>VWYP01010111.1:0-14275 GCA_013400435.1 Pycnonotus jocosus
TTATATATTATATATGTAATAAATATAATGGAGAGGAAAATTACTGCTAATTAAGCACTTGTAAAATACTTTCAAATCTGAATTATGATAATAAACAAAATATATACAGAGCAAAACAGCAGAAAAAATAAAGGCATTCTTTTGAAGCATTTTTTTTGTATTGTGAGAGGACAAAATTAATTTGTTTTGCTTGAAAGCATCTGAGTCCTCTGTAAGTGAACTTATAGGTGATGTGTATTCTAATCAAATTCAAGGAGGGAAAAAAAAAAACAAAACAAACAAACAAAAAGTTTTCTGATAAAATTTTAATCCAGAAAACTTAAAGGAAGCAATTTTGTTAAGTTTGTTTTCTAAATGTAGAAGATGAAAGGAAAGAAGGATTTGCAAGCCTCACTAGATATACCATTTTCCACTCAGTCTTCACCAACAACGTGTCTCAGCCTTTTGTGACTAATGAAAGTTGGAGGAAAATCAACAGCAGCAGATGAGGATCAAGGACTACTCAAACAACTTTAACTCATGAAAACACATTGCAATTGCAGGCCTGTACAGCATCCTGTAGTAAGAGAGGTGGAAGATATTTTTGTGAAGATACTGCCTATTATCTTTGAAACACAATGGAAATCAGGGAGATCCCTAATAATTTTTAAAGGGCAACTGCCTGGACTTTTTATCCTGTTACATTGCTCTTGACAAGATGTTAAGTTTGTTACAAAAGAAACAGAACTTGGCAGGAAGAGGTCTGAAAGCTGAGGAGTTGGAAAAAGTATGATGAGAGGATGATTTTATGGTGCATATTCAGAGCTCAACCCTAAATGTCTTCCAGAGTATAGAAAATATGTGTAAACAGATGATGTGAAAAATTATATTTAACTATATGTCTATAAATACAGGAGAAAAAAAATAGGTTCATAATAATACTTGTACAAAAAACAAGGTAATATTTTGTCTAAAACAGTTGAAGTTTTGGGAGTGTTTGAGAGCATGAGAGCCATATAGGTCAGAATAACACTGAAAATGAGTAAAGTACAAATAATATATACAGTGGAAAGATGTGCTTATATGAAAGAGGGAAAGAATAGGATGAGAAAGAGAATCCACCAATGTCCTACACACCTGAAAAAAATACTTCAGATGCTCAAAGTCTGTCTTTCTGATACTCAGGAATACACTCCTTTTACGTTTTCAGTCAATTTCCCAGAGTATCTCATATCTCACTGGAATTATGGAGGCCTTTATTTCAGTCAGATAAAAATGAAAGAGGAAGAATGAATAGCTAACCTTTAAAAAGGTTATACATCCATTTAAAAGCTATTTGTGCTGCCAGTTTTACTTAGTCTGAACATGCTTCACCACCCTTGCCATGCTACACACTTTGTAACCTCCCATTAAATTTTCCAGGCTTTCCTGGTCTGATAGATACTGCTATGCACTTAAATATCTCCCAATTGCTTCTAGTCAAAGAATAGAGTTCCTGCATAAAATTATTATGCAAGTAAATGATCAAGAAATAAGAAAAGCAAATAAAATTATTCCAATGGAAATTAATTTAGGTTTGAAACCTTGGTCACATACACTTGAAAATGACAGGTTTATAGTAATTTTCAGGCTTAGAGAGCATAAGATCAAGCCTGATGAGGTGAGTCAAGAACAGAAACAGCCCTGGGATGTTGAGGCAGGACCCCAGTGACAAGACAGAGCTGAGATCAACAGAGGAAAACAGCCTTCAGATCAGGATCCATGGGATCCAGTACTGCTGCTGCTGAGCTGGAGATCACTGAGACTAAAGCGTCATTCAGATAGTAAGACTCAGGCTGAAATGGGAATTCTGAGCCCATGGATAGGATGTGTAGGTGAAAGCCCCAGATTTTCTGGTCAGGGACACTTAGGTTTACTGGTGCCCTCAAACATTCTACATTTCTCCTTTGTCTCTCACACAAATCTTAGAATCACATAAATCATCAACTGGTGTTCTACACACATGGAAACATAAAACTGATTTTAAGAATAATATAGATCTGTGTAGTGGTGCTTTTTCAACCTAGGTTCTAATTTTGTAATCCATTTCTTTGTATTTTTACAGTTTTATGTACCCCAGTTCTCCCTTTGGTTCATTCCTATTTCCCCCCATGTATTTTCCCGCCTTTGAGTTGGTTTCCCCCATCAATTAAAGCTGTTCTTCCCTCAAACCCCCTTGTCAATCCCCTTAACCCCTGCCCCTAGGGCCTTCCTGTCATTCCAGAGACAATCCCTAACTTCTGGAAAGTTCTGGGAGAGGCTCTACGTGATTGGGCAAAGCCCTAGGGAATCCCCTCCTTCCTTTATGATTTGTGTACGCCTCTGTCTGTCATATCTGAGAGCCACACCCTGTTGCACCCAATTGGCCCCTTTCCAAATCCACCCCTCACCTNCGACAGATCTGCTCCCATCTTAGGAGAAAAAAAGAAAAAGAGCAAAGATTATTTTTGTCATGCATTTTATTAACAACTGTGTTGAAGATGCAGCACTACCAACAACTTTAAGCACATATCATTAACATTTATTTCTGGAGAAAAGAAGGGTGTAAAGCTATTAGATAGTGTCCAAATGAGGGTTACAAAGATGGTGAAGGGTCTGGAGGGGAGGCTATGTGAAGAATGGCTGAGGCCACTTGGTCCGTTCAGCCTGGAGAAAGGGAGACTGAGGGGTGATCTCATCGCAGCCTGTAACTTACTCACGAGGGGAAGAAGAGGGGCAGACCCTGATCTCTTCTCTGTGGTGGCCAGTGACAGGACCCAAGGGAATAGCCTGAGTCTGTGTTAGAGGAGGTTTAGTTTGGATATTAGGAAATAGCTCTTCACACAGAGGGTGGTTGGGCACTGGATCAGGACCCACAGGGAAACAGCCACAGCATCAGCCTAACAGAGTTCACAAAGCATTTGAACAATACTCTCAGGCCCATGGTGTAAATTTTGGGATTGTCCTGTGCAGGACCTACAGCTAGACTTTCAATGATCCTTGTGGATCCCTTCTAGCTCAGGATAGTCTATGATTATACAATTCTATTTGTTCTGAATTTACATTCTGATCTGTATGTTTTCATACAAATGTTTTACACCAGACTACAAAAATCAAATTGGGTTGAAATGAAAGTAAGTTTTAATGTAATCTTCCCCTCCTGGCTTTTTATTACTGCAAACACAAGAAGATCAGGAATGAATCCTTAACCCTAGGAATACATGTTGAATTCACTTCTTAAATGGCTGGTATAAACATTTCAAAGACTGCCCTTTGCAGAGCAGGCTGGGTGGCCCTATTGCTAAAACAATGTCCTGAGTCCAAAATGACTTTGTGCATAACTATTCTTTCTGTACTTTTCTCATTTTATTTCACTATTTTGTTAGTATGATACTTAAAAATGACTTGGCAACTGGCAAAGTAATCAGTTCTCATGCCAGCATGATAAGCAGCAGAGAGCTTTAGTCCCCTAGAGCAGTGCACAGGGGGATTTCTTGAATCGGGAAAACCTCATAAGATTTAGGAGTGGCCAGGAGCCCACAGTATATGCAACAGTGGCTAAGGAGACTTGAGCAGGGCTGATATCTGAAAGGCAACTGTCAAGAACATGGTGCCAGATTCCTTTCAGTAGTGACAAAGAGCAGGGTAGGGCACATTGTCCATAGACTAAAGCACAGGAAGTTTCACCTCAGCATGAGGGAGAGCATCTTTACACTGAGCATGGCAGGGCACTGGAACAAACTGCCCAGGGAGGTCATGGAGTCTCCTTCTCCAGAGACATACAAAACCCACCTGGATGCACCCCTGTGTAGCCCACTCTAGGTGACCCTGCCTCGGAATTGTAGTTGGACTAAATGGTCTCCAGATGTTCATTCCTTCCCTAAATGATATCCAGAGGTTCATTCATTTCAACCCTTACAATTCTGTGATTCTATAAGCGTAAGTTCTCATGATTAAAACAACCTAAAAAGTGTGTGGTAACTTTAGTGCTCATTCTAATCCTGACTCAGACTCTGGTTTTAGTGAGACATTTTGCTTATCTAAGTTTTCCTGCTCTTAGCAGAGACAATCTATACATCACTGGAGACAGTGTTAGAATGAATACTTAGGTTTCAGCTAGTAGAATGGTAGTATTTAAATACTTGTATAATCTAATTCAAACTGATATAAATTGTGTTAATTTTAGAATTAAAGTTGCACTGAGACAGTGATGAAATATATACACTTCACACTGGAATGGTTGGAATGTGGTAAGAGATAGCCTAAATGCATCCCCCAACTGTGATAAAGAAACTGATTAAAAACAGAAATATGGAAATTGAGGCAAAATGGGCTCATAAGTTATTCATGAACAAGCTTAAGGGAAGCTGTATAAACCAGCTAAATGTGGAGAAAGTTATACAAGAAAGAAAAGTAGGAGAGAATGATAAAGGCAGATTTTCTTTAGGTTTGAGACTATTGAGAAAAAAAAGAAAAGTTCCTTCCCTCACAAAAAAGTTTTTCATATTTAACAGATAGGCCTATGATATCTATGATAGGCCATTTTTTTATAATTTTTCTGTTCACATATAAAATAGAAAACCCAAATAAAATCACGTTCTGTATCACCTGCTCATACAAACATCAGGAAAAATATAAGATTAGTAATACCATAATTTTTTTCTGTTGTTTAGTTAAACCTGTGTTTCTCAGTCTGAACAGAGCTCTGACACATCAGCTGAAATTACAATAGGCGTCACAGAAAGCTGTATTCTTCAAAGTAGGAAACAGCTTGTTGTTAATCCCGTTGAAAGAATTTCTGAAGCCTAATAAAGCCAAAAATGGAGTGACACACTGAGATACTGGTGTGAATTGAAAATTTGAATATAAAATTTTGGATATAATGTAACACAAAAAGCTTTTAATCTCATACTTAACATAAACTTGATTGATTGCCTTTCTCCTTTATCTTCTTCATACCATGGAATAGACCACAGCTCTGGTGCAGTTACCCTTTCCTGTCAGCCTGACTCTAGCTTCTGTCTCCTAGGTATCTGATTGCCCTCTGACTCTTCCATTCAACTGTGTATTAGCATTCACTGCATAGCAAAATGGGGTCAAGAAGGAAGGCAGTGTTCAACAAAGCAAGTTACTGAGAGATTAAAGAATGAGTGTACACTATGTCAGCTACTCTGTGGTCATGCATATGGCATTGCATTTATCTATGCACCCAACCGCAAACCAACAAAGAAAAAAATCATCCATGACTTAGGGTTATGGAAAAATTCTACAATCACACATAAACAGCAACAATTTTCTGGTAGTTTATGGCTGAGCTTTAGGGAAATGTATGCAAAATATGTTACCTATAATGCATTATACAACCTCTGCTAAATATTATTACAATCTTGATTCAGTGTGTTTGTACTATTAGTAAGACAAAAAAAAATCATGGACTAGGTTTCTAACATAGAAAATTATCTCAGGATACTTTTTATTCTATAAAGGCACAATTTTGTATTTCAGTTCTATCACTAAATCAAAACAATCAGGTAGTTGTATGCTTCTCAGGAATTAATATATTTCTCTACAAGGTATTTGAGAAAGTAAGATAGCATCACCTTCACTTGAAAGAGGACTAATGTCTGCACATCAAGAAAAAGAAAGATAATAATGTGTAGAAGATATACAGTCGCACTGGACTGACTGGAAAAAGGAAAAGGGATGAAAGGACAGAAGAGTAAAAATTAGAAGGAAGAACTGACACTACAAAAGTTATTAAAAATACAACAAATGCAGATACAAATCTGTACAGAGTGTGCTTGATATACATGCTGTTATGGATATATATAAGTATATTTATGTGCGTACATTTGTTCACATATATATACACACAGAAATACATATACACACATACATACACAGAAATATATACATTTACACTATATATATAAGAAAAGATAGGTCAACCATGTACATATTTGTTAATTTCTTTATATTTTTTTCCATTTCTTCTGGAAACATGGTTGTTTCTTGAAGTGTTTCTTAGTAAAGGAGTAATGTACCTGGGATATACAACCAAAGGCACCTCTTATTGCAGACTTAGAAACTGCTTAGGATTCTTCAAACATAATTCTTTCAGGGTTTCAGGGTTCAGCTGTGTAAAAAGATTAGTACTATCACTGTCTCATTTAAAACCTCTGATTTTGATTTTCCTATACAGATGATGTTGAGTTCAAGCTTCTTTATCACATTGGTCTATTTCTGTTGCCACACACATTTTGCTCACTCACTTCTTCCACCCCCACCACCACTCCTGGGCCCTGTTGTTGTAAATCCAAAACTGTATGTCGTTGTAGAAGTCATTAAAGCAATTTTAAAGTAAATCTGATATTTGACAAGCAGTTGCACTGTGGCTCTCCCTCAAGACTCGAGTGACATGCTGAATTGCTTGGAGTGAGTTAAAATTCTGGACACAGCATTTTCAATAACGGGCAGCTTAGGCAGCATTTTCTTAGACATCCATATAAATAAGATTGAACCCTTTAAAGTGCTGGTGGTTATGGAAGACCAGCTCAAGTCTCTGAAAATGCTGGCTGATTTTTTTATTTGCAATAAATTTCCAGAGTTGTAGAAAGTCATGCTGCATATTTTAACATGAAGATTTTTAAAGGTTGTTTTAAAAGTAATGTTCCATTTCAGAAAAGTTTAAGAAGAACCTTTAAATTCAGAACTTTAATCCTCCACCATTGTGTGATAAAATCTAATGTTTTTGAGTGTCAGAGAGGGAAGAAAACTCTGACAAAATCTTACATTTTTACAGAGAGATAAACATGGTTTTATTGCTTAAAATATTTAAGATTGCATTCCTATTTGTCTTGATTTTACTGCCTAAAGAGAGAGGAATCTAATTTTTATTTCTTTACCCCATTTTACATATAAGTTCTGAGAAAAAAAAAATCTTCATTTTTCCTGTTTTTATAGAGCATTTATCTATCGTTTCATAGAAAATAACTACGCCTAAACATTTTTATGATCATCTCTTACATCATCACTTTAAGGCAATTCTTCTTGTTACCTTTCCCTATGGATATGTAGGAATCTCAGACTGAAGTGATTATTGCTGTTAATTAGAGTAAATCGATAACTAAACAGAGAAGGAATTTCTGAGGAAGTTACACTTTGCAAACTCTTACAACCCAGGGGCAGTTCTCCAGCTGCCACTTTTCAGTTCAGTAATTCCTCACTCCTTCACAATTGTTAGAAAACTCATTTGAAGATCCACATATTAGCAACCGATATTCTATGAGATGAAGATAGACTGGATACAGTTTTGAAACATCAGTAGGACTTCACAACACTTCTATGCAAATGGATTGTTTAATATTTTATTGTTTTATTGGTGTGAATTCTGTAAACTTAAACTTCCTGTCTATAATTAGATTTTAAGACAAAACAATATAATTTCTGATATCTGAATAACAAGATTTGTTACAAGCAGAAATTTGAATATTTCATAGTAGTTTCTGGAATTAAAATAAGGCTTTCCTCTTTTCTCTTCTAGTACTGTGAGACAATGTTAATTTGTCTATGATTAAATTAATAAACTTAGGACTGTGGAGGAGGTGAGTGTGTTTCTTCTATTTTCCTCATAGATCTCCTTGCACTGCATGTACACCATTATTCAAAAGTACCAGAACTGAATTTGTAGTAAATGTATCACTTGGTTGTATCGGCAAATAAAACATGAGTGAAATGGAAAGCCAGATCACAGGAACACGATGCAAAGGTGCTTCACAACGTTCAGTAACAATAAAGCAGCTTTGAAAAGTTGCCAGAAGAACTTAGAAACTGTGACATAAATACCTCCATCTGTACTGCAAAGGTAACACAGAAATGGCAGAAATACAATATAGGTATCAGTGAATAAATTGTCCTTTTCTGAAAGAATTTTTCTGAAGCATTGGTACAACACTTCAGAAGATAGCTTATAGTGTAACTATAAAATGCCAACAGAGTATGAACAGAGTAGGTACTGAGAAAATATTAATAATTTTCCACTTATCATTTCTTGTGTTCATTTATTTATACTAATAGTGTAATTTTGGAGATGTAAAAAACATTGGGGTTTTGGTTGGTTGGTTGGTTGAGAGAAGGGGATTGAAAACAAATTGTGAACTGCTATTAAAAATGTAATTTTTCCTCTTGTGTCGTAGTTTTTAGCCCAGATGGAGATGACAAAACAAGCATCCACTCACTCAACCCCTCTCTCTTTGCCCTTCACCATGGACTGGGGAGGAGAGTTGAAGTACCAGGACATCTTAAGAAACATGGTGATGACTGATTCCATATTCTCTTTGATAGGTTATTTTAGCATTCATTTTTAAGTTGCTACTATTGTTCTCTAAAAAAAAAAAATTAAAAAAAAACAAAACCCAAAAAACATAACTATAAAATGTTTCTTAATTAAAGATATCTTGCTTTCCTCATATTTTTCAGCCTGAACAAAAACACTCAGAGGACCCTGACAGTTCCTGTTGCTTTAATGCAGGGGAGCTCTCCAGCTTTATTATGAAATTCTACAGCTACATTTTTCCAAAAAGTGTCTGTTGTCTATGGGATTATTCCGAAATAGCATTGACATAAAGCATTCAGTGTCACATGGCCTTGGAGCAGATCCCTGTTCCTTTCACTAACTATCCAAGGCACAGCATAATGCATATTCATAATTTCTATTTAGGGACGAAGATCTGACCCATTAGCATTGCATGTGAAACAATTGTTGCACACATAAAATAGAAATTGTGAAGAAAACCCGCCTCCCCATCACCCTGTGAAAATAACATTTCTCTAATAGATGTCATCTACAAAGCAATCTAGCACCCTTTAAACTCCAGAAGACAGAGATTTTCTAAATGTTATGTGTCACATAATTGTCTTTATACTGGAATTTGCTGCACTGTATATTCATTAGGTGTTCCAGAAAATCTATAAAACTTAGAATATCTTATCAGTCTTCAAATCAGATATTTTTAAGTGGTAAAAACATGTAGTTTATAGTATGAAAATTGAGGAAATGACTTGGCAGCTTGGTGCAGGCAAAAGCAATTCGTGGTAGATTTCTATCAAAAGACACATTTTTTGCTCTTTTTTGGTTGGTTTTGTTTTGTTTTGTTTTTTAAACAAGGCTGTAGAGAAAAACATCTTTTGTTTAAAGGTGAATGGGAAAGAAGGTTTAAAAAGGCAGTTTTGGAAAAAGGATTCTAAGATTATCAATTTGATGGATAGATAGAAGAGATATGTATCTCCCTATGAATATCAGCTTTCTAAGGAAAAGTTTATCTATTCTTGGTGTTGAGGAGTGGGCACTATGGTTCTCCACTTTATGTCTCCTTTTTAGATCTTCGATGTACAATCTTTCCTCATATAATTTATTTATACTTAATAGTAGACTTCAATTTGTTGGTGTCCATGCTGCAAATATCTACTCTTTTTAGAACTTATTTGATGTCCAGTATTTTTCTGTAGTGTTTTTTCAGGTGCAGACACTATCTCTCTAAACTTTGCCATCAATTACTTTGTCATGGAAACTGGTTGCAGAATAGAAGAAGAAATAGTATAACGTAAAAGGATGAGATAAAGAGAGGCTTTAATATAGGAATAAGGTAGCCATGTAGGGTGAGTCATGTCAGGGGTGAAGAAGCAGAATAGAGGTTAAAACAGGTTGGGAAATGAAACACATCATGGCTTACAGGACCAAGGAGGGGACAATGTGGGCAGCAACATTACGAAAACAGGACACTGTGCACCTTTTTGAAACTTTCGTGAAGTATCATCCATGAAAACTGGAGGGGACAAAAATTCCCTTATGAATGTTTGAAATTTTAAGAGATATACAAACATTCATTCACTTTGATTTCAAGCCAGAGCTTATTTTTTTTTTTTCAAATCTTGCCATCACTATCAAATTACCATCTTAGATGCAAACTCATGAATGCCACAGCATAACTCGGTAAAAAATTCTAATTTGGGGGCATCTACGCCTGAGAGCATTTGACAATAGTAAGTTGTAAATGAAAATACAATGAAACAAACTCAGAAAAGATTCCTTCTTACCTCAATCTTCCTATGCCTTTGAGACAAAATTTAAATCAGTGTAATAGAAGACAGAAATATTGCAAGGTTTGATTTGATTATCCCCAGTGGTTTTAATAAGAAAACTAAATTCTCCCTGTATCACAGCATGTGGGTGTTGGACTTTTTAAAATTAAAAATAAATTATTCAAAAGAAAAAATATTTCACTAAATAAGACATATCGACATAGATTCTACTCTGCCTAATCTGTGAAATCCATAGTACATTTTAGTCATACTACAACATTAATAATCATTTATTCTGCAACAACAACAAAAATACAAATAGAAGTAAGTTTCAAACAATGTATAATTGAAAATTTCAAAAGTAAGAAATGCTTATGTCAATACAAATAACATTTGTATCATTACCCTAGTGGAAAGCATCAGCATAGTGATGATTTTCTTGTCTTTTCAAGTGGAAATCAAATTCATTGATTTAGACCCCCAGTTCACTGCAGTTACAATTGAAATACATTTATTTGTCACAGAAGGTGTGGTGTTAATCATAGACATTGAATACAGCAGTCAATCCTCAAATTTGTTCACTGTTTCAGTTGTAAACATTTTTCAAGTAAAACCATACATCTCTAAATTTTAATTGTAATATTTTTATCACTTTCCCCAAGCTAAACACTTATATTACTGATATTTGCTTTTCTTTGGAGGGTTAGTGTGATTGGCATCTAAAAAAGCTGGATTTCAGGTTTCTTTGAAAAGCAGGATAAAGGGAGTCGAGTTTACCAAGGTAAATTGATATTTACTTGGTGAGAAGTTATGGGCTTCCCCCCAAAAATAGAAATTTCTATCAAACATACATTGGCCAACCTTTTGATAAGTCCCTATAGAAAAATACTCTGCCTTTATTTGCACTGTGTTTTTTTAAGTTCAGGATTACATCTGCATCCATGGGTCATATTTCGACAAGTGATTCTCCCCTAACTATAGATCTATCTCAGATTAACAGATTGCAGATAGCTGTAACAAAGACATGAATACTTCGTAAGATGAATTTTACCCCCATAACTTTACTATGGCAAAATATGCCTGCACTGCATCTGCATTCATTCCTGTGTCTTTTTGTTCATGGCAAGTCTCATGGCAAAAAATTGGGGCTTTTTTTAAATCACTGAAGCTAAAGCTGAAATAGGCTAAAACTGAAATAGGCTAAAGCTGAACTCCTCTATGAGCCAGCATAATAATCAATTACTGCAAATGATTCTTGGATGAATGAAGCATTAATTTTACTCATGGATTTTCTTATTTTCCTATAGGAGCAAATGCACACCCTCATTAATTCTTCTTTTGTTTCATGACTCGTTAATATTGTTTGAGTATATTAGCTTATTAAAAACAAAAAGAACAACAACAAAAAAGTCACGAAGAACCCCAAAACAAACGCAGACTCAGATACTACCCACAGTTAATAATTTCATCACTTTTTAACATTTAGTTCTCATGAATATATAATATAATAAAAAGAGTCCATGGTCTAAACTGATTATTTTAATGTGCCAATAAACAGTTACTTTTCTTTTAAATCTCATGCCTTTTTCTTATTCTATTTCAACGGTATCATTCTGTCTTTCTACCGACTTAATAGATGAAGCCAAGACCATGACTTTAAACCTCTAAATCACCTAATGGAAATCTTACATGTTGAATCAGATATCTAAAGCTACTACATCTCAAACTTATTTGAAAGTAATTGTAGGGAAATTGAATTCTCCAAACATAGTTCAGCTGATTTTACAAGAGATGCTTTCAACAGTTGACACATCAATCAGCCTTTTAGGTGTTCATTTCTCCCTATTGATTACATGAGGAAAATAAAATCACAAGCTCAGACTTAAATCTGAGATTGACAAGAGTTGAATTCTATCACTCTTGCATACCAAAAGGGTTTTTGATTATTTTATGTTTTCCCACCCCTATTCCCTTACCTTAATGGAAGGGATATGGGGCAGAAGAGATGATGAGCAGTTTTGAGGAAAGAGAGAGAGACTGTTGAATTCCCAGAGAAACAGTTTGGAAAAGGCAAGATTTTCAGCTTGATGTAAAGAAGGTTCAGAAGGTAAAATGAGCAGTACTGACCTAGACATTGCAGAGGAAAGTGATAATTTCAAAATAGCTATTTGTGACTTAACTGAACAAGGAACAAACGAGAAAAAGCAGCAAGTGATTCAAGACAGTACTTGGTGTTATGATCCGATATTCTTCTTTATGACCTGTATTTCATTCTGAGAAGAGAACACAAACCAAAATGGAAACACAATTTGTCAAATTGTTTTCTTCCTTTATGTGCTAGCATATAAATATTGCATTATTTTGTAGGTTGCTAATGGAATTTTCCTGTAATGTCTGCACTGAATTAGAGGAGTTAGTTTTCGTAATTATAGATATGCCAATCTACAACCACAATTTTATGAGTCATTAAAATATTGTAGAATCTTCCATAATTCCTTCTTTTTGTAATCAGGCTACAGCATACTAGCTTAATAAAACTAGCTGATCTCTTGTTCTAAAAATTCATTACAAGCTGAACTCTTGTGTTTATATAAGGTTGGTCTTGAGAATTAATGTGCTGAAAAACATCAACTTAAGGAGTAAAATAAAAATAAAGGTATTCTTCTCCTACTGATTGAGGTATTTCTTCTCCCATTTTGAAGGAGCACCTAGACTTTGAAATCATTCAGTTATCATCTATATGTATCTATATACATATATATATAAGATAAAACTAAGCCACTAGATTAAAAAAATTTAATAAAATGTTTGATTTTAGAGTATTAAAAGGCTATCTGACATGTCTGGTTTACTTTTCTTGAATGTATGAGGGTTTGCACAGATGTCTCTGTGTCATTCTATGTGTGTCTACTTATTTCTCCACTTTCATGCATAAATTCAGTAGGCTATGCATCTGCTTCTGCAGTTTCAGCTTATCTTTATTTTTTTATTTATTTATTGTATATAGAAGTCTCTTGTGTCCCGTAACTAAGTTTATTTTAAGCCCTTGGTATATGACTACGTTTAGTAAGTACCGCTTGAGTTCAGTTCCAGATTTATACACCTTAAGTTAAGCCTGAGTAATGCAGACAATGAGCTGTGAGGTAGGTATCCAATCACCCACCATACAGAGTGGAAATAAGGGGTCATTTAGATTGATAAAGAAGCTTTTAAAGGATTTTAAGGCTTAGTCTTCTTATTCCATTTGAGTGGCTATCTGTGTAATTATTTTATCATTCTCAAAGCAGAAGCCTATGAGCAGACTCCTAACTACTGTACTTTTGTCATTACTTTCCATCCATGTTTCTCTTGTATCAGTGTTGTGGTGTCTAGAAATACTACTACCCTCATAAAATGTAAAAAGAGAAGAAAATCTACTCCTTCCTTTATGTGAAAGTTTTGCCTTTTGTTAGATACCTGTTCCCAGAGCTGCCACTCTGGTGGCTGCTGGGCTCAGCTGTGTCTGTCAGAGCCAGCAGGACACGTCTGTGTTTGGGTCAGGGCAGCCCCTGTAGCCCCCAACAAAGGCCACCCCTGCAGTTCTCTCCACATCCCAAAACCTTTACACCCACACCCAACACAGCAATACAGCATCACAAAGGAATTTGAACCTGCTGCCCATTAAGTAACAACTAAACAGAAATATGTTCTAATTAGAAAACAACGTAACAGTCCTTTCACTTTCAGAGAATAAAAACACTTCCTTCACTTGTATTCCAACTGAGCACATTGGGAGCTACATGAGTCCATTTACAGAAAAAGCTACAATTCACATTTCCAAATTACATGATCACTGGTCTAATAAAGGCAAGGTGATAAGATGATTTTTTTATAAGTGCTATCTGCAGTGAGGATTTTTTCTGATTATAAAAAGTGGGACAATATTTACAATAGGATCATAATTACACAGTTTGGGTGTTTAGTCTAAATTGAATTTAAGTATTTAAAAGGAAGAACAATATGTATGACTGTTTCCCTGCTATTTTCTAATTTTTTTTTTTTTCTGGAGGAAGGGAATCAATGATATTTTAAAATGATGAAAGCTCCTTGAGGATATAGGACCTTATTCAAGTCCTGCTTCTAGGTAAATGCTCTCAGTATGCCTAAGATATGCACTTTCTTCCATCTGCTCCCTTCTTTCTGACTCTTCTGCTTGTTT
>VWYP01010124.1:315-12203 GCA_013400435.1 Pycnonotus jocosus
AAAAAAAAAAAAAAAAGGAAAGAAGACAGTTAAAGTCTATAAGAAGACAGTTAAAGTCAGTATAGGTAATTTTAACTAATTTTTTTTTTTCACTTTTATGACTCTATTTGCAGTCCAATGAGAAACTCAAGAGTTACATGATATATTCACAAGGCAATAAGAACTATAACATAACAGCAGTTTTTGGTCTCAGGATGGCTAGTTAGAAATAACTGCAAGATCTGTTATATTATCTCTACTTAATTACAGTAAAATGTATGACTGATACAAGCAGCAACAGTAGCATAAAATACAAGTACTTTTCCTTATAAAAAGTATTTCATGAGAAAAAGTCTGCATCATTTTTAGGAAACAGAGTTTGGGGAGAAGAGACTTGCAGCCCAGTAGAAAGGTACCTTCTATTTCAGACTAGGGGAAATTTTCCTGCAATCCCTTTCCCTATTATGGAACACTACTGCTATGGAGATTTTATGTAAGCAGAAAGCCCAGGGTGATGGTAACTCCCACAACAGTTAGGCTGCCATAGGGAAACAAAAACAAAACTGAAACCAAAATGGAAGAAAGATGCAGAAATCCTTCATGTATTAGGGAAAGATTCAGTATTGCAAGATGTGTAAGTCTTTCTGGAGGATCTTGGTTTCATATGTGCTCCAACGGAACTTTTCCAGACAATTTCACTCCTAATCTTTGATCTTTGGGAAAGAATAGCCCTTTATATTCACATCATTTTTAACATAAGCCAAACAAAAGCAAATGCAAATCCAGGTGTTTGTTTAATAGCAAGTTATTATATATAGTGATGAAAGATCACACTTCTACAAAATTTGCAGTATTTGGCAATCTGCAGAATTCCTGACTCCCACTCTCAAAGAATCTCTTTTCCAGTTTGTTTCCCATTTCTGGTTGCGTTTCTCTGAAGAGAATAGCTAGGTAGCCAGCTCTTTCATATATATATATATTTTTTTACTTCAGTTGTGAGGAAGTTAGGTTCATTTAGTCTCTTCAAATCTTATTTCTTCCTCAAGTATTTAGAAGGCATTCTGCACCTGTGGATATTAATCTTTCTGGAAGTGTAAATTTGGAAGACTAAGTGCCATTTACTGTACTCAACTATTCCTTGACTCTATAAATAGCACAATTTTTTTTCTGTATACATTTCAGTATGAAGTATCTCTGTTCACAAAAGATTGTGAATTAAGTTGATATAAAATACTGAATATAAACATATAAATTAATATTTTATGCATTAACCTTTTTACTCACTCATGACAAGACAACTTTGGTCTGAAAGTCCAACTGTGCAGAAAAATATCCAAAACTTATTTTTAAGGCATACTTCAACAGACCCACAAATCTATTTATAAGCATCTGTCATTTAGATTTTAATAGTAGAGGCAGAACTTTGTCCTGTTTGGAACTTAGCTATAATACCATCCTATTTCCTAAAATATATTTTAATTTACTAATTTATTTCAATATTGATCTGACTATAGTAAGTGACATTCAGGAAAATGAAAAGAGCAACACAGAAGAATTTGCACAGATCAATGTAGGTCAGATTACATTACAAACTCTTCTGAGATTTTTTTTTCAAAAACATTCAAAGGCTTCTTTTCAAGTATCATAGAAAACCTAGTGAAACCTGACCAGAAGATATCTGATAACAGACTGAAAAATAAGAGTGCCCATGCATGCTTCTTAAAGATGTTGTAGTAATTATGCAATTTTTTTCAACTTCTTTAAAATCCTCTTTTAGAACGAGAATATTCTAGTTTCTAGATTCACAAACATATTTTCTCTTGTTTTCAATGGCACAAATTCAAAAAGATAATTGCTTTTAAATTATTTCATTGCTGCTATAGAAAACATGGCATATATTGAAATCTTTTACCTGTCTATAAGTAGGCAGAGTCTGTTGGCAAGGAAATGGTGACCACCCTATCATAATGCTATAAACTATATATAATTAAAACACAAATTCATGTGAGAATAATGACATTAACCTAATTGTGCTAATGAAGTAATAAAAAGATGAAAAGCTTTTTTGGACAGCAATAACTGTGCATATTTCACCTCAAACAATGAATTGAAAAGCTGAACTGATTATGTACAAAATCCTTAGAACATGACTTTGCTATTTACTTTTTATGTCATAATTCTGCGTTTCAAGCATTAAATACAATTCTAGACTTATTCTCCACAGTGTATCTTAAAAAAACCCCTTTTCTATTTAGTATCATGCCAGTCTAGCAATCTTAATAAATGAGAACATTTTTAACAAACTGCTTTGAACTGAAACAGTCCTCTGTGTCTCAAGACACTACAGAAATGCACACAACTAAAATACTTATCAAGAGATCAAGAAGTGAGAAACCAGAAGGAAACTGTATATTCTCTAATGCTTTTTACCTGCTGTAGATGTCAGTGTTATCATCAGCAGGCTCAAATGCCAGACTAGACACAAGTGATGGGCTCTGAATCAATACAGTGCCATATACTTTACAAAGACATTGCAATTACTGACTTAGAAAGCACTCGTGCAAAATTTCAATATTAGGTCAATATACTAAATGTCTCTATTTTGATCCATGTTGTGTTAGCTCAAATGAATACATATATTTTAAGCAGTTTCTTCAGATGAGTTAGTAAGTATATGCAGAGATTATAATTATTAAAAGACACACAAGTGCAAGAAGTGCAATAGCAATACCCAAACCCTAGATCTTCATATTTCTATAAAATAATTTAAAAATTAATCTTTTTTTAATGAAACAAACACAATTTTTTAAATTATATTTTCAAAGTTCTTTGTTATGTCTAGGTGAATTTTTAAAATTCCATTTCTTTTAGAGAAATGAGGGCAGGTTGTATAAAATTACAGTACACAGATATTTATAAAAGGTTAGAGAGACAATAATATAATATGAGCACAAATAAAAATACATAACTATTGCAGACACAAGGGCTTTGAAAACAAATGTAGTAGCTATGACATTATTTTCAGGACACAAACCCAACTGTTTTGGGTTAATGATACTTTAAACAGAAGATTCCATTGTGATTAAAATATTTCTTCTACTGACACACTCCTAAATATTAAACACTTTATTAGGAGCAGTTTCTCTGTCTTTTTGAAATGTAGGGTGGTTTTCCTTAAAACTTACAGGGGATGTTGTTTCAATAGGAGATTTCCAGATTCAGCACTTTGATTTTAGTATGGAATCCAGCCAGTTTCCAAAATCAAAAATCAAGCACACCCTTTGACAGTTTGTGTCATAGCCCTAGTTAATGGTGCTCTGCCAGCCTCACCAGCTGAGAATCTGCATTGAACTTTACAGATGAAAAGAAGGATCAAAACGATGTCATTTCCCACTAAACTATCCTGAATGAATAGTGCCACCTGCTGAAGCCCCAGTTCAACAAACACTTCACTGTAAATAAAAGTTTTGACTTTAGTTGCTCTAAGTGCTTTACTGATTTAAGGCCAGAATGGCAATTACCGTTCCCAGAAACACTCTCATGGTCAAAAGAAACTTCCCTTCCAAGAGATAGCTTTGCTATTTTGTCTTAGTTTCATAGCATGATAGCTGCCTCACAGGCTACCCATGAAAAAAAGGAAGTCCAACCTGTTTCCTGTTATATGATTCTGTCACTGGGCAAAAGCATCACAGATCTCTGCAATTCATATATATGGCCGTGTCCCTAATTTAAATCTTCAGCTGTCCTAAAACATTCAGATATCAGGTACATCAGAAGAAAAATCTTAACTGCCGTATCAGCAAGGTGATCTAAGCAAAAACATAATTTGCATGCAGTGTCAGTCTAATGCACTTTTAAAATGCTTGTTGTGTCTATTAATCTCATTTTTAATAAATTACGAGGATGATGTTTTGGGCAAGCATAGCTCTATTTCCCACTTCAATCAAACTCATTGGCCATTCACAAATACCTGTAATAACTTGCTTTTGGTTTTGGTAGTTTTGAAGGAATAGATGGACACTTATGAAGATGAAGAAGCAAATTCCTTCACCTTTCAATAAGCTATCAAGTGAAGGCTATACTTGCAGAAAATGAAACTTCTGTCATCGCTTTCCTGCTGACGCACATTGAATCTTTGGTGAAAAATAAAGCAAAAGTAGTTCTGTGGGAATTACTCAAAAGGAAAGTTTGGGTTTGAAGGCAATATGATAAATGTACAAAGATAGCTTCCCTTATTTCTAGCCACAAAACTGAGTGCAAATTGAAATCTAGCTATTTGAATCTCTAAACAGTTGTTAGGAAAACATTAGGTACCAAACATCTTTCTGCATATGTATTTCAAACTCTCTACAGAAAACTTAAAACTGTGTTTTAAAAACTCTACAGAGTGCTCAGAAATAATAAATACAGATTAAACATTTGAAATGTCTTGTTAAATTGATTTCTCTCATTCAATCTTTAAAACTCATAACAAATAAAAATGCAATCTTCAGGTTTATTCATGTTATTGCAGTTCAGAAAATTCATAGATAAACATGGGGTTTTGACAGGGCAACAACCATTGCTTTAGTGAAATTTCATATCAGGAAATTAATTTAGCTTCTTGACTGTGTACATATGTACCCACCAGGAAAACAGTGTTAAAGAGCAGTTAAGTACAAGTGTCAATCAAGAAAAGAAAGCAAAAAAATATTTTGGCAAGGTTCTGAAATGCAAAGGTTTTAACTGCAGGAATTACTGTGAAATTTCTCATCACAAGTAAGACCAGATACATAAAAAAAGCCATGGACACAACCACTACATTGAACTTCTGAAGAACTGCTGAATTAGGAATTCAATGTTCACCTGCAATTTGTTCCCTGTAATTTTCTTGAAAACATGTTTTCATGAAAGAAATGAAAAGAATGAAAAAGTTGATCAAAATAATGCAGTAGGTTAACTTCATATTAGTTGTATTTCTCAAGAATGCAGTACCAATGAAACAATTAAAAAAAGAAAAGTCTACATATTATCAGGAGGAATGTGAAATTTTACACAGCTATGTAAACCTAAGTCATTAATTATAGCAAGAAATCTCCTATTTCCAGAAGCAGTATTACAAACTGTATGAACAAAAGGCAGTGTTTTAATCAGTGAAGTTGTAACTTACTGGAAGATCTGTAGTTCTACTTGAGTTATAGAATGAAAGGTTAAAGGTAATCGACAATGGATGGATAAATGGATGGAGATAGTAATGTAAATTTTCTCTACAGATTTTAGCTTTATATTGCAGCCATAAATTTTGTAACAGTATAAGGTGTAGAAGATTGTTAAACCCCATTTATTTTTCCCTGGAACTCTATCCCTGATCTCTATCTGGAGAAAGAGCTACAAACCTAACACTTATTCTAACAAAACAATGATTTAAAAACTGAAAAAAGTCTATAAAAGTGCATCCCCCGTGTTTGTGTACATTCTTTTCCAGTTTTGTGGTGTATTTGCACCAATAGTCAATGTTTACAGCATCCTTAAAATAAAAGGATTTTATTTTGGTTTTGGGTAAAAAGTCTCACTGAGAGTATTAGTGAAAACTAACAAAACATTATTTTTGCCCAGAGCTAATGAAGTGATCTTTTGCATTTTGACTTTGGACTTCCTTAACTTACAATTATGTCTGACTTGACTGTGGGGAAAAATAAACAGCCAGTTTAAATTTTTGACTAGCATGTTTACTGTGTTGATTTGTACAGAATATTTAGAAAAGCAGAATCCAAATGAGCAGGTGTTTGACTCTATAAAAACATTTACTTTTCTGTATTGTTTTTGTCAGAACATGTACCTTTTGTGAATGTGAAAATGAAAGTGCATTTATTTTGGTCTTGACAATTGTCAACTGTATGTTGAGTCAATGGCCCGGACACGATACATAATTTTGGTTCTCAGCAAGGGCTTTCAAAAAGCATTTAATAACAAAAGACTTGGACATGATCCATTTTTGTTGTTCTCACAACTTGAAATGTTAATTTTAAATTTTGTTAAATATTTACCACATAGGGAAGAATAACTACTGTAAAGAAAATAGTAAGCTTAAGAAAATATAAAACAAAAAATCCAAGTGAAAAAACAAAGCCATCAGTGCACATAAGTAATTTAAATTGCAATAAATGAAACCACCTCTATGTCCATATTTTCTCACAAGGAACAGATGTTATGTAAACCTGAAAACTTCATGTGCTTTTGAAAATGAGCTTTGTAATTATTGCATCTAGTTTTCCAGAGTGCATAGTGTCATAGATAGACCATACAAATTTTAAAGTATATTTCTACTGTACACAGACAATTGTGTAAACAAAGAAACAAAATAATGAACTGTAATTTTTTGCATAAGACAGTAAGATAATTTACTGAACTACTCACACAGGAAAAAAAAACCTCAAAACCAAAACCAAAACATTGAAAAGAGAAATTAAGGAATGTCAGATATAACTTTATAGGAGTATTAGCAGGTGACAAGACAGATATTCACAAGATACAATTATCAGTCTTGATACTAGTTTGACATTCTGATAAAAAGTATCAGTGACCACTCCAAGGGAAACTGCACCAACAGAAGCGCTCTGGAGTCAAGGATCCCACTGAGGAAGAGACAAGCTTTCCCATCTAGCAAGACCTTAGTATTAGAGCAGAAAGAAGTTCCCCAGCCCCTCATCCCAAACTGGAGACAATGGAGTCCTGACTCAAGAGGCAGCTCTGACCCAGTGAGAGTGGTGCCAGCAGGGACTGAGCCCACCAACATCTGTACAAGAAGTGCCTCCAAAGAGCGTGAATGACACTCACAGTTTGTGCTGCAGGGTAAGCAGAAAGGGCAAGGAGAGTCTGCTGGTGGTCACTGCCCTCGCTAACACAGCTCAGGTATGCTGTCCACTCAGACAGAAGTTCCTTCCTCTGTGCACTCCAGAAAGAAGCTGGTGACCCAGATGGAGCACCCACAAAAGCACGCAGTAGTCCAGGTCTCAGGCTCTAGGGAGGGACAGAGCCTGGTGCAGAGGGCTGCAGGAACAACATCAACAATAACATGAGGTGTCATCAGGCTGATGATCTGCTCATCCTAGTAGTGGAGCTGAGAGCTGAAGTACTGGAGACCCTGAGGAGGAAACTAAAAGGTGGAACCAGTCATCACAATCTTCTCAACTAACAAATAAAGAAGAGTAGTAGTTATTGGAGACTCCTTTTGAGAGGTCTGATATGCTCACTGAAACCAGCACACAGGAGGTGTGCTAGCTCCCTGGAGCCCAGGTAAGGGACATCATGAAGGAACTTCCCAGCCTGGTACAAATCACTGATTATTACTCTCCGCTGGTTTTCTAGGTAGGCAGAAAAGAGGCCCCAACAAGAAGGCTGCAAACAACCAAGAGGGACCTCAGGACCTTGGAACAACTGGTTAAGGTACGTGAAGGACAAGTTTTGTTCTCCTCTGTCTTGCCAGCTGCAGGGAATGATGTGGCAAGAAACGAAGACTGTGCAGATGAACATCTGGTTTCAACACTGGATTGCCAGCAGAATTTTGTGGTTCTGATGATGGGTCAGTTTATACAACACCAAGCCTGCTGGCAACAGCGTCCACCTGTATTAAACTGGAAAAGATTTTAGCTGAGGAATAAGCAGGGCTTATTGAGAGAGCTTTAAAATTAGATTGAAAGGCACAAAGGGACAAAACCAGGCTTGCCAGTGATAAGCAACAGGAGACCACACCAAAACTGAGCTCTACTGAGATCCTTCAATCTGTTCCAGGAGGTATTGCCTAGAAAGAATCTCAGCTGTTTCTATACTAATGCAAGCAGCAAGAGGAACAAACAGAAGAAACTTGAAATGCTGGCCCAGCCCCAGAGTCCACTCATTGGCATGAGAGAAATATGGTGGGATGAATCCTGTGACACGAGTGCCATGTTGGATGGCTACAGGCCCTTCAGGAAAGATAGGCAGAGGAGGTGAGGCAGGGGGTGGTGTTGTATGTAATGGAAGGGCTGGAATTTATGGAAGTTACAGTTGGCAGAGGCACAGATGGGAGCCTCTGGGTGAGGATGTACACACAAACTGGGGAATGGATGTACACACAGGGAATGAGACCCTAGAGAGAAGCACCATGGAAAGGGACCTGAGCGCTCTGGTGGATGGAAAGTTGAACATGAATCAGCAGTGCCCTGGCAGCAAGGAAAGTCAGCTGTGTCCTGGGGGGCATCAGGCACAGAATCGCCAGCAAGTGGAAAACTGGCCCACTCTGCTCTAAGTGCTGTGAGCAGTTTTGGGTGCCACAGTGTAAGAAGGATATTAAGCCATCAAGAGCATCACAGGAGGACTCTGAAGATGGTGATGGGTGTAGAGGGGAAGCGATGTCGGAAGCAATAGAAGTCACTTGCCTTGTTCAGTCTGGAGGAGATTGAGTGGAAACCCTAAAAGAATCTACAATGTTCTCATGAGAGCAAGAAGAGGGGCAGGCACTGATCTCTTCTCTGTGGTGATCAGGAACAGAACCCAAGAGAATGACCTGAAGCTGTGTCAGGAGTGGTTAAAGTTGGATATTAAGAAAATGTTCTTTACTCAGAGGCTGAGCACTGAAACAGACTCCCCATTGGGGTGGTCTCAGCATGAAGCCTGCCAGAGTTCAAGAAGTGTCTGGACAATGCTTTCAGACGCATTGTGTGACTCTTCTGCCAGTCCTGTGCAAGGCCAGGAACTGGACTTCAATCATCCTTGTGGGTTCCTTCCAACTAAGATATTCTATGATTCTATGAAAACTGATGATTCATATTTAAATTCAAAACTAATGGATCTGTTAAAGTGTCTGATAATATCTGTAATAGAGTGCAGTGGATATGAGTGTGATAGGAATCATCCTGATGTGTTTATTGTATATGAAATTTCATTATCAGAAATACTAAAATACACACAATCAAGACAGACAAACAACATTTCTGGATATAGATAATCTAGACACAATTACCAGTTTCTTATGTCCTACCAGTGTGAACACTTCTCCAAATTTTTTGGTAACAAATAATTGCTTCATGCTCTAAAATGCATCACATAATTCCAGTGATGATTTGAAATCTTTCTTGAACACTTCAGTTGATGTCTCTTGAGTTTTTCATCAGCCCTTTCCAGTTTTATACTATCTTCAGTTACAGAAGGAATATCGGTGGGACAATGCAGTTGCCATGGTTCCTGTGCAAAGAAGGGAATTTGCCCCTCACTCTACTGGTTCATGCAAATAGCAGAGGTTTCTGCATCTCTCTTCTAAACTACAAGAAAATCATACCAGTGTCCCACTATAATATATAAAAAATACAAAAGTAAATACATTTTTATGGTTAGTAACATCTAACACTGGATGTGGTTTTCTCAAAAAGAAATTGGAAGACAAAATGTGTAAGATGAATGGCAACTGAAGATATAAAACTATTATTCTTCAAAGACTTCAGTGTAATTTGAGAAAAAAACTTCAGGATTCAGAAAATAAGAGCATAGATATCAGGAGTGGATTGAATAGCTTCAAAGGTTAAGTGTAAGATCAGAAATAAAAGCAGAAAGTGAATTCATGGGCAAAATTTCAAACTGGAAAAAGCAATTTTCTACTCAAATCTGCATTGCTGCTGACAGACTCAAAGTAAAAAGGTACATTCAATCTATAAATGACATCATATTAATTCCAGTAACATAAAGATAATTTAACTACTTTAAAAAACAGGTAGATCAATGATTTTAATATGAATTGCAGCAACATAAAATGTTGTTTCTTCAGCAAAAAATATATATTTTTCTCTTGCTTTAGTTTTCAGTATGGCTCTCATCACTTGTTTAAATAGTGTAATTAATTACACTGAGGTGGGCTGACCCTGGCTGGACAGTAGGTATCACTCCTCTCCTCAGCTGGAAAGAGAAAACAGAATGAAAGGTTTGTGGGTTGAGGAAATGACAGGGAAAGATCAGTCACCAATTACCAAAATGGGCATAACAGACTTGACTTGGGGAAATTCATTTACTATCAATCAAATCAAGGTAGGATAATAAGAAATAAAAGTAAATCTTAAAAACACATTTCCTCTACAGCTCCCTTCTTCTTGGGTTCTTTGACTCAATTTTCTCCAACACCTCCCTGCCAGTGGCACAGGGGAACAGGGAATGGGGGCTGTGGTCAGTCATTATAAGCTGGCTCTTTTGCTCCTTCCTGCTCAAGGGGAGGAATCCTCATACTTCCCCCCACAACGGTGTAATATCCCAATGGGATATAGTTCTCCATCAAGTTCTTACACCTGAATCCTTCCCATGGGACAGTTCTTCCCAAACTGCTCCGGCGCAGGCCCCCTGCATGGTCACAAGTCCTGCCAGCAAACCTGCTCCAGGGTGGGCCGCTCTCTCCACAGGTCCCAAGGTCCTGCCAGGAGCCTCCTTTGGTGCTGGGCCCTCAGGAGGTGGCAAGTGTTGCACCATTGACCTCTCTGGGCTGCAGGGACACAGCTGCCTCACCATGGTCTTCACTATGGTTTGCAGGGGAATCTCCACCCTGGCACCTGAAGCAGCTCCTCCCTCTCCTTCTGCACTGACCTTTATGTCTGCAGAGCCCTCCCATATTGTCTCTCTCTCCACTGGCTGCAATTTCCTCCTGAGCAGTAGCTTTTTCCCTTTCCTAGCCGTGCAATCCTCCAGGCATTGCTACCATTGCTGATGGGCCCTGCCTGGGCCTGCTGTGGGTCCCTCTTGGAGCCAGCTGGCATTGGCTCCATCGAGCTCTGGGGAAGCTTCCAGCAGCCTCTCTCACAGAGCCACCCCCAAAACCCCCCTGCCCTCCGCTACCAAAACCTTGTCATGCAGATCCAGTACATATACAAAAAATACAACTGCTTAGATTAATCTCTTTAGATTCATTTGAGTCCTGTGATCACATTGATAGGTAATCTTTTTACTAAATATGAAAGAAATGTACTTAATGCAAAATTGTAGCCAAGTTAGAAGCCTGTTTTCCTTCATAATTTTCAATTGCTAGTAGCACGTATGACACCAGTTATGTATTACTTAGATCATTATTTTTAGTCTTTCATGTTGACATGAAGTTTTATTTCCCAAGTTATGACATTAACACATTAGTCTCACAAGTGTTTCTGCTGATTTTCCATGGACTGCACTGCAACACAAATGTTCTTATTCTGCAACTTTTATTTCTTTTAAATTGGTTTAAGTGTCTCTTGGACTCTAGATAAGATACTCTCAACAGAGATTTTTTTTCTGAATCTGGTTGAATTTCTTAACATGCAGCAAAAATACGTTATTTTCAACAATCTTAAAATTTAAGTTAGGAAAATGCCAGTTGTAGTAGTACAATCATTCTCTTGACATGCTTCCTTCATCAAAGACAATTTAGTAAAAAAAGAAAAAACATTCCTGTATGTTAAATATGTTACACTCTTGCTAGTGCTCTTCTAGAGATGACAGGAAGGCTTAATTTATTTACCAAATCCTTGTTCTTGAAGCCCTGTGGGAATTGCAGATTCTTCATTTTATTAAGCATAATTTCTCACAGGAAAGTATCAAGGCTAAAATAAACTGTTATGCCTAAATGAATCAAATTGATTTTCTTAAAATCATGAATACACTAAGTATAAAACAGTCTTTCTTCTTTCCTTCATTGTGAATTTCTAGCTGTGCCCATGGTAATCACTTGCATGCCTGTGTCCCAGAGGGTGATTCACCCAAGAAGATTTCTTTATTGTTGTTTAAACTTAATTTACAGCCTAATCACATACTTGGCCTCATGACCCCATGAATACAAGTTGACAGTTTAAGAGAAACAACAGAAAAACAGCATAGAAGTATTACTCTGGGAGTCACAAGGGAAAATTAAATCAGTGCTTTAAGAAGCTTTTTTTTTTTTTTTT
>VWYP01010181.1:0-24127 GCA_013400435.1 Pycnonotus jocosus
TTAGCATTATTTTTAACAGAAATAAATTTCTATCAATTATAGCTGCCTTAAACTACAAGGGCAATAACATCTTGTATATACAAAAATCATATTTTCTTATATGGGCTATTTTGTTTTATTAATTGTTGTTCATTAGATTAATACGAATTTTTTGGAAGATGTTTTAAATGGAATTCCAAATAGTCAATTCTTTACTTAAGTTAAAGATTTTTAAAAATACAATTTTTAAATTAATCACTTTCACTTTTTACCTATTAATGTATTAGAAGTTTAGACAGAGTGTGTAGAGCACAACTAAGAAGTCCCATGCATATGAAAAAGGAGAATTAGAAATGAAAGAAGAAAATTAAAAGCTCCCATAATACATGGTTAAAACAACCACTCAAAAGGTAAAAAACCCATAAGCCAAGCCAAAACAATCTGTCTCACACTAAGCACTTGTGAAGATTTGCTTTTACAAAAAATAAAAATACATTCTGATTACTTATCACTTCAAAGAGTATACCCTGTAGTCTTATATAAAAATATCCAAGCTAATGCATTGCTTAGGTTTATTGCCAATAACAACTATTCACATCACACAAAGTGCACTACATTATCTGGGGGCTGTGTTCAGGATCTGTTTTGCAAGACCTGTGTTAGTGGTCAGTTGGGGAAGAGGTGTTTTGTGGGGTTGTTTTGTTTGGATTTTTTGGGTTTGGTTGATGCTCCATTTTTCAAACAAGCCACAAGAAAAATAAAACCCAGGTACTGAAATCCAACTGAGTGCTACGTCACTGCTGCTCAGGAATTTTAAATCAATGTATTAATGTACTGTATGTATTCCCAGCAAACATAAGTTACATAATCATGTGATCCAGCACTGTATTTCATTTACTGGGGTGGGAAGGAAAGGAGAGCAAGTAATCTTCAAGACTGGAGAGCCATATATAAAGCATTACTTATTAAAACTTCTGATGATTAAAAAAGTTAACCTACTGCACCTGATTTAGTAGATGTAGTACATACTCATTTAATTTTCAGGAATAACAACCAATTTATATGCTGCTTATATAAATAAGCAAATGAACACTTTTTCAACTCAGCAGATATGTTTCTTTTTCAAAAAAAGAGAAAAACAGAGAACAGGACATTGAAGATGTAAAATAAGACAGCATCAAAGTCTTAGAGACAAAACAGTAGCCTAAGTTAGAAAACTTCCATCATATTTTAGCCAGGTGAAGAGCTCAATCAGCTTCAAATCAGACATCTATTCGTATCTAAATACAAGTGAGAAGTTTGTCACACTGCATTCTCTTTTCATGAAAATACAAGGCCAAAGCAGAACAACAATAGCAGAGAGAAAAAAGACACAGAAAAAAACCACAAACCCAAACATTCCTGAAATTAAATTCTATTTGCTAAATTCTGGTATCTTAGAGGCAAAACTATTTTGGATTAGAGAAGTTCACTGTAAATTGTGAGAAAGCATTGAGACAATTTGTTCCAATACAGTCTAACTGTATCCTTTGCTCAACAGCAGTCAAAATCCTACTTTGTGAATTGTTCTAAAATGGAATGGTAAAGCTAACACGGGTTGGAACTAATAGTTTGCTTTCAAATATTTTTTAAAATAAGAGCCTCAAGCGACAATGAAAAGTATCTGTGTAGCTCATTCAGATTTAATCGACCAAACTCATGATCTGCAAATCCATGTAATATGGATTTCTTCTCTTATTGATTTAAGCTAGTTCTCCTACGCACACTAAATTTAAATCATTTTTGAATAGAAAAAACTTCTTCTAAACAACATCTTATGCTTTCTCTTTTCCTTAGCCAGCACTCTAGTCCATTTCATTCACTCTTCAAAAGTATACTAAAAAGCACTAACGTTTCCATGTTCTCTCTCAACAAATTCCTATTAAAGGTGTATGACAGAGGACTGTTGACATATATATACTGGTACCTAGAAATAGTCTATTAACTGCTGTCCACAGCTAAATTATATAGGTTTCATTACTTCAAATTTGTCCATGTCACCACCTTCCTCCCATATGTTTTTAATCTTCTCCTAAAAGTTGAGGTTTTTAAAAAAGTAGCAGCTTAAAAATAGATTAGATCCAACTTTTTGGTGTCCTTTCTATAGTATTAGATTTCCTCCTTACCACATACAGAATTCCAAATTAAGCTGGCTTTGGTTTAGGCTACATTTACATTTTTGCTATTAATTAACATTTTAAACATATTTTTAGGTTTATGCTTCTTTTCCCTTTGAATCATGAAACCTTTTAAGAGAAGTCAGTTACTAGTTACTTTTCACTCCTTACGTATCTTGGTAGAAGCATTCTCTTCTGATCTTTGCTTTTCATACCAAAACTTTTACCATTTTCAACAGCCTGTGCTCTGTGCATTTATTCCCTAAGGAAAGCTTTTTTTTTTTAAAAGCCTTCCTCCATCTTAAATTAATGTAAGCAAACTTAAATTATCAACTACTTTCCACTATGAATTCCACAGTTAAATATCAAACATCTGGTAACAGTTGTCACCGATTATCTTACCAAGCCTGGTACCAAAAGCCTTAAATATTTTAGCCATTTTACGACATAAAAGGAATAGTGGCAGGAGGTTAATAGGAACTGACCTATTCTAGGGTAAATGTCTATCTAACTGCTGAGGGGTTTTGATAGCTGATTTTCACACAGTCTGACTGGTTCTTGAAAAAGCAGTAACACAGACATTAAGAGTCAGCTTTAATCAGTTAAACAACTAACCTTTTGCTCTGTTTGCAGTTGTTCACATCTCTGCTTTTCATGGTTAAGTTGCTTTTCCAGTTGTTCAACTTGATCTCTGAGTTGTGTTGTCTCCTTTTCCAGAACAGAAGTTACCTTTAATAGCTCTTCTTTTTCTTTTACTATTTTTTCAATTTTAAACTGAAAAAAAAAAAAAAAGAAAAGAAAATAATGAGATGTGCTAATTTTTCTCCCCTTCACTCTAATTTAACAAGTGGATAACTAATTACTCCAGTGTTTGAGCAGACGCATAAATTGTGTGCTCCCTGGTTAGGTTATTAGAGTTTTCCCCTTATTCTCAAATTTCTGAAGTTTAATTGCTTTTACTGCACAGTACCAGATTAACATTAGATAACATAGTTGCAGTGTCCTGATTTATCCTCAAGTTTTGCTTCCTTAAATGAAGTGCCTTTACTGTTCCCAAGTGACAGCAACTATGGAAGAGCTAATTCAGATGATGGCAGCTTGGTGAAAAGTGACAGCTGACTGTAGAGATACACATTCTCTCTAAAGCAGTATTTGAGGAATTTCTTGAGAAAAATGAATACACACATACACCCCACCAACACCTGAAAAGTAAGCCCTGGAACATGAACTGTGCCCTTTCAATACTTAAAGGGAGCTTCTAAAAAAGATGGGCAGACTATTTAGTAGGACTTGTAGTAACAGAACAAGGGGTGAAGGTTTTAAACTAGAAGAGCATAGATTCAGATTAGATATAAGGAAAAAACTTTCATGATGAGGGTGGTGGAACACTAGAAAGGGGTGCCCAGAGAGGTGGTAGATGCAACATATCCTTGGAAAAGTTGAATGCCAGGCTGACCTAGTTGACCTGACCTAGTTGAAGATGTCCCTATTCACTGCAGGGGATGGGAGTAGATGACCTTATAGGGTTCCTTTCAACCCAAACCATTCTACAGTTCTATAAATAAAGATCATAAGAAAGACTTGAGAACTTCTTTCATTTTAGTACTATGAGTACATATCTGAAAAGCAAAAACATCCCAGATGTACCTCTGTATTAATTCTTATCCCAAAACTTTGAAAACCATAAATCAAATACATGCAGGTATGTGCCTATATGCAACTGACAGCTTTATAAAATGTCTGATGGCAAGGTAAAGGAATTGCACTGAGCAATTTTCCAAGAAGAAACTTGAACAGAAGTTAGTTTGGGCTTCTTTTTTGGTTGGTTGGTTTTAAATAGTGTTCAGCCTAAAGACAGCAACAAGCAACTGTATATAAGCACTCTGGATATAAGCACACAAATGTAACCACATCTCTCTAGCAAAAAAACTCTTTCTACACAGAAAACTGCTTAAAATAAAACAAGAGCTACTCAAATATACTTAGGCACCTAAAATTATTCAGCTCAGTCTCCAGGGCTCTTAACTTGGGCAAAAATAAAAGTATACTGGTTCCACAACTCTTCCTCCTTACAAGAAGCACCATTTCACACAAAGAGTATCTTCCCCCCTCTCCTGTTACTTGGTGACTACAGATGTGAGAGATGGGCAATATCCACTCTTGTGTTTCCCAATCCATGCTTAGTGCTATATATTTTTAGATCTTGAGTTGTTTAACCTGCAAATGTTCTAACCTCAATCAAATACTACAGAACAAGCCAGAAATAGATACATTACACAGACACATGCAGAGCTTTTCCTACAAGTTTTTTTCTTCAGTATCTGTGATTGTCTGTATATAGTATGCAAAAAATATATCATTTTACAAATTTTTGTATCAAACCTCAAGAAGTCCAGCTTTTGTGGTCACCACTAACATATCAGAGTTTCCTTCATCTTCCATAGTGAGCAATTCTTCAACAGGAGAAGAGGTACGAAACTGGAAAGGTGTGCTTGCTCCACGGATTTCTCCTTTGTAAGTCACATAACAGAACTGATAAAATTCTCCATCATCATTTGGTAGATAATATCCTATCAAAATAAATTCATATTTGAAGAAATATTCTACACAAGCTTACGAGTCTCCATCTGCAGACAGATTACAACATCATGTTTGACTTCCAGATTTCATGCTGATTGCCTCAGTAAGGCATAAATATATCACCAAAACAGCAGAAACAAAAAATCATCCTATTTAGTAATCTTCATCCCCCAGTAATTTCTACTAGTATTTAAGACAAAGATTAAACAGTGTTAGGCAATAGCTGCTATATGTACACGTCACCTCACATACATGAATAGCTGCAATCAATAGCTATATTTATGAAACAGAATTATTAGCAATCAGATGCTATGAAGTTGCATCACAACCACATTATTGTGTGATTGCTGTACAGTCATAGAACAGAGAGTAGGTCATTTTTGGGACTTGAAATACATTCACAACCAAATACAACAGAAAAAGACAAAATAATATGCAATGACAAGACATCTGCAACTTCACCAGGTACCTTTTGTACATAAAGTTTTGTTTTTGTTTTGGAGGGGAGGGATTTGTGGGACAATTTTTTTTTTTGGGCTATTTTTCAATGCCAAAGCACAGAAATGCTCTGAATGGATGACACCAGCTGAAAGAGACTGGAGTTTAACAAAGAGCTTATGTTTTTATATTGAAACAGAATTTTCTAGACTTTACAAGGTAAGAATAAATCCTCTTTCTTGAAGCTATGTAATGGTACATGGTGCAAGGAAATTATTTGAGAATTTCTGTGTGACTATCCAACTGAACTGTTGCTCACTAAAGCTTCAAGCCTCTTGCACAACCCAGACTCACACAGTAAGATTTATGAGTGTTAAACAATCATTTTGAGAACTGACATTTTTACCTTGATCAGTATATTCAAGACCTATGCCTTACCCAATTTAATGGTAAGAAAACCAGCCAGTTTTATTCAGAATACTTCTTTTCAGATACTGTAGTCAGCCTGAGGGTGATACTAACATCATAAACCCCTACCCAGCCTTCTGTCCAGCAGGTGATGTCACCCATTTCAGTTCTTATTTCACCACATTTCAATCTTCTCCCTTTCTAACTTTATCACTAACTTTTCACCAACTTTTATTCCAGATTCCTGCAATTCTTTTTCCAGTACTCTTAGCTACCTTTCCCAGAAATAGTAAACCATTAGATTTGCTGTATAGACAGCACTCGTATCAAGAACTTCATGTTTCCATTAGTCTTATACTTTATTAACCGTCGCTGAGAGAATATCAAAACATCAGGATTCATGCTTTTGGGCCTGGTTACACTTTTCTATATAGCACTTTAGTTCAGTTTACTTGATTCAGTGCTTAAGTAAGATGAAACTATGCAGAAATAAACGTAGAACAATCTACGTTGCTGCTTCAGCACATTTTAATATTGGTTCAGACAACCTGATTTTAAAGCTAATGAAAGTCTTTCTTCTTGTGCCTAACATGTACTGGAGAAACAGATTTCTGATTATTTTCTTCCAACACACCTACTTGATCATAAAAAAACCCCAACCACATTTAACATGCTGCACAACATTTACTATTTAGCTCAGATAATTAAGCTCCTGTAAGCTCTACTGATCTCATCTCAGCAGCATTAAAATATCTTGCCAAACACAACCAGGAGACTATTTGAATGGAGATACAATCTGGCAGCTCTATAAAAGTGGAGGTCTGTCAGGATGGAATGTAACAGATGGGACAGAGATACTTGGTCTCTTCATGTGTGGTAAAATTTCTACTTACAAAGGACTGATAATGGCATGAAGAGTTCTACTCTTCTAGATAACCTTTCGTTTCAGTCCAACCCATTTTCATTCATTCAGGTAACTGTAAAAGACACTAATGATTTCCTTTCAGTTTCTACAGAGCACACACACTTTTCAATCAATTTCAGGGCTATAAAATGGTTATCACGTTATCAGACCATGTGGATATGATCATCATTGAAAGCAACAGAATAAAAAGAGACCTGGCAAAACAAAGAACTGAACTCATCAAAGCTATCCCGTCTTGCAGCTTTAATAAGACAACAAACGAATACAGTCATCATTGCAGAACTTCAGGGTTTTTTTAAATATGTTTTAAGCAATAAACACACACATGAACAAAGACTAAGGCCAAGTCTGGGAAGTAAAACAAAAAAGGTAAGATTGTACATAAAATTCTGTTTGTAAGCAGAAAAGCATTAATTTAGTGGAGGTGCTCTTTTCATGTTAAATTTTGACGGTGTAGATTTTTGACATTTGTTGTGTTCTGTGGGAATAAGCTCTGTATGTTGACTATGTTATAAAAATATCATCTCTACCTCCACTTCCAACTTGTCACTTGGTGGCTTATATCAATGGTTCCTATTAATTTGGGTTAATCCACTCATGCCACAGGTAGCTGATTTTAGAGGTATCAGTCACATCACATTCTTTCCTTTTCCCAGCCTGAAAAACCTGGCAGAAGGAAGTCTGGAAGATCACTTTGTCAGGTTTCTCACTCAAGAGACTGTTGTCAGCACCTGAGATTACTGTGGCTGTGTCTAAACAATGGTATGGAATTCTCATCCTTCCAAACCAGGATACCTGTTCAAGAGCTACATTTCTCCCTCATGGTAAAAATGCTGTTCTTACTGTCAGACAACCTCCCAACAGCCATTGTCCCTTTTTCTATTTAACAAGTGTGGCTCTCATCTTTCTAACTCCACACCTTTACAGAGGAGCTATTTCTTAACTTTGATCTCCTTTGTTGCACTTGACCAGACTGTTTTAAGACTGCAAAGGAGAGGGAAAGCGTATGACTTGCACACAGTGTTGAAAAGGTAGTTATACTATAGACTTATACTGTGGTGTAACATTTTCTGGTTTGTTCCTTATTCTTTTCTTAAAAGCTTCAGACATTTCCATGAATTCCTTGCAACAAAAGGTTTCATGCAACTCTGTGACTACTCTGACCCTTCATGAAACCATCATCTACACTATTTACTCTTTGACAAGAATCGCTGCACATCCAAAATGTTTCAAGTCCAGAGACTAAAGACGATGTAAAGACACAATGCACTGAGAGAGGCCAAGATTAAAAAAGCCTGCTGATGATTAAACAAAATCACTTAATGTATTTTAATAGTTGCCAGCAAAACTTCTCTATCAGTCATGAATATCTGCCATTACTATGTAAAAAACATAGTAAGTCACATACTTTTCCTTACAATTTTTCTTGACATCTAAAATAAGACTAAACTTCCCACAGTGAAATGCTGAAAATTCTCCTCTAAATTATCTTTTTTAAACTCCAGAACTATTACACAATGCTCAGCACTTAAATGAACAGATAAGTATTTAAAAAGCTGAGTAGGCTGGAAAATACAGATCGATACTGCCTTATACTCACCTTGAAAAGTCAGCACACAGTTAACAGTTGATCCTTCCACATAATTTTCTGGCATAGGTGACCAAAGAAATGTGTAATAATCTCTTGCAGTACTCCAACCAACCTAAAATTAAATAAACCACCACAAAAAAAAGAATTTTAAAAACTAAAAAACAGAAAGAGAAAATATTAAACTGAAGAATTTGATATACATATCATGGTCTGTCCTTTACAACATACTGTAATATGCATATTTCTGATTCAAAATGCAATCAAAAGATATTTAACAATGTTTACAAATCAGGAATATTTTAACAAGCATGTCAAAGATTTAGCATTATTTTATTAAGCTTGTTACCTAAGGCAATAAATGGGTCTAAGGCAATAAAAGGGTCTATATAAAGGTCTATACACCAGATAGTTTTCACTATCTGGTAAACTACTATTTGGTACATTAATTCTTTTTCTATAAAGATACACATTTCTGTATTAAAAATACAGAAAGATTAATTCTTGATTTTATAGTGAAATTTTCTTAGAGTAGGTTCTGCCAACGTTGACTCTTGTGCCCACAGTCTGACCAGTTCATCAGAAAACAAAAAGCGAGGGCGGGGGGGGGAAGAGAGGCTTTCTATGCTACTGGAAAGATCACAACTGACATTTGAATTTTTTTGACAACTTCTGCAATGCCAAAGACCAGCATTTCATTGGAATGCCAGTTCACTCATACATACATGCTATGCCTGCAAAGAACAAAACCAGATCTGCATGAAAACAGAGCTGAACTAAACTAGCATAGTCTTCCCACTAACTTCAATAAACCTCTGCTTTCAGAGCTTCCTAGGAGTTCAATTCTCTACAGTGGTGAGCCACTGGCACAGGTTCCTCAGAGAAGCTGTGGAGGCTCCATCTCTGGAAGTGATCAAGGTCAGGCTGGACGGAGCTCTGAGCAACCAGGTCTAGTGAGAGGGGTCCCTGCCCTCAGCAGGAGGGTTAAAACTACATCTTCTTTAAAATCCCTTCCAACCCAGGCCATTCTGTGAGCCAGTGATTCTACCCTCTTAAGACATATGTCCCAACAGGCTTGAAATACATGCCGCCAAACCAGAAAGCCAAAGGAACGACTGAAAAGCAATGGATATTAACAGTAGCATAATGGTAAAGGAAAAGAAGAAATATATTTGATTTACTCCACCGATTAAAAAAAAAAAATACCCAAACCTTCTCAAATGCTAGATGTTGTACAGTTTATCAGTACCTGGGTACACTGTCATGGTAAAATTAAGATATGGAAAGGCAGTAAATTGTTTCCCGATTTTTATCAGGAAAACAGTGTTTTAAGAGGAAGAAGAAAAAAACAAATACTCACACACGAAAATCACACAACAACCAAGAAAAGATTAATTTACCAATCATGATTTTCATTGCTTCAATAGGCAACACTTCGAAACTCCAAGTTTAGAAGTCTTCCTTTATACGGAATACACTACAGTAATGTATTTCAAAAGCATTAATAGCTGGGGTTTTAAAGGAATTTTCAATAAAAAGAAAAAAAAAAGGAGAACATGTTTAGATAGGCAAAGCCAAAGAGAATATCAGAGGTGAAATTAATTCAATAGCAAAGCAGCAATTATATATGTATAGAGGCATACATTTCATGTATGCAAATTATTACATAGCATTAATTTTAAAAATCTAAATAGATTATTCCATAGATATCCATTTGTTTCTTCACTTTATATTAAGAAGTATGAAAAAAAATGTAGAAGATGATGGAGCCTTTTCTATATTCTCAAAAGACAGATTAACAACAGTGAAAACAGATGAAATTCCCATTTTCAGTCATTTCTGCAGGACAACACTCATTAAAGAGAAGGAGTGCAGATGCTCAACACATCTACTAGAACAGAATCACCTACTACATCTTAGCCCTGTTCTTAGCAAAGATGATTTCTATGATATCTCCTATCATGCAGCTTTTAAACACATTGAAATGAGACTTCGTGGGGTTGTTATTCCCACACTGTTAAATATCTCAGAAATAACAAGGAAAACTCTTCCAGTAACTTGAAGGTGGTAAAAGTAATTTTTTCTTGGTAAAAGTTCACAGGAAAATCCTTTTGCAAATTTTCACATTAGTCATTGTCTTCAAATCTAACTCAGATGTTACTACCCCTTTTTTTTTTTCTGATTTTTCACTTTCAAAAAGAGAAGCATATACTATTATTTGTTGTCATCAACTAAAGCACACAGCTTTCTAAACGTAGTTCTTGGTGAGTGAAAAGTCAACATTACCTTTTTTGTTTCAGAAAAGAAACTAAATTGTCATGTCCAGATCTAATATTGTATAGAACTGGAACAATCTTTTCATCTTACTCTAGTTTTCATTTCTGTTAAAAACCAAAATATGCACACACTGCTACTGATGCTATCTTCCTTACTAAAACAATATTGCTCCTTCTGATTATTAACACTGGAAAATGTAGAGAAGAAACAAAATCCAGCTAACATAAACACGAAAATGGTCCCTATAGGAGATCAAATCAATTTCTGATGCAGTTTATTCCCAGAATTCTCTTTTTTCATATTTTTCCTAGATATCACATATTGATTTGTAAATTTAGTAATTTATCCTGAAACCAAAACTTATTTTTATCAATACTCTACCTGTAAGAGTAATCAACCAAAGGATTTTTTTGAGGTCAATTAAGACTTTAGCCATACTGATACAACCGAAAAGAATAATTATGTATAAAACAAATACATCTCCTGGTCGGTTTCTCATGAGGTGCCGTATTTTTAAGTATAACTGTAATCTGTGGACTGTTGGTAAAAAGAGAATTGTGACGTATCAAGAGCTAAAATGCAATACCCTGGGAAGTTTACCCCACAAGTATTTTCTGTAACAATTCCCCACATTTCCTGTCATCCATCATCTCCTTCCCCTGGCAAGGCTCCCTGTCTTACACTCTTATGATCATGAAAATTCCGTTCTTTCTTAATGTGCACACACAACTCATCACCAGGTGTGCATTGCCCAACAGCTGAATAGAATTTCAGAAAATGAGGGGTTTTCCCTGCTACATGTAGCACATGTCAAAATGTGACAATGCAGAGGAGGAAGTATGAGCAAATGTCATCTTCCTCACAGCTTAATACATTTTAAAAGGGGAAGGTGACTATTCTGCAGCAAACCAAGTTAACTTAGTAACATTTTTCAACATTCTTTCTACGTAACAATAAATATCATTAAATTCCACAGGGTTATTTCTTAGCACAAAAAAGGAGCAAAGCCACATAATGATATGCTGAGAATAAAATAAAAACAAATTTAAGTAATCCATATTTTAGGTGCAGGATGTAGATCTTAAGAAAAAATCTGGTTTTTTATCAACAGGTTTTAATAAACTTTTACTCTAGTACTTTGTATATTTTGTCAATATTCTCTTTAATAAGCCTAGTACGGAGCACACAGTGGTTCCAAACCACCATATACATAGTCATAAGCTTCTCTATGGCAACAGATTATACTGTCACAGATGTAAGACTACGGCACACACTGGATGGCTCAGCAATGATTTAAATGGGATCTCTGACCCAGATATTTCTTTCAGTTCAGAAATAAAACCAATAGTTGTCTAAAAACAGGGTTAAAACTATATGAATAAAATTTAACACCGCTTAGGGGAAAGTAAATAAAAATTGAGAAACTAAAACTAGTGGCAAAAGCTACAAGGGAAATCAACAAAAAGTGAAAAACATGAAGAGAAGGTGGGATGAGATGAAGAGAAGATTTCTCAGCAGCCCTACAGTGCATTTATATGATAAATAAAATCCTGTACTTTGGAAGCAAAACAAACAGCATCTTCAACAACATCAGGCGTATTAGCTTTGAAAAATACTGGCTTGGAAAAAAATTCATTTTTAATGACAGGAATGAGAAAAGCTAGACTATTTGTCTTACTGCTGATCATACCAAAAAAAAACCTACTACAAATAATACAGACCATCTTCCAGGTTAGTCTCTGAAAGGGGAGAGGGGTCCAGATTTCCCGCAAGAACTCATTCAATGTGAACACCTTACCTTTACTACACTGACAGGAGGAACATGGCTATTTAAATTGTCAGGCATATAAGAAGTAGAGTCTGGCCATTTAAACTGCCAAAACAGGTGATATGACTAACACTGAGTGCCTCTTTTCATGAAATCATTATAGAAAACAAACAAATGCTTGTAAGAAAGATTTGAAATTTTCATTTCTGCATTTGAAATTCAAAACAATGAAAAAAAACCATTGAGAGAAATTATGTTCACTATGAAAATACATTTAAAATAAGTCTTCAATAATATTGTATCATTTTTAATTTCCTTCATTTACTAAGCAAGTTCTAAAAATTCATGAAAATTGTGAAAATTTATGAAGCTGCAAGCATATTTATTTACATTAATAATTAGAACTTATCAGCTGTTAAAAGATGGTAGCAAGGGGAAAAATGTGAAAACCCACACTTAATTCCTGTTGAAGACTCATGTGAAGTTAGCAGTTCTATTTTGGTACAAAGAACATACACTTATGTACCAAAATGTGAAACCAAAGTTTTACATTAAATTCACATATCAGTTGAAAAAACCAACTAACCAACTATACACCAAAAAAACCCAAAAAACAAACCAAACCAACAAACAAAAAAGAAACTACAACCAACAAAAACTCAACTAAAAACGTGAAACCAAGTTCCAGTCAAAGTGCTAAAGTTGACGCACAGTAGTACTTTCTTACTATCAGAAATCTTAAATAAATGAGAAATTTCTATAGGACACACTGAGAAACTTTCCCTGAGCCAGGAAGAGCAAAATAGGCACAGTTTATTAGTCCAACTTAAAAACCCGGAACAGGCCATTACAACATTCACTTTCAAGCACACAAACACTGCAAATTATAGAAGAACTTCGACACAAAACTTTCTGAAGTTCAGAGGAGAAAAATGAAGGATGACCTGTCAAACTACACTCACCATACTTCACTGAGTGTGAAGCCTGAACTCAGGTTCACCATCTGATGAGCACAGCAGCCATCTCCATTGACTGACTGTGCTGATACCATTACTTTTCAAGGAATTCATTGAAAACTCAAAAAACAGAAACATTCTTATTTCTCAGTCAAAAGAACAGGTAAGACTTAGATGATGCAACTTCCCTAAAGCAACAAAAAAGTCCAGTTTACAATTGAGAGAGACATAAAGCATCAGTTAGTCAACACATCTTCTATATTCTCTACATTTAATTCTTTCAAACTCCACTCTGAAATACATTTTTAAATTAGATAGCTGTGCATAAATGCCAACATTCTTGCTTTCCTTCCAGAAGTTAACCAAGAGATTAATAATCCAGAAATCAAATCCTATTTTCATCTTCTCAGCCATGTTTTTAAAACAAAACATGACTACACATCATTTATCCCACAAAAATGTCATATCCAGATTAGGTTATTATGTACAACGCATAACTGAAACCTCACTTTATTTAATTTTCCCTCCATAAAATGGAAAGCTTTAATAGGCCTTTACAGAGTAATCCATCATAATATTCCTATCTCCTAGTTTTGAGCAAAAAGACTTATTTCAATTTAGGACATCATGAACAGTTTTCTATCATATAAACCAACTCAGTAGCCACAGTGAAAATGCTGAAGTCTGGTAAAGGTTAAGAGTCCAGCACCAAGTACATCGCAATTTGTCTGGCCAAGTAGGGACAACGCAGCTGTCCCATAATACTCATACCAGACAGGTTTTCCTTCTACTAACAAACAAACATGTAGTGATCACAAAAGTTTTTTCTTCTATGCTGCCCCACAGATACAAGCTCCTTTCTTATTGCAATGTCACAACACACAGTGAGATTAGCTTTCCCATATTAACATTTCACCCAGCATGTTTCAACAGAATAGCCTGAAGATTTGCCAAGCAGAAAAATAAATGGGGGAATGAGGGAGGGAGCATAAATAGGGAGTGCCTGTCTGTACAGCAATAATGAGTTATCCTCATTATTAACCTGAGGGAAAATAATAACCATTTTATTTCACTGTGTCCCCTTCAACTCTCATTTGTTTCATCTTACACAGAACATAAGCTTTTCTAAGGCAAAAGCTCTACCTTACAACTCCACAGTGTTTTCAGTGTAAAAATTATTTCCAACTTTGTTTTCATTTCTTTGAGTTTCAGATGAACATGGAAAATAATTTTTTTCTGATTTTCCATTTTGTTATTTTTTTTCTTTTTATAACCTTTATTGGCTTGGTAAAGTCAATCAATTCAATCTGAAGACAGAGTGCCTTAAAGAAAGACCATTAGCATGGGAGGCTCACTTGGCATTTTGTTCCCTGGCCTCAGAAAGCTTTTACACAGCCAAAAGAACAGCAGCATTCATTCTGCTGCATTAACAGTGCCTGACCCATCTACACAACATCGACAAGCCAAAGAAGCAAACCCAGGAAAACATTTGCTTAGCTGAACCAACTTGAGCATAATCAGCACACTTTTACTGTAGATATCTAATTACAATCCAATTTAAAAAAAAAATCAAACAAAAAATCTGACCACAAAATTTATCAGAAATTAAAAATCACACCCTTTTCTAATTTAAAAGGTAAATTAAATAGCTGAGAAAGAAATTTGGCAAAGCACCCTAAGTACTGCAAGAAGACAATGTGCTACCTCTGAAAGAAGCAAAATTACAGCAGATAAGGTTCTACATGTATGTTATGCAGTTTAATTATTACTGACAACAGTAAATCGAGCAGCCTTTCCATGTTTCACATGGTAAGAGACACTTACTTTGACTCAAGTCACAGACAACAAAACACTATTGAGACCACTATCATAGGAAGAGATTTTTGGTTTGGGTCATAACCTTGAGTAAACAACATTACTTGAAAGTCACAGCAATGCCTGTTCTACTGTAGCACACAATCTACAACAGGCAGCTACAAACACCAAGTTCTTCTAAAACAACTAGTAGATAGGAAAATGAAAACATCTGGGTGCAGTGAAGCTCATACCAGCCAAAATCACCAAGAGTTAACGCTGACATGCCATTGATGCAATGTACTTTTGAACACAGGCACCATCAGCAAATAATGGTACCTAGGCTGCAGTTCTGAAAAAATCAGACTGTACAAAAAAATCTCAGAACATGGACATAAGGAAAAGTACTTATTTAAGTATTAAGTACACTGTAGTAACATTCAGGCACAGATATTTCAAACTAAGTAAGCAAAGTCAAACCTTGGGGGTTTTACTATGTCTGTGATCACCTTATACCACATGCAACTTTGACTTAGCCAAGATGCTTAAGCCTTCACTTCAGACATGACCTTACTACTCACACTGGGATTAAAATCAGTTACACAACAGGAGCCCCAAGGCTGAGACACTCTTGGGTAGAAGATGGCTGCAAACTACTCTAGATTCTTTATGGAAGGCTGTAATCTCAAAATGTTCTCTCAGTCCCAGACTTGAAAAAGTCCATCTCTGCTGAATGTTACAAACACATACATTAATTTGGACTATTGCAAACATATGGTATTTGTTGCAGTGTCAAGGTACTATAAGGATCTTAAGTTATGATCATCTCTTGTTGGTTATATTTCTACCTCATAGTTCAGAGAAATGTGTCAAAATGACATTGATAGAGTGCCTAGACCATAGGATCAACTTCCTCTATTAAGTATGAATCAAAATAAACATGGAAACTATGAATTCTCTAAAAGTAAACCTGTTACACATACAAATTACTGTCCAAAGAAATGTATGACAGATCAAAGAGAAACAAAGCTACTGTTTACTTTAGAAAATAAGCATGAAAATGTATTTAAAAAGAGCAGGTGGGGTTTCAATGAACTATTGCCTTGCTACCATATCTCATGAGCACTATCAATTAGCACAATCTTTTATTTCAAAAATTTTACCAGCTACTGACTACTCTGTTATGCCAATTGTACAACCTACCACACCAAATAGTTTTAGAAAATTAATGACACTTGGAAAAAAATATTAAAACTTCCTGCCAAAGGTAACATCACAGAAACCCAGATCGTCCTTCTCTTCATCTCATATAGAAAGAGCAAGTAAAGTTGCCAGAGACTTTCTTTTTTAAGCCAAGCCTTATTTACTTCTCTTTCCAAAGAAAGTAAACCAGAAACCAACACAATCCCTCTAATTCACAGATAGCAATTCTCAAAAACATTCTGAATTCCAATAGTTCTTTTCCCAGCTTTTAACAACAGCACATACTGTGCACTGCACATTCCTGTATCTATTATGGCCAGCTGTGCTGTGATGATTCCATGCTAGAAAAATGGTATTTCTATACACATGTGGCAAATAATACATCCAGATGCTTGTTGTATTTCAGAATGTAATCTGTATGCATGGAAGTAATTGTTGCTTAAGTTATCAATCTACAATAAAATCAGGATATTGAAATGACTCACACTAGCTGTACTATTATTTGCAGTCCAAAGGAGACTAAATAACCCAGAGTACCATACAAAGATATAGCTATACTGCCTTGATAAAATGCAAACAAGTTGTTTCTGAAGTCTCTATCAAGTGTTAGACTGCGCTACAAAGACCACAGATAATCTAATTCTGAGATTTTCTATAAATAAGGACATTGAAAAGATAGAAATTAAGTTGCACGTAAACACAGACCCTGCCCTGATGCACAAAACAGTAGCTCAGATATAGCCTTGTAAACACTGAGTACTCTCTCTGACCAAGTGGTATTTTTTGTGTTCAAATAAGTTACTAAGATCTTCCCAATCCTGGTTACTCAGTTGGTCCATATGTTAGGTTACCAGAACGTCAGATCACCATTTTTAAGGTGTGGATATTAAAAACATGGAAAATAAGAAAGAATGTATTTCCTTTTCTTCTCTAGGGGTACCCTGAGACAGTCAACATCAAAGCATGTCTACAACTTGTCAAATATCCTTGAAGAATGGTAATGTAGATTACCTAGAAAAATGTATCAACCAGAACTGAGGAACAGAAAAGTTTTGATGGAATAATTAATTAAAGACACAGGAAGACCAAAGTCATTAGCTTAATATATGTAAGATTAATTACATGCTGATACTGCAGGTCATTCCAGCATGCTTGCCTCAGCTAAATTTTATCTTCAGAAACACACAAAGTATTATGATATACCCCACAAACACCTACACCTTTAACACTACTCTCCTGATGGGATATCTTTATAATGCCCATAAGAGCCCTTTCTTGTGCCTTTGAGATGCAGAGTAAACCTGCCTCTCTTGATTACTGAATATTTGACAGCCCTTATTTACAGACATATGCTCCAGATGAAGAAGTAGGCGCTGCTTCCTAGAAACCAAGCAGGTTTCTCAAACACTTCTGTAAATCTGGACATTATGTATTAATAATGCAAAAAATATCACTCAGTCATATGATTATTTTATTTTATAGGCGTAAGATGTAGACTTCCCTAGCCGGAAATTAGGACTACCTACAGCCAGCCCAGTTTTGCAACCAGATGTAGTGCACATTCATTATTCTTCCTCATTTCAAAGGTTTAGATTTGGGTTACATTAAAGGCCTCTCCAGATTCTGATCAACTAGAGATGAGCAGAAACAAATAAAGAGGTCTTGATCAATCCAGGAACACAGACCTCCTATGAAATCAATCAAGGATGATAAGTCTTCTCAGCTTTGACACCACACTAGGAAACATCAGGTTATGTTGCACAGAAACCCTCAGTAGAGGGAAAGTTGATCTCAAATTCTAGTTCTCATAAAACTGCATGAACAGGAACTCAGGCTCAGGATGTCCATGACAAATACTAGACCAGTACTTGACTAAAAAATGCCTTTTTTTTCTTGATAACACGCAAGGATATAATTGATCAAGACCTTTTAGCACTTGATTACAGATGACTCTCCAGAATATCATAAAAACAAAAAAACACATAGCAGCAATGACACAACAGAACTGAAGACTGAGTCAAAACCTGCATTTGACTCTTCTCCTGTACAGAACAAGTAAGAAAAAAACCACAAAACCAATAACTGCATACGCAGTACTTCTGCTCTAAAGGAAAATATCTTCATTATTGTACTTCCTACATCTCCCAGTTTTCGTGAGACGTCCAATCCCAGAATTAGTGAATGCATTTAGATACATCTAGCTTGTAAAAAAACTGGTATATCTGAAATAATTCTCCTATATGCAACATTAATCCTTCAGTTTTTGAACACTGAGTCTTCATTTTCCTAAACAATACAAAATTACTTGCCTGGGAACAGTTTTAAACCTGTTACTGCCACCGCAAAGAGCCTTAGCAACTTACACTGGGAACAAAAATAATCACATTTCACCTACAGCATATGCAGAGAAGTTGGTAGAGTCTTAACTTTTACAACTTCAAGTAAGCTGCTATTAAGAAGAGAACTCTAAAATGTTGGGAAAAAAAGTTTCAATTGTCATTCCATATTAAGCAGCCATGCCAATAAAGCAGGCATAGCCCTTCCCACACACACTTTCCCAATTTCCTTGTTTCCATCACAGTGACGCCAGCATAGCTGCCCACTGCACCACACCGTGATCAACTGAAGAACCAAACCAGTTATGAAATAAGATGGTAAAAGCTGGGGGAGGAGAGGCTTTATTTTCCTAGCAGATCACCCCACTGATCCATTTTACTGTGCAGCTGCACTAACAGCTGGGCAAGCAAGACAAAAGCAACAATATAAGGATATATAACCAATATTTACTCAAGACATCATTGTTGCTGAAGAAGTGCACTTGCATTTTAAATAAAAACCATTCACTTAAAAAGGTACATAATTTTTTACCTAAGATTTTTTTTGGTTCAATTAAAAAATTTTTATCTAGCCAGTAGAGCAAACAAGAGAGAATACTGCTGAAGCCACTGACCCCTAAAACTCAACAAAAATCAACATTAGAACCAAAAACAACCATGTTCACAGAGCGCAGGAAGAATCTTACTTCACACTTATTTTCTACACCAATCTAAAATTACCACTGTTTGTTGGGGTTTTTTGCTGAGGTTTTTTGATTCTTTTTAAGTAGGTGCCTCTTTCCTCTGTCCATTATTCACTATTACAACATTAGTTACCTTCTGTGCAATTTCAGACAAAGGTTAAATGACACCAGCTTGAACAGATTTGTTTTCTAAGCAACTTATGCACTTCAAACAGACAAAATGAACTTTATTCCCTCTACACCAACAGTCTGTGAATTGACACTAAGTTCTCTCACAAAAACCTGACTTTCATTTCATACTAGCCAGTACTGAAGGACATTAATTATTGTTCTCATAATTAGCCAAGATTTGCTTTTGTCTTTTTTTTATCAATCACAAGCTCACTTTACTAACCATGCATTGTATCCTTCATATGTGTTTTAGTGAAATAAATCATAAAACCCCTTCCTGCTTTCATCAGGTTTCAAGCCACCTCCAGGTACTTTGTTATTTGTTCATGAACAATCAATTCTCTAGAAGTCACTCATTTTTACACTCAGATGACAGTATAATACAACTTCTATTATCTATCCCAAGATGACTACATTTTCATAGTTTATTTTACTGCAAACATTACACATACATATTTGTAGATAGATACAGTTAGACAGCTGGCTCCATTTAACTCAATGTACTGTAACTATACTAAGTATATTCATAACACTTAGTATAAGCTGATATAACCACTAAAAACCCATTTTTATTCTTTTCCCATCTTGCAATGCTTCCTTTCCTTGTACTGATGAGAATCAGGCAAAGTGGAAATTCAGTCGGGGAATTCCATTTTAAAAATCTAGTCACAAAACACAGGTCTTAACCTCAATCAATTCCCTGATTTGATTCACCACACAAGATCTCATTTCACATAAAGAGGAAGCACAAGAAACAAGCCACCCTGCACAAAAGATGTTTCTTTGAACAGCAGCATTACCTTATGCCAGCTCAGCATGTTCCTCAACTGACTGCCAAAGTATTACCTGCCTCTGTGAAAGTAAAATGAACTAGGATAACATCAGCAGTTTATAAAATCTATCATCACAGTCAAGATGAAATCAAATACCCATACATTGTACACAGCATTTTGTGCAATCACTGAAAGATTGTTTCTCAACTTTTTTCTTTTACCTAATTAGTAATTCTAGAGTCCTGTCTGATTGCCTCCCTCACTTAAGCCAACAGACAAAGCCATTACATTCACATTTCAATAATTTCAAGATGCTTACACACAATATAAACAGAACAGCCTATAAAGTTCTGATAAAGACAGGTTTCTCACATTTCACAAATACCATTAACTAAACATTCAAGTGTTTTCTCAGTTACATCATTTGTCAAAACTTTGCAAATAAGACACATACACACTTATTTTTAAAAACTTCTTACTAGGGAAGTGTGCCTGTTTGTAAGCTAACACCTCCCCGGCACAACTTAGTGACTACAGTCACTGCACATTGCATTAAATACACTTCTGCTTTGCTAAAGAGCACAGTATTTCTACATTGCAGGGGAATAATTTAGCTTGACTGAAGACTCACAATCTGCAGATTACAACTAAGTTGATAATTTACATTCTTAAACAGTGAACTGAGTTCTACAGGAAAAGTGCTCCAATAACAAAACAGTCTGTCACCCTTCTCCCCTCCCCATCGCCAAAGCATCACTTTATTAAAGCTGAAATCAAACCTTCTATTAAATAAAATTCAAATAAGGAATTTAAGCATCACCTATTGGAAGCTATACTGGAAAAGACACACAAATCTTTAAGGTCTTAAATGGAAGTAGATATAAGAATTAATCAATTTCTAATCCCATAAATGAAACTTTACTAACTTTTGACAATATCTCCAAATATCTTTTTTTCCAAGGATTTCTTTTGAATAATTTTAGTGATCTATACTGTTCAGCCTGTCCCAGCAACAAAAATTAGTCAGGGATGTGGGTCAGGTTATCTCCAGCTTAGTTTTCATCCTTGTAGTTTTCATTCTTTGCACACACATTTCACGCACAGTATCACATTCTTCACTCAGTCCTGTTCATAATGTCACTCTGTAACCACACACCTCTTCTCAAATAATTTCCATTTAATTCTGCACACATTAAACCTTCTCTTTACTCCAGCAGATTTCCAGCTGGACTCGCTCCTCTAGTTTTGGTCTCGTTTGGTCTTTGTTACAAAACTGATACTCTCAACAGCAGGAACCAGTACAGTGATGTGATGTTCAACTTAAAGTTTACTGTTGTTGAGATTCATTTTTTAAATTTGCAAGAGAGCAAGCAAACATTTGAAAAATAGCAATAGAACAAGCAAAACTTACCTTGAAAATACCAACCCAGTCTTTCTGATGGGGATGGATAAACTGGGTCAGAGTGTAGTGACATTCAAGATGTGTGTTTGGAAGGTAACTTTTTGCGACATTTTGAAAAATCACATGTGCAAAATTGGAGGTCTGCAAAGTGCTGGCTGAAGATGGAACTTCTTGAAAGGATGACATGATTATCTGTAACAAAATTGTAGAAGTTGTTACTTGAACATAGTGGAAATACTAGTTAAATTACAAAAATTAATCTAGTTTAAATACATATGACAGAAAAACCTAACAATTAGTTCCCCTGTTCCAAAAACAAGAGAGACATAGACTAAATTCACCAAAGTACACTGCCTCAGCATCTTTCCAAAACAACCACCTCTCAGAATAAAAAGAGCAGTCATTTCAGCAATGACATCAAGATGGAGAGAAAGCACTGCTTAGCTGAATGCCCCCAGTATTATATCTCAGTGTCAATAAGTGGTGTGAAAACAAAGCAGGGTTCTAACTTAATGAAAGATTCTTAATGGTTCTAGGCATGCTAGAGAAGGAGAAACAAAAGTTCTCTAGTTTCCCTGCTTTAAACTTCTCTCAAATCTGTATTGCTCAGTGCTTTTCAGTTTTTTTACACATGAAGTTTTTCCTCCCCTCTCAGTCAAAGTATCAAAGTTCCATTTTAAGACATTTTTTAAAAAATAAGAAGGTTTATGTAAACAGGAGGAGTTTGTTTAGGCTGGATTTTTTCCCTACTTCTCTTTCAAGAGTTTTCCTGCCCCCATTCAGTAGTCTGTGGGCATCTTTTACTATTCTCACTGTAACACATACTGCGTGTTTAGCTTCATTACCATAAACAATGGCCTGCATTGATAGCAGGAACACTGAGGTATGCATGCACTTGGAGGGATTAACACTAATCAGTTGGACTGCAAAAGCTTTTAATCGTGCTTTCCATTCACCACCTCATGCAGGATACATAGTGCTGCAAACTACAGTAACACAAGATGCTTCACCAGCAGAACAAGAACATCCCTTCCTCAAATTTGGCAATATCTGCCAAAAACAGAATATATGCAACTAAGAAGTTTCAAGTGTGATTCTATTGTACAATCACAATTTTGTCAAAACATTTGATATTAAGAGGATTAGGGCCTTATGCAGATGGTATTTCTGGAAAGATGAGCTATCCTGTTCTTGCAATTGCTGTTGAAAGTAATTTTATACCGACCAAGCACATTTACACCTTGAAAGAGGTAACTGCCAAGTGTCTGACAAAATATATTACTTTCATTGAAGACACATGTGAACACCAAAACCAAAAGGAGACAGGCCACTGCAAGCCTCAAGTAGTTCAAATATGAAAAGCTGTTCGTGTACCTCCTAGAGCCTTTTAAAATATCATCAGTTAAAAAAATAAGTAGCGAAGACTTTGTGCTTTCTGAAACAAAATGCACTCTGAAATAAACAGATATCCGTCATCCAAAACAGGGAAAAGATAAATACTGGAATTTTTTGTTTGTTGGTTGGTTTTTTGGGGGTTTTTTTGTTTGTTTTAAGCCATCAATATTTTAAGCTTATTACTGCTCAATTTAGAGTAGCATGTGAAGTGCATACAGGCAGCCATGACATTATTTTAATGTATCAGATGTTAAGTAAAAAAACAGCCTTGTACACTAAACAACACAGGTTACAAGACATAACACCAAGCCTGTGAAGATTAATAGATATAAAAGATATAAAAGTTTCTTGCTTCTTCCACAAGCAAGAAACTGAGTAAAGATCAAAACACAGTCTTCTAGAGACAACAGGGTATACAATAAATCCTATCACTTTTGCAGCTTCAGAGTCCAGAATAGGAAATGTTACAGCACAGTAAAATCCTGAAAACTCCCACACATCTCAAAAGAGAGGATGACATTCAAGGCATCTCTCAATTTCACTCTGAACTATAAATGGTACGTATCAGCAATTTCTATAGTTCTAAAAAAAAAAAAAATAATCTTAGTTATTTTTGTTTGCAACAAACAAATTCATTTTTAGTAATTTCGTAAGTTAGCCAAATAACATTAACATGAAAGAGTGTTTTTAATTTTCATTAGCTAGAATAAGTACAAAAAGAGCAAACACGGCATTAATAACAAAACCAATTGCATTTTTTCTCAATAAGTCTATTAACAAAAAAAAAAAAAAAGGCACCAACCTTAACCAAAAGGAAAAAAAATATCTATTTCTGCACATTGGTTGTCAGCTGCCACAACTGAAAACTAGCCCTAGTGGAAGCAGTAAAGATAGACTGGTTTCCAACCCCAAAGCAGAACTGTTCACAAATCCAACTTGTGCGGACCAGCACAAATCATCTGGGATTACTGTTGCCTAGCAGGAAAATCCCCGGAGCTTAGGTGATGCTCAGATCTACTTACAGTTCAAGGATAGTTACGGGGATGCTGGGTACTTGCTCAACTCCCAGCTACCGGCTAGGAAACGGGAGGGAGGAGGAAGAGCTGCGCACAGGCTTCATTACTGACATGACAAGCGCTTCCCACGGGAAGGCTAACCGACGCGTTCGGCTTTGCGCAGCGGAAAGGACGGCCAAAAGGAGGAAAAGCTTGTCGGGCAGGAAAAACAAACCCAGGACGAGCCGCACCACCCCAGTCAGCTCCTCCTGTAGTCCTCCAGCTGCGGTCCCGGGCCCC
>VWYP01010181.1:24237-96913 GCA_013400435.1 Pycnonotus jocosus
CGGCCCTGCCCGCACGGGGCGGGCCCCGACACGGATCCGGCTGGCAGCGGAGGGCGGGCCGGTGGTGTTCGCGTGTGCGCACACGCGCGCCCTCGGGGGAGCTCGGGGCTGCGGGCACGGCGCTGTACGGGGCGTGTGCCCGACCCAGCTGCTGTCACCTGCGTGCAGGGCTCCCACGGTGTCCTCCCGTCTTGTCCGCGATTACAACATCACCTCTGTCGCACACACTCAGCCCGAGCACTCATCTCCTCTTCCGTCCGACGTCAAGACACAGGCGTGCCGTCACCCTGTAGGTCACCGTTAATCTGCCAGCGTTTGCAGGTCTTCCCAGGGCACGGAGGGGTGAGATAACGGCGACTGTAACCGCTTACACAGGGTTCTGCCTGGGTACCTTGACGAGTCTCCATGAAAGGGAGTTACATCACACACAACACCGCCTCAGAGAACCACAGAAGCGCAGAATCGTTTAGGTTGGAAAAGACCTTTGAGCTCATTGCGTCCAACCTTTGAGCAATCACCACAATGCCGTCTCGTTTCTTGAGCCTCTAGGGGCTGGTGACTCCACAACCTTAACCACTTCAGTTGCCACAAGTTTATACACGATTAATACCTTTTATCAAATCTGATAGTTTTAAAACAATCTAGATTTAAATGGTTTAGGCATTAAGGCTTTTCTGACTATGTTTGCAACTATCACACGAACTCCACTCAATTTCCATCCAAAAGCAGCTCATAGAGCACTGACCAGAGTCACGGTTCTGAGTAAACCCAAGCAGTGATGAGTACCCATCACTTCTATGCAGGATTTGCCCCAATGCACCCACTGTTGGTTGACACTACAAACTGTCTTCCAGATCGTCTTAAATTCTTTGCTGCTACCATTTCTTATCTGTTTTCATGTGTATTTTAAACAAACAGGTTAGGAGAGACAGTGTTAGTATAATATGGTTAATCATTAGAATTATTGAGTTCGGTTTCTGACAAGTTCACCTTTTTTTTTCATGGTCAGTCCTAACGAAACTGAAACTAAGCTGGAGCATAGAAACTGTCTTTAAGTAATTATGGTTATTCATTGTACTTGCCCTTTTTGTTTCTGAAAATTGTCTTATGTCTTAAAACAGATTACTAAATTATCCTTTGATTTGTAGCCACGATGAATAATCTCGTATGTCATCTATACATTCCATGTTTCCCTGGAAAGCAATAAATTCCTTGCATAGTACTAACTGATCATTTTAGAAGACAAAAGAAGTTTATGTAGAGCAATCTCTCCTGTAAGACCAGACAAACTTTAGTAGCAGAAAATGAAACCAGTATCTTGTTCAGCAATAAACATTTGTAATGAGGTAGGAATAGCTATTTCTTCTTATCTCAGTCCTCCATTTCCTCTCCTTGCTGCTCTCTGCTCTCTATGATGTGATAAAGAGTTGTCTAAGAGTCACGAGACACTGTTCTCACATGGGCTGGAACTTAGGAAGAACTCAGGGTTTACAGTCACCAGCTGGGGAATATCAGTGTTGGTGAGAATGAGTAGTTTTACTTTCATTTAAAGCCATTATAGTGCAGGTTTATGGCAATATGATGGGAAATTTGAAATAAAGATTTTATTTTGCAGCTAACAAATTTTTACAAGTGAATGCCTAGAAAAACAAACAAACAAACCACCTCTGTTTCCTATTTTTTTTAAAAAAAATACCAGTTCTGAGTTTTTTAAGAAACTTGAGATATTTCCATGTTCGCGTAATAAATGTTCATTCAGTCAATAAAGGTAGTTATGGTTTACTTATAATTTAGTATTCAGTTATTATTTCTATTGCTAAGAAAAATGTGACTGGAACTGGTGATACTTAGACTTGGTTGAGAATTAATGGTTGAATCCCTTGATAAGTCTGAATTTGCTAAGCAGATACTGTTTCCTGAAATTCATCCATGTGATATAAATATTTTAGGAAACTTGCTCTTGAGCAGGAAAAAAACCCCCAAAAACCCAAACAAAAACAAACCAAAATCCAAGCAAACAAAAAACCTCAAACCAACCAAAAACTCCCCACCAACACGATTTTTCTATCCTTGCTTGCATTCTCTGCAAAATATTTAAAACAAAAAAAAGTTTGATATCAGCATTTCTAACAAAACCTTACTCTTGTGAGATTCTCTTAACACTAATACACCAATTCAGACAGAAAAGCTTATTACAGGTATGGTGACAATAATCCCATCTCCTTCTGACTTGATTTTCATCTTTCCAACTCCAACTGATTTCAGTAACAGGAAACTAGTTTTGTTCAAGCCAGTATTTTACCACAAATGGTAAAACACAATTTTCATATGTACCAGAGTGTACTTTAAACACGTAATATCAATGTTTAGCCAGTATTTGTGCATATTTAAAAGAAAAAGAAACTATGAATGTCAAGTATGTATTTAATTATACTATATTTTNATGTCTGGAGCAGCTCAAAGGAACACGTTGCTCAGGGCTTTGCCCAGTCCCATTTCAAATGTCTCTACAGAGGGAGACCTTCCACTGTCACCTAAAGAATCTCTTTCGGTGATTGTAAAAATCACTATAAAATCATTATAGAAAAGTTTCTTTGTATCATATTGGAATTTCCCATGTTGCAGTTTTGTCTGTTTCTTCTTGTTCTTTCACTGTGTGCCTCTGAAGAGAATTCTGTTCCATCTTTTCTACACTCTCTGCTTATCTGGTTGTAGATAGCAATAGGCCTTGAGGCCTCCTCTTCTACAGGCTGAAAAAAAAGTCCCTGTTCTCTCTCTTTTTGTGTGTATATGCACAATCTCCAAGGAATATATGTCAAATACAGTTCACCAGGGTATTGGCTTTGAAATAAAAAGCTGGCAGAACTCTTTTTAAGGGTCTTTATTTCTGAAGTGCATAAATATGAGAACAAATATACAATGGCAGATTATAGTCATGGTTGTGATAGAAATATTAAATAAAGTAAAAAGTGTGTGTGAATTCAGTAACTGGATTTGAACATTAATAGATTCCAAAGAAGTTTGAAATTTGGTTTGGGATGCAAAAATTTCCCTGCTTTGTAATTATACTGAGACTGCCAGGATGAGACTAGTCCCTCCTCAGGCATGAGATGAATGAAGAATAAAAACTGAAACAATTAGGAATAAAAACATGCAGTCAACCGGAACTACCAAAGGAAATGGGGAGCAATTGCAGGCTCCCAGGGAGCAGAGTCTTGGGTATTTGTAAAATATTTTTATAACTACACTATCCTCTTCAATCTGTGAGCCCCTTCAGTAATTTAGAGCCTTAAAATGAAAAATGGATCCCTGTCACATCTGTTTACCCTTGGATATATGTGAACTTTCATTCAGATCCAGAGCCTAACATTTTTTTCTTTTGTTTACTTTCTGTATTACTGTAGCCTGGACCAAACCCATGTAAGTTTTTGAACCATCCCTGAATTCCTCCTCTCTGAGGCCCATCTTTGCTTTGTCTGAGTTACAGAAAAATTATATATTCCTAGGTTTTATTACCAGAGACAAGTACCTGATGTTGTGGGTATTCAATCTATTGCCATGATGATATTGATGAAGTGTGGTAAGGAAATGCTTCAGTTCTAGTGATTTGATTTCATTTTGGTTTGACTCCTATTTCAACATTTCCAGGTTTTAAAAGTACAGGCCATGTGAGATACAAAATATATATATTGATGTCACTAATCGGAAGCTCTTTCTGGTCATGTTGTAAAGCACACTTAATCAACTTCTTTAAGATCATGTTACAGAAAGCTATTAACTATACTCTTAAAACAGTTAAATAGTTATAAATAATGTTTTATGTTATGGTTGACAACACTGAATTGCCCAGCATTTAAGGGAACCTAATCACAGGGTGTGCAGTCTCAGCCTTCCAGTAAGATGGTGTAGCAAAACTTGGGAACATATTAGAAATCCCATACTATTGCTAACATTTCCTATTAAGGAGAAAGTTTCTCTCTGTGTATTTTGGATTTCTTTTCCAACACTTAATTGCAGCTGATGAAGAAAAGTTATTCAAAAGCTGCCAGGATTTTTAAATCTGCAGAGTGAGATTGATGAAATTTGTGGGTTTTCCCAAAAGAGTATAGGTGAGAGCAGACATGTAAATTTTGTATGTGTGTGCATGTATGTGTGTGACAGAGGAGAGAGCAGGAGCTTACTTCTGAGGTGTGAGACTTGGCAGCACTGCGCTGTACAATGGGCACAAGAAACCACACATCTGTAAATTACTGCATTTGAATCGCTGTTACTTCACTGTTGGGTTGTATTGTTAAAGTGAAAAGGAATGTTTTTAATAAATGCAAATAATGAATTAAATGCTTGCACATACTGAGGCTTTACCCTCTGGTGTGTAATTAATGTATGTGCACTGGAGACCTGGGTCTGGGGGAGTGTTTCATTTCTTATTTATGATGTTTGCAAGGGGTTTTTTTCCCTCCAGCATACCTCTTACTGGCATACACAGAACGGCATGTAAATGACCACTGAGTAGGTGTCACTGAAATCTTAGCAGATATAGAACAGGTAAATACCTTTGTTTGGTATGCTTTAGTAGATTTACTGTTTCTCTCAGCCTTTTATCTTTTCTATCTGAAAGTAATAGGAAGCTCCCAAATGACCAACCTTTTGTTTTCAGAGGCAGGAAAACTGCATGTGGCAGGAAACAAACAAGCAGTGAGATTTTAAAGTTCTTGTACCTCAGAACACAGCACTTAACCCTGAGGGACTGAAAGTAGAAAGGCACTTTCCAGAACAGCCTACAGCATGCTTCCTGTATCCCCTTCTGGGTCCCCCTTCAGCACTGGCTGCCACCACTGAGAGAGCACAGAAGTGTCTGTATACTGTATCTGCATGAAGCTTGGCAGCTTTCCTATTTTCTCATAATGATATATGTTATTCTGAAAGGATCTAAAGATGTCAGTGTCCTCATACTAATGCTGTCTCCGGCTCCTCTAGCCTGGCTCAGGCACTTCTTGTGTCTCCATCATTATACTGGTTTGTCTTGCTGCTTGGTTCCCTGAGCAGCTGTGCTCAAACTGGGGGGGGCTTGGTGCAGCTTCACAGTTCCCTGCTGAGACCGAGACTGGTACCACCTGAGTGATGCAGGAATTCTGTGTCAGCCTTGCCTTGGCACCAAGGAAATGATCTGTTGGGTCATGCAGTGCACTTGTGAGAGGCTGTGCCTGGCCTGGGTCTCAACACAGAGATCGACTCAAGCTGCTTTCCCCATAGCCCCTCATTCAGCATGGGGACGGGTCTAAAGCTCTTGTGTAGCTTTTTGTACAGAAAACTTCTCAGTCAACAGATCTTGAGTCTCACCTTCTCCTACTGCTTGAGTTCTAAAACTCTTATAAGTTCTTAAATTCTACGAAAAGACAATGACCATATTGCTACATACATTACATACTAATCAATTACTTGGAAAGACAGTGCTAAAATGAAAATTCGTCTTTAATTCACCCCTCAATGATTTATTATTCTATTGTGTCCATTAGCATTGTACAGAGAAGAAGATGTCGGATTTGCTATGCAAATTTACATACAGAAAGTAACGTCACCTGTCTGGTGTTATTTGATCAGCACTATTCAGAAATGCAAATATATTCTAATCCCACAACTTTCATACTTTTTCTTATTTCACAAATTTATTTCCTTGTATAAGGAATATTTTTAAAAGAGACAATACTGTAGAGCTTACATTTCTAGAACTTTCTACAAAAAGAAACATATTTATTAAATGGCTCTCCCTTTTGCTAATATATCTTTTACATTATATTGTAGCCAAGTTAGCATACTTTGTTTTCCAAAATGTGGCTGCGTGTTGTTGTGCCTTGGAAGTGGAAACTTTCAATCAAAATAAAATTTACATTATTAATACGGGTAACAACTCTTTTGAAACCACAGTAAGGTTACAGCCATGACATATGGCTTTAGTTCACTACATGGCAAAAGATCTGTTGGGCTGTAATAAGTGTTTTGTACACAAACACCATGGTAAAAATCTGCTTTTACAGTGTTTATTTCCATTATCTTTGCTAGGATATATCAGTGGGCAACATTTGGTCTGCATATCTGCATATTTTGAATATACCATGTCTGTGCTGAAGAAGACTTTTTAAGGTTTTATGAAACTGCCTGCCTAGATGCTACCACCGAGGCCTGACTGAACTTATCAACAGTATTTGTTACTTATACAGCCTGTAAGTAGTGCAGCTTTTCCATAAAATTGGGTGACAGATGTATGAGTCAGAAAAACACTAAGTTATCTCTACCAGATTTGAGACCTTCACCCATCATAATCCACACATTGCTATCTTTATTTTAGCATATCCGGAATCTGGGCATTTTTCTGCCTGATAGAAGAGATGCCAAAAGCAAATTTATTCTGTAGTTCTCTCTCTCCTTCCCAGACCTTTGTTGACTTGTGTTCCTCATTCTGCTGCAATTAGTCAACTGCCAAGGGAGAATCCATTGAATATTCTTCCTACTTGTTTTCTAAATTAAAATACAGTTATTCTTAGTTTTTGTCACATTAATCACAGGTCTGCTGGGGCCAAATCAACTTGTTTGTCAGTGGGAATTTGCACAAGCTTTCAAGTGGGATGGATTTTCTCCCACAAAAGACCAAAAAGTCTTATGAATTGCACCCATTGCATGTCTAGCATCACCCTGATTTTCCATTTACATATTGCTTTTTGATCATTTCACACTAAATATTTCATTTAGAAATCATTTATATCACAACTGTACTCAGCCTTCAGTATTATTAGGTAACATGGAATATATTCAGTGATGGTATGAAAGTTATTTCCAATAGGGCTTATGAAGAACAGCTGAGCAAGTATGACCTCCTGACCTCAAAGTGTTTGTTTACTGGGAACTATACTCCAGTTCTCTACATTTAATCTATCTTGGACCAAGCTGACATTCCCCTACTAGATTTATTGTATCTCTAGAGCCTATTAGAAACACAACGTTGTCACTGTTTATCTAATAAGTTGATAATAGGATTATATTAGTCTAGTGATAATAATACATTTATTTTCTTTTTTAATAGTAACAAACCAAAGTTTGATTTCATGTTTAGTGAAGTTATTGTGTTACTAGGGAAAAAAAATTCAAAAAGTACCTTTTTTTCAAACAAATCAGTAATGGAAAATATTTTTTTATTCCATCTTATTTGTAAATCAAAGCAATGGTTTGTGTACATGAGTAAGCATGCTATGTCAATTTTATAGAAATTATAATAATGAGAAAATCTGGCTCAGAAAACTGGGTTTCCTATATCAACAACTCTGGATTTTGGAAGCTTGTCATTATGTTTTTTCTTGTGCATCTTTTCCTAGAATTTATCAGATATCAAAAGGCAGGTACAACAGACCAAATTTGCATTTCAATTATCTTTAGTTATAATCAAGGTGTCCAGAGTAAATTAATTTCCTATTAGTGCTGGTAGCTCTTAAGACAACAAAAATCATATTCTTTTTAAAATTCAGAAGGGAAATGCATTAATATATTACACAAATTTAAACCAAAATTCTTAATAAACAAACTGTTCTGTAATTATGGATTGTCTGTGGTGAAATTATAGTGCTAGACTTAAAACAAAGGTGTGATTTGTATTTAAAACACTTCAATTTTACATAGAGTGAATTAATTTTAAATTTTCAGTAAGGCTGAAGTGTAGAAAATAAGTCGGTTCTTTTACATTGATTTATATTACTTTAGTAACAGTGTCACTTTATTAAAAGTTAATTAATTGCTCTCTTGATCTGTGGTGCATGATGCTCCTGGATACTATTTCTTCTAGCAAGCCAGTGGAAAGGAATGTACCTTGCTCCTTTAGGGACCTTTTGTTGCTTCCTCTAAAATCAGGAACAAACTCTTAAGAATGTTGATAGGAGCAGGATTACCTCCCCCTGGGTGAAGTCAAGACTTTGTTCAGGAACATGCCATATAAAGACAATCTTTCTCAGGCAATGTGGTTTACACTTTGGTGTAGGGAAACCCAAGGACTGAGTCAGTGCCAGGTTTCCTCTTTCTATATCAATAAGGAGGTTAGCTCAGGATTTTATCAGACTAATGTGAGGTTGATGCTTTTAGCATGACACACCTATGTTGGTTGGAAAAACCCTATTTTTTCTGTGTTTTATATGCATGCATCTTTTCCTGGGAAACAATTACCTAATCCTTTCTCAGACTCCTTAGGTTCGAGATCAATGTACCATGTAGCTTTTCCACATTGCTTTTCCCAGTTGCCCTACTAAGTTCTCTTTCTACATCAGTACCCAATAACTGGCAGAAGGGCATTGAGTGACTGGTGAAATTGCCACACAGATCAGTGTGTTCTATATGTAGTGCATTGCAGGTAGAAGTAGAAAATAAAATCACCATGACTGATGCCAAATATTTATCATATGTAGCAATGCTTCTTTTGGATTTTGTTTCCTTCTTCAGCTGCTTTTACAGAATCTGCCCATCTAAATCTGAACCAAAGTCATCATCCTCTTTGCATTTCTGTCATGTGAAAGAAGCTTGTAAAAGAAAGTATTTAATAAACACTGCTAGATTCTAAATCCATTAGAAATGCTAAACATATCTTTCAGTTAAAACACAAAAATGAAATCAGCCTAAAATGAAATTGCTATGGGATGCTCTACTGGTAATTTACACTTAATTTTTTTTTGTGTGTGTGTCAGTTCTCCAGCTCTTCTGTCAGTTTCTTGTGTCTATTCATGGTACAACATATATGCAGTCACCCACATAAAACATCCTACTTATTTGTAAAAGACAGTAGCAGTTGAAGTTGCTCATAACCAGAACAGCAACACATTCCAGTTAGCAAAATGCTTAAGACCAGTTCTTTGAGTGAAATCTTTTCAGGGACTTTGGAAAATCCACACTATGTTCCGTGAAATTCAGCTACATAAAGTATCTCTATTTCATCCTCCTTCTGTGGGAATTTGAACAAGACAATTGAATTCTTCTAGGAAATGGGTACTTGAATCTTCAGGCAACTCTCCAGGAAACTCAGTCAGCACAGACTAAACATCCTAATGGGATTTATCAGAGCTAAAAAGAGGACAAAAACTCTTGTGCTTAACTGACTTTGGTATCAATTATTACAAATAAGTATGCATTGCTGCCCTGTGGTAGCCTGGCCATTCTAACATTCACCTGATGTCTCGGTGAGATGCAACTGCTTTCCAAACTACCTACAAATGTTTCTGACAAAACGGACACTACATCTTCATACCAAAACAAAGTTTCTATGTTCCCCCAGGGCACTGCATTCCCACAGAAGCCTGGAAATTGTGTCCCCTTAGATACATGCAATATTCCAAACTTTGCACATATTTAGCTCAAGGTTGATTACTAAAATCCATACTACTGCAGGATATATTATATGATTTAGCAAGAAATAAAGCAGTTACATGAGAGGTTTGGCTTGGTTTTTTTTTTTTTTCTGTAGGCAAAAATAACCACTTGCATTGCTGCTTATGCATTCCAGTTTGTTATCTAGCAAAATGTGCACAGCCAGGAAATGAATGCTGCCCTGACAATCCCAACTCAAATATTTACAAAAGTGAAGAATGTTATATTATGTTGGACCCAAGGTCCCTCTAGCCTAGTGGTTTGTCTCCAGAAATGACCAGTCAGAGAGGAAATACTTTGGGATATTTCTCTGGAATGCTTTCCCAGCTCCAACTATTTGCAGCTCAGGCCTTCCTGAACAGCTACACTGTGCTTTGATTGCATTTTCAAATATTATAACAGCTCTCTGATACAGACAAATAAATTCACCAAATACAAGATGAAAGGCTAGAAGGAGGAATGGAACACGGTAGGTTTGGCTACCAATTCATTTTGATTCAAGTTTCAAATGTACCATTGCCTCCACTATAGTTTCTTTTGGCTACACTAAGTAGTGTTAACACTGAATTTAAATAATACTCTGCCATGAGCGTCCCATTTTACAAGCATCTTATGCTTGTAACTCTTGCTAAATTCAGTGGAAATTTAGTTATCATCCCAGACTGTCAAACTTCATGTCCTGAGAAGGATATGTCCCAAAAATAATGGAAAACAAACCCAAAACCTAAAACCAAACCCAAACCTCTGGGCAAATGTAATTATTTCATGCCAATGAAGTTAAAGTCAGGGACAGGCTCTGAAGTGAATCTAGATACCCTTAGCACAGTATATATATTTCCCTTTGCTTTCAGAGGATCCTTATTATGCTACCTTATAATTAAGAGGGAAGAACTTAAATGTAAGAAAATGAAAACTGACAAAAAATACTATTAATGTCCTGTGTTCTTAGGGTTGTGGTGTTTTTTAAAATTCTTTCTTTTGTCCTTTTATATTGAGACCTTTAAAGAAAAATAAGATGGCCATATTTTCAACACTAAGAAGGAAAGGACTAGCCTTCTTTATTTTTTTTTGGTTGTTTATTTGCATGTTTGATTACATTTCTTTACATGTCCAGTTACTTGGTGGGCACCATGTTCTAACACTTAGAAAAGTACCTACCTATTTATGTAGCATAGCAGCTGCTTTCTGAATTAAAATGCTTTGACAAGTTCTCATGTTTTAATACCCATATTCCAATACCACAAATCATAATGTACACATAAGGTATACACATACTTCTTACAGGGTAAGAAAATGAATCTCGGTCACTTAAACAGAAAGATCTAGATTTACTATGTCATTATTTGAGTACTGTATAAGTAAATGTACTTTTTTTTTTTAATGGTCTAAAACTGGGAACTTCATTTGTCTTCCCATAAGTAATAATTTGCTTTTATATTAGCAACATCCAGTAGTTTGGGGGCTGATTTAAGCCTGGCCCCTTCAGTCCATCCAGAGTGAGGACTGAGTGTGCCATTGCAAGCATTTGTCGAGCAGACAGTAAAACACATGGCTGTAGGTTAACGACACTTCTAATAGCATGCCTGAGAGAGCCATAAACTCTAATGCAAGGATGGGGATAAACAGTGGGGTTTTTTTGAATCCTGTTCATTTCGCAAGTCCAGTATAGGAAGCTGTCAAAAGCCTGAACTGACTGTTTTGAGCGGGAGGATCTGCAGGTATACCTAGGTTTGAGTAGCAACAATGACTTTTAGGGGTTTGGCAGCTAAAAAAATCAATTCTTAAAATATTATCTATACTATTTTTATAAAGCTCCATAAGATCTGCCAATGAAAATAGACATATACCAATTACACATTTACTGTTTGTCTTTGTCATATACAATTTTCATCCTGTTGTTTTTTGTGTGTTGTACAAACCAAACTCTACCTGTACATTTAGAGTACAAGTAGAGCAACAAGTAGGCTAGGAAGTTTTCCTTCAGAAAATAGTTCCAACTATAATCAGTATGGTATTTTGAGATCCCATTTCATGCCTTAGTCATAAGGTTGACATTACTGCTTACAATACACCAATTACAATACACCACTGATGAAACAAAACTTTAAAGCAAATTAAACACTGGCAAAGGCACACTTTTTAAGAGTTCGCCTTTGTGGCATGTTTGCAGCGTAATCACTGATCCCTGGAAAACTTTTCTGGCAGTTAAAGATAAAAATATCCAGTGAATTTATTTTTATAGACAATTTTATACTTGACTCACATTACTTGAAAACATTTTAGTTTAAAAAGTAGAGGTTGTATTCAAATGAAGTATATATCTCCATTCTTAACACAAGGAAAAAATAACAACTTGTAGAACCAATAACAGTTTACTTGCATTTTAACTAGTTAATTTCAGAAGTCATCACGTACAAATCTTTATGAAACCCACTACTAGATGTGAGTAAGGAGACCATGCCATTTTGTTTGCAAAACAACCAACCTTTATATCCTGGGTTTTAATGTAAGTAAAAGCTTTCATGGCCATTTACTTAAACCAAATATGTTTTTAAGTTAACAAAGCTTTTTTCCTTCATTTTATGGGAGAAAATATAATTAGGTGGGCAAAGAAATAAACACGCAAACCAACATTAACTAGCAAGACTTAGCGAGATAAACTTCTCCAAAGCAAAGTTACTTTTAACAGAAGGAACTAACTGTACTATATGCCTACTAAAAGTTCAAACATCCCTAGAGGGCATTTTGGAGAAAATAAAAAATACAAAACTTTTTATTTAGTTTTCTTCCTTCTGAAAATACTCTGCAGTATGGCAGGCCTGTACCATCTAGTCCCACAAGTGATTCCTTCTCATACTGGCTACCTTAGTGGTACTAAACTACTAATATCAGTTCTATCAGTGCTCATAATGTAAACAGAGATTCCATTTAATCTAACCTCAAGGAATTTTATCTGTCTGCAAAAGCACATTCTGTACAAAAGCAATGTAAAAGCTACAGTATGATAGTAATTATGTCTGTAACAAGCCTTTATACACAAGTGTGTTGGCAAAGTAATATGAGGCTAAGTCTACTACATTTTTATGAATAGGACTATCCTTTTTCCACTTTCTCATACTTCTTTTGGGCAGTAATTATAGTGTATTTTTATTATGTTGGTACTAAGTTCATTCTCCTCATATACCTTTTAAACAAAGAATGCATTATTTATACCTAAATAAAACAAAACCACCTGAGACATGAGAAGGGTGTAGGGAAAGATGCAACTATAGAGGTAAAGCTGCATCTTTTATTGAGAGTTACAATCAGAATTCAAGGACCGCAATGAGTACAGCATTAGACTTTTCACACATTCCTCTACATTTAGCTCTGCCTCCCACCCCCCCCAAAAAAAAAAAAAGGAAAGAAAATGAAATCACTTTTCTAGGGTTCTAACTCAGTTCAGACTTGATAGAAGTCTAGACCAAATTGGTAATGGGTCAATGGCTCTGAAAATGTAAGGTGATAAAGAAGCAGGCTGCAATGCAAAAAAGCCCCATGTTTTCTAAGTCCTGTGTGATTGCATGTAAAAATCAGGTTTCAAAGACTTCCAAAGACCTTATCTGGACCATACCTCTGTACAAGTTTCTGCCAGTATAGCTGCTGAATGAAGAGTCACACCTCTTGTCATCACAAAAACAAAATCAAGTACAAGATGGTAGTCAACCTTAGGAGAAGGTTGAACATAGCTCAGTAGCTTTATTCACTTGGCAGTCTTCAAATGGACCAGTGAAAGAGATGAGTGAGCTTACAAAAATATTGGTATATTTGAGTCTATGGAGCTTCCAATGCTTTGCAAAGTGTTAGCAAATGGAAGAATCTCTGTGTTTGTGTCCCTTTCCATTGTTTTAATTACAGAGATTTTTCTTTTTTTCCCATGTCCTGTCTCAATGGTCAGCTGCGAGGCAATGAGAGAAATAAGCAATTGGGTCAAGGTATGAGATCAGCCTACTGAGTGGCAGCACTCTCACATGTCACAGTAAAGCTGCTATATGACCACAGCTGCCTGCACTGCCCAGAAAATTCCTTATGTTGAGCTGGGTTGATTTAACTATATTTAACTGTATTGCTTTTTACAGGTAAATATAAAAATATATACCATGGTGCTCATAGGAGAGCCATGCTCATATGTACGTAGCCTATTCTTTATGTGCTAACATATAATTGAGTGAAGACACGTTGTGGTGAGACCCGAGATCTGTGCCTCATGACTACACTCCCAGAAGCCTGTAAATGATACTGCATAACAGCTACAAAAAAAGCTCTGACCTAACAAGAGAAACCTAATGACTGAGGGAGTACCCAACATCCTGGCACAACAAAGTAGGGCAGGTTTTGCTGTCAGGAAAAGAAATTAATTGTTTTGTTCTGAAGAGATGAGCGTGGCAGTTGCAGGACAGGAGCTGAACTTTGCTCTGACAAGGCAGCACTCTCCTGCCTCCAGCCTGCCCTCCCGTAGGGTGTGATGTGCTTCCTCACACACCCACCTGAAGCTCTTCCAGAGTTGCCAGTGGGGTCTCCAGATGCTGGGCTGTGGTTGAAGAGCCCAGCTCTTGCAAATTTTATTGATGTTGTTAAACCCTGTGTTAGGCCTTTGGGAAGTGCACTCTAGGCATGATGGTACTGGGTTTGAGTGGCAAAATTTAGGCAGTGGGTGGATGCTGCAGGGCTGACTTCCATGAGTAGGTGCCCCTGCAGCCCATGGTGACCGCAGTGGGACAATCTGTCCCCCTGCAGCTCATGGAGGCCCCCACACTGGAGCAGGTGGATGTGCCCAAAGGAGTCTATGATCCCATGGGAAGCCTGGAGCAGATTTGCTGACAGGATCTGAGATCCCACAGGGGGACCCATACTGGAACAGTCTGTTCCCAAGGGACCTCATGGATAGGATCCTACACTGGAGCAGTTTGTGAAGATCTGCAGCCCAGGGGAAGGACTCATACTGGAGAAGACCAGGGAGGAACATCTCCAACATCTCCCGTGGGAGGAATGCTACGCTGGAGCAGGGGAAGAGTTTGAGGTAAGTTCTCCCCCAGAGGAGGTGCAATCAGTTCATCACACGTTGTCACTGCCCCTTGTTCTCTGAGAAGCAGCAGAGACAACGTGTGATGAACTGATTGCAGACTCTGTTCCCCAAATCACTCCGTCTCTGAGGGGGGAGGAAGTGGAAATATCGGGAGTGAAGCTGAGCCAGGGAGGAAGGAAGAGATGGGGGCGAAGTGTTTTAAGATTTAGTTTTTATTCCTCATTATCCTTCTTTAATGTAATTGATAACAAATAAATCAATTGCCCCAAGCTGAGCCTGTTTTGCCCAAGGCAGCATCCTTATTTCGACCCACGAGCCTCTCGTTGTATTTTCTCCTCACTGTCCAGCGGAGGAGGGGCAGAGATGGAGCGGCTTTGGGGGGCGCTTGGCGCCCAGCTGGGGTAAAGCCCTCACAACGATGAAGCCAGTCACAGAATCACTGAATGGTATGGCTTGGAAGGGGATCTTGAAGATCATCTAATTCCAACCCTCAATAAGCGGCAACTCTTATTCGCCACCTGACTCGACAAAGCAGTGGAAGGCAGCAGTGGGAGGGCCCCGTCTCGCAACACAAGCTGTCTCCGCCAAAACGCCGGCGCTCCGTTCCTCTCCCGCTTCAGCCAAGCCTCCTCCCCCGGTAGCAAATCAGGAAGCCGAAGCGGCAGCGGGCAGGCACAGGCAAGCCGAGCTGGAACGAAACGCCTTCCCGGGAGCCGCGGGCTGCGGGATACAATGTCCCACCGCCCCAATGAGGTGCTCCAGTGCCGGCCCGGCCCCTGCCCCGCCCCGCGCTCCGGCACCATCCGTCATGGGCCAGTGGGCGGGGTCGCCCGCCCGCAGGGAGGACGCTGCGCATTCCCATTGGCTGTGCCCCGCCGAGCGCCGCTCGTGGTTGGCTGCGGTGGCTGCCGNAGGTCACTCGGCACGGGGGCGCAGCATGGCCGCAGCGGTGGTGCGCAGGGGACCTGCAGGCTGGTGGCGCTGGCACCGGCGGGTGATGGGTAAGGACCTGCCCCTTCCCTCGGCTCCAGTGGTCCCGCTCCGCCGGCCGGGCGGGGAAAGGCCAGGCCTCTCCCGGGGCGCACAGCTGCCGCGCTGCCCTTGGCGGCCGCGGGCCCTCCGAGCCCTGTGCAGCTCCGGAGCCGCCTCCTTGTGCGGCATCCCCAGTGGCGGACCCTCCGGGCGGTCACGGTGGCACGGGCCGCTATCGCTACTTCCTTATTCAGGACTCCACCGGAGTTTCTTGGCTTAATAAAGGTTTTCACTCATTTGCTTACAGTAGCGTGCCTGGAAACCATCAGAGCCCACAAATGCTTCCCGTGGCAGCAATGACATGTCTGCGGTACCTGTTACGTAGGTTTGGGCTGCTCATCCCTCTCGGTCATTGCATCCGATTATTTTCTTTAAACTGAAGGTAGATCCAGCGACACTTCCTCCTGTGTCGGCTCTGCAGGCACTGGTTGAACCAGCCTGTTGTTGGTTGATGGACAGTGGAAGAAGCAAGCACTGCCTATGTCTTGTTGGTGCAAGCAAAGAAAGAATGCATTTGTAAAACTGGACCTAGACATTTTCCCTTTCCAGAGTCCTGAAAAATCACACAGTTGTTCCTAAGTAATTTAATTGCTGAAGTAAATGATTAAAAATAAACCTTCAGGAGTCTTTTCAGTAGTCTTTTCAGTGTCATTTTGATTGCCGTCTGTTAGTCGTTTATGTTACTCTGTGGTTAGGCTCCTAACACATAAGTGAAGGTTTTTAACTAGCAAAGTGGAAAAAACATATTCTTTTAAATGGTATATGGTTCTAAAATCTTGACAATTAATGAAGTTCAGGAATTACTGAATTACTTTTAAGTAGGTAACTTTAAAAACTTTGTAACTCCCCTTTAAATCTCACTTAAATTAATGAATGAAAAATGTTTGACAATTTTGACGTTATGTTTCAGTGCTCTTTTTGCTCCACTGTCTCTTTTCCACTAATGCTTTTTTTTAATAGTTGTGGTTCTGATGTTGTGATAAGTAGTACCTTGGGTGCAGCAGGCATGTTGGTCTCATGCTAGTAAAGTTAAATACAGGGGACCTGTTTGTGTTTAGTACCTTTTGTGATAACGCAATTGAAAGCAATAGCTTTCAAGGATTGTTGAACTTTCTGTGCATGGTAACTGTCAGGTATTTCTGTAAGAGCTTTGAAATCCACTGTCATGGTCAATTTCCAAATGATCATGTTTAATGTAGGGCAGGTGGTGGGGATCTTGTTTCTTGGTGGTGAGCATAGGTGTGAAAAGCAACCCAACACTGGCCCTTAAAGTTGAAAAATACAGTTTGGCTTTGCCTGAAGACTTGACCAAGAAATTGTGACTCTCCCAAGAAACTTCCATAGAACAAAATTTCACCCGTAGCATTTAAGCTCTCACTTAGTCAGTAGTGACTGTGCTGAAAGTACTCTTGACTCTGAGAAATGTTTATGGGATGAAGGTCTAAGCATTAAGCCTTCTTAACTGCTAAGCTCTATTGCTTAGTTATATGTGGCGGCTTCCCCATCTCTAATGCATTTACTAAGTTTGCCATTCTTTTCTTTAGTTTTGATTAGTCTGACAGTTGGGTTTTGAGTAGTGATCTCATCATCTGTCCTGAATGAAATGTCATCCTAGGGAAGGAATTCTGCCAGCTCTGAGAGCTGTCCAGCACCATAGCTTGGTTGGCAAGCACACTGTCTTCCTTCTCTTATTGAATGCTCCTTGGTTACTTGGTCAGTTGCTCTTTGCAGCTGGTGCAGACCCTGAGGATTTGTTTTTTTCTGTATGTTTATACTAGAGATTGTTAAATTAAAGAGCTGAGAGCAGATTTTGGAGGAGCATCTTGGATGTGTATGTTTGTGTATTAGCCAGTTGGACAGAGACTGTGTAGTCTTGTGTTCTGCAGCTGGCAGGCACTGACAAAGGTGCTTCATGGAGAGGCTTTATATGACCTTACTTAAAAATACATTTTTGATGGATATGGAGAAATCCCTCCTGGGAGCTGCTGGGGTGGGTGAAGAGGGGGTTCATGAATTATGGTGGCTGAGGAAAGGTTTTCTGGTGAATGAAGATTCATCAGCTGAGGGAGCTGTTCATCAAGGAAGGCAGTACTGTGCTAGAGAACAAAAATGTTCTTAAAAGTAGTTTTGTTGGAGTGGAGGGGACTTGTGCAATTAATAGTTAAATAGTACTTTTGCTGGTTAAACAGTACTTTTGCTGATGCAGGAGCTCTCTTTGAACTGTTGAATGACTCTATGCTCTGGTGCAGAGAAGTATTGATTAACTAAGCAAGGATTATGACATAAGACCTGCTGCTCAGAAGTCCAGCACATTACTTAATTAGGGGATCATGTGTATACTTGATATTCTTTTTAGATGAAAAGTCCTTACTATATGGTTTTCTTTGTAATGTATTTGCAAACATTTAATGAGGTATAGGTACAGATAAAAAAATTATGTATAAAAAGACTCTGAGTGTTACAAAAGCATCTCAGCAGACCTTTGAGAGACCTTGGTTTTGATCAGCAGACCTTTACAGAGGCAAGAAAAAGCAAGTGGGATGTTTTCAATGTAAAGCTGGCCAAACTTAGAGTATTGTAATCTTCTTAAATTATTATTTTGGCAGAGTGCACTTCTCCAAATCATTGCATAACCTTTAACAGTCAGTGACCCTGGGGCAATTTAAATTCCATTGGCAAAACTTCTAGGAGCAGAAGGATTGTACCCATGTACAGCTGGCCTCTCTAACTTCTATGTTTCTTCATCTACTTCCTTCCCAGGATCTAGTTTCAGTAGAGGTTTTATAAATTATATATAGAGAAGTCTGCACAAACACAGAAGCTCACTCTGATCCTTTCTTTCAAAGTAGGAAGGAGAAAAGAGATGATGTCTTCTGTTGTGCTTGTACTAGAACTTCAGATGCTAAATCAGTGGGAAAATCTTTCATTTAGTGGCTCGTATTGATTTGTCGTCATCATGTTTCCTTCTCCTTGTCAAGTGGCTTCATGTGTATTTTTTCATAAAGCCCCAAGCAAAACCAGCAACTTCAGCAGATGAGCTTACTCTGGACATCTTCCCATGATCCTGTTAAATCTCACATTGGAAAAGAGGTGAAGTTTCACTGATCCAGAGAGATCAAAAATATTAATATGATCTGCAACTGATCTGATTAGGAAGCTCTTATGGGACAGGACTGTGTGGTCTCTTACCCTTGTGCCATTTGATGAAGGTGGTTCAAAATATATTTTATAAAGCCAAGAATTAAGTAATATAGTTGAAATTGTATTTTGGGAGTTACTTGTTTCTCAGTCCTGTTCTTGGCCAGTTAGAGTACAACCACACTGGATTTTTTCCAGGTCTGCTGTCTGTGGTTCTACCCAGCTTTTAGTCCCTTTTTGTTTGAATACAAAGAGATGTCCTCAGTTCTGCATATTATAGTGTTTGTGCAGTCAAGTATTTGCAGAGAAATCAGGGCAGCACTGGAGCTGGAACTCGTTCTTGAAACTGTACGACTCGTTACTTTGGGAGACAGTGTAAAATGAAATGTAAACATCCGAAATTATCTAAATGTCATCTTTCAGGTTAAAAAGGAATCTGCTTTCAGTATCCTTATATAAAGTTTGAAAAGACAAGTTTTAGGTCATTGACAGGCCAGGTATTCTAAAGACAGGATTGCAATCTGTGCATTTCTGAAGTTACTCTTCTAATACTTGCATTTTGTTCAAAAAGAGGCATTAAAGAGATTCATAAACTCTTGCTGATTTTTTTGATTAAATTGTTTTTATGGTAAAATTCTTGTGAAATTGCAGATTAAGTAAAGTTTTTTCTACTCTAGGCTGACTGTTCAAAGCAAAAAATCTGTATTTTATCTGTACTGACCCTAAGCCCCAAATTTGGTACGAGTGTCATAGTTGTTGTCCTCATCAATTCAATTTTCATAGGCATGAGGATCTGCAAGACATATTTTCTGAAGAGAATAATGAAGAATCTTCTGGGAAAAACCCAATTTCTTTGGAGTCGGTATAGCTGTAGCTGTTTTTGTTCACAATTACCTTGATTTACAGATTAGTTTGTATTGCCGGTTCTCTTCAAGGGAAGGAGAATTAGTTGCACATGGTATCAGTGATTATTTTAAAAGTACATTCTGTTGCTCCTACTTCTGATGTTCTACCCTCTCTTAGAAGTTGAGTATGGACTGGGCATTTTTCCAGCCATATGATTGCAGCAGTTTACTGTGGATTTTATGGTTGAAGTAAAATGGGCTCAATACCACAGCAACAGTTTCAGCAAATGCTTATACAGTTGATGGGATTAGTTAGCATACGTGATGCAGGTTTGCAGAATGTCAGTCATCAAATGTTTGAATTACACACATATTTCATAATTGAGTTTGTGCTACATACAGATATTAAAAAGTGCTAACATATGCAAGCTAGACATCACATTCTGTGAAATCACCTGTGGAGGTTCATCTAATGGGAAAACATGAAAGTTCTTGCCTTTTAAAACATCCTCTTTTTGGCAAATCCCCACTGTCTTAAGTAGTCATTAAAAATGTGCCATGCATCTAGATGTAGTTGGTTCAACTTCAATTGAAATCATCTCTATTAGATCTGTGAACTAATTTAATCAGTCCTCTAAACCAGTTTTCCTGTGTTTGAGTACCTAGAGATCTGAAGTTTTTTCAAAACTGTTAATGAAATTGTTTCATTTTGAAGTGTCTTATATAACACTGGGCTGTGAAAAGTTAAACCAAAATAAAGTCAGAAACACTCAGGAATTGGAGTACTTCTCTAACAGGTTCCAGTTCGCATTGATTTGAATATGTTTTAGCACATAGCTGAAAGTGGTCTCTGATTCGTGAACTGAGACAGAAAAATCAACAGGGACAGACAAAAGGGGAAACAATACAATGAAACAAAACTTAATAATACTGGTCAGCAAGTTGTCTTGTATCACAGCCTAACTTTTGCCATGCCTGCAAAATGATAGTTTTTAAGAGAGGCCTTATAGTAGAAGAATGTGTTCATTTCATGGATATTTACCTTGTGAAGAACTGCCTTAGAGGCACCATAAAAGTGCATGTTGGCAATAGGCATGTCACTGCAGTCTAATTACCAGCTGAAGTCTTAATATTAAGATGTGATGACAGTCGTGGAAAGTCATCAAAGCAAAGCAGTCTTCTATGACATTGTAGAGGCAAAAAGCAGGCAGGTTGCAGAGGAGTGAAAGTAGCTTGGGCAAAATGTCCTTCTCAATTCTCAACGTGTAGATCAAGGCAAATTTATGTCTGTTGAGGCAGGCGACCAGGTTCTGAAGCAGCTGAGATCTCAGATGTGATGGATGAATCAGTGAGATTTTAGTGAGATCATGGATGAGTCTTTAAGGCTGTTGTGAGTGACAAGCACCACTCCTTGTGTCAGCACTGATAGCAAAAAAAGGTGTGGAGGAAGTTTTCTGCAGATGTTCAGTTTGAGGTGATGGATGTCTGTGAGATAGTGTGGGAAAAGAAGAGATCAGGATAAAAGTGAGGAGTCTACAAGAATGAGCCTAGTTATGGTAATCAGAATTATTTTTCTGATAAGGTTACTTGGAATTCATAGGAACAAAGAAAACCAAGGTTTGGAAGCAAGGCTTCCAAAAGCGTTAAATCATTAAAGCTAACTTAGGTTGCTCATGGTGTTCTAAGATTGCTAGAAGGATGGAGGTTCCACAACTTCTCTGCATTGCCTGTTACAGTGCAGAACCATTTTTCCACATCAGGGATGCTTTTCTTATTTCCAGCCAGCTTTTGTCCATTGCCCCATGTCCTATTGTAGTGCACATCTGTGAAGAGTACGGCTTCATTTGCTCTGTAACACTTCTTTCCTCCCACTCCATAGGTAGTAGAAGACCACAGCCTTTGCTTGTCCCAAACTCAGCAAAGACAGTTCTCTTAGCCTCTGCTCATAGGCCATGTTCTCCTGCTCCTTGGTCATATTAGTTGACGTTTGCTGGGCTGTCTGCAGTTTGATCACATCTCTTGTGTATTTGCTGTGTAGAAGAATGACTGGTTTCTCCTGGGTCTGCTCTTGCTCAAGCAGTGCAGAATGTCATTAACCTTTTGCTGCAAGGATGCCCTACTGACTCATGCTCAACTTCCAGTTGATGGGAATCCACAGGTTGTGCAGAGCTGCCAGCTGTCTAGCCAGTCAGCAGCCTGCAGTGACATCCCCTGCCCCAAGTACAAGACGTATTTGTCTTTGTTGAACTGCTTGAGGGCTATTTCTCCAGTCTTTCTGAATGGTAGCCTTGCCCTGCTGTTCTTCAGGCATTCCTCCCAGTTTGGTGTCACACATGATGTTGCTGAGGGTGCTTATATTTAATCACGAGTCACTGATGAAACTTTTAAACAGCTGCAGTATTGACCCATGAGGAACATTGTGTGTAACAAGACTATTGCTAGTCCTTGACCTACTGATTACTATTATTTGAGCCCAACACTCCAGACAGTGTTTCTTCCTTCAGGCAGTTTTGCAGTCCAGTCCAAGTCCATACTTTCCTCATTTGGCTACTGGGATACGAGAGGAGGCTGTTCTGAAAGCTTTACTGAAGTCAAGGTAAATAAGATCTACTGGTATTAAGGGCTAGAGAAAGAAAGATGCTCAAAACCAGGGCTTGAAGCTCCTCAGGAAGTAGGAAGCTTTGGGCTAACTAAAGGAGCAATTTTAGATTAGTGCAAGTGAGGGATTGGGGAAGACTGACTCATAGAAACAATGAGAAGAAGACTCCAAGATGATTGTTGTGGCTGATGATGCTGGTTTAGGCTCTTTGTTCATTTGTTCCCTGGTTTTGACATGTAGCACTTCTTAAAAAAGCAATGGGCTCTTTTCCTGACTTATCTCAGTTTTCATTAAGCATTTTCCCAGTGCACATTTATTTTAAATTCTGCTACTTCTCTAGCTATGTAATTGCTCCAGGCATCCGTGGAAACTGTCTCAGACCAAAGTTCTCTCAACAAACCTGATTTATTAGATGTGGCACTTCCAAAACAGTGCTGCAGATGAAAGAGCATGACCATTGCTGGCTAAGAAGGAGCTTAAAGTCAGAAAGACTTTAAAATGATTAATCAAGTGTTATTGGCCTAGAGAGGATTCTTTGCTAAGCATTGAGACCTCTTAGAGTCTCGATCCAGCTTAGGCACATTTTCTGTATGTGCACTTTAGAGCTACAGTATTTCTGTAGTTAGCCTTGTTTCTGTCTGCTTAAGTTGACGCATACTTTAGTGTTTATTCTGCATAACTTTTTCCTTTGCCATAAAGGAGAACGTATTTTATGTAATTGGCAAAGGAATCTAGTCACTGTCAAATTGTGCTGTCTTTGGATTAGGAGTGTTTAGAGTGACGAGATAGTGATTGCAGTAGACGAATGCCTGCAATGCTGCTCCTGTCCAGAATTTGATCCTCACTAACTACTGGAAAAAGGTAGTGTTTTCTACTACTGAAACTGTAGTGTTTTCCACAGGTTGTAGGTTAGGCTGTATAGTTCTGTCTTGGTAGTATGGTAAGTAGAATACAGAAGTTATTCCTGTAAAGACTTCATAATTTTCTTTATACTATTTTTTGTTCTAGTTTTCAGTATTTAAGCTGTGGTTGCATGGCTTAAAGGATTTCCCATGATTTACTATGGAGACTTTCATCTTTAGGTTAGTGGCTGGTATCTGATTGCAGGATCAGAAGAATCTGTGAGGGGCTGCATGAAGTAAAGTGGCAGCCTCTGTCTGTTTCTGGAGAACATGTGCTGCATCCCATGACTGCAAGCAAAGTTACAAATAAAGAGTCTGTAAAATATATATAAAATTGGACTTTGCATATCCAGTTTAGAATTTAGACACATAATAAAACACAGACAATCCTACATATTTTAAGTCTACATTTGAACTCTTATCAGATCTTAAGTTTAAATATTGTATTTTTTTGAAATGCCCACATTTTCCTAATTACAAAAATTTTCTTTGATATGTAGAAAAATCATTGTGGGATGATATTTGTGGCCCAATGTGCGCTATAATTTAAGGTTTAAATTATGTAAAATAGGATTCACATTTGCACTGTTTTTAAGCATAAAGCTGTTTAATTGAAAACAGATAACGTGATAGTTTTTATTATGTCATTGTCGTTATTATGTCGTTATGTTTATTATGTAATTTAGACATTAGTCTAAAATACAAATATATTGATCTTTATTGTTTTGAAATCAGTGTGTTCTAGGACTATGGCTTCCAAAACCCCAGTTGGATTCATTGGGCTGGGTAACATGGGAAATCCAATGGCAAAAAACCTGGTAAAACATGGATATCCAATTGTTGTGTATGATGTCTTCCCAGAAGCTTGCAAAGAATTTCAAGACTTGGGTGCTCAGGTATAGTAATAAACTTTCTTTATTCCAGCAATAACTGTGTATGTTGAATGGGTTCTGCATGCAGTGCAACTAAATCATCTGGGTTTTTTTCTTGGTTAAGATCACAGTCAGAACTGAAACAGCACAATGAATACAACCTGAATCTGTGAGGTTTCAGTTAGAGCAAAGGTATGATTCTATTGCAAGTCATTTTCCTGTTGTTAGCCAGAATTGCTACCTTGTCAGACTTCTTTAGTTGTCTTTTTCCCTCCCACTTTTTATGAGAGTGGATTGATGGCCTATTCTTTCACCTCCTGCTTTCTCCTGCTTCCTTCTCCCCCAGGTCTAGATGGCCAGTGGGCTGCTTTTCATCTGATTCCTACTTTGACCTTTTCAGGTTAAATGACCCTAGTTAAAAATTCCTGCTGGCGTAGCTGTAAGGGTTATAGGGACATATGAGCTTTCCTGCTGCTTCAAGGTGTAGTCCTCAGGGGCAGGGGAAAAATCTAATTATTTAAGTGCTTATTCTCTTGGAGGTGAGGAAGGATATGGTGAGAGAAGAAGGAGGAATTAAAAGGAAAAAGGAGGGAAGGAAATTGATTACATTAGGGAGCTTTACCTTCCTGCAATATACCCTGCAAGATCTTGGCCGTGTTCCAGCCAGTCCTATTGCTTTTTTTAATCTGTTAATACCCTCAGAACCCCATTCTCTCAGGTGGTTGTGTCATTTCTATGTGTCTGTAACACATTTGAATGGTTTCGACATGCTTCAAAGCTGTCAGAATTTAGACAGTTGTGGGCAGATGAATGAGTACTTAAAACACAGAAAAAAGGAGTGCAGTGCAAAAATAAACCTCTCATGTAACAATGTAGAGGATAGAAGGGAATTTTTCAGTAGTGGCAAGGAAGTTGTGGGTAGATCTAGAATGAGGAACTATGTGCCTTGAAAGTCGAAACTGTTAAAGCTAATTGCAGCTGTTTTAAATAATGAGGTAACATCAAGATTCCTAAAAGATAAAATGATACCACACACCTGTTAGTAATTAATTGCAGCTTCCCTTTAATAATTAGAGAATCTTGTCCATAATTGGGAAAGTAAGCTTTTCACCTCTTTTCCTAGCTCCTGTTGCTATTTTGTTAAAGCAGCCAAGACCCTCAGGCATGAACCAGACCTTGTCTTGAGTAAGACTGGGCAAATGGAAGAGACTGTTTTGAACTATTGGTTGTATTTTTAATTTGTGTTCTGCAGTGGGATCTCTTTTTTGTGGCTGCCCATGTTGATAGCTTTTTGCCTTTGTAATAGAATCCTTGGCATTCACTGTAAGACTTAACGTAATAATAAAGGTGAACTGTAATGCCTTTAGAAATAAAGTCCAAGGTATGTTTTAAGATCATAAATCACTAAGAGAATACATGGGTAGGCTTAAATACAAATAAAACACACTTAAAGAAAATATGTGAACATAACTTCCTCTTCTTGATCTATAGGTGTAAATCCTACTCCAACACTATTTCCAGGAGCTGAAAACTTGTGGGTCCATGGGGCCTTGTAGAAACTTCTGTAGAAGGAACATTGGGCTCTAAGGGCTGCTTTCTCTTTGGTCTGGCTGTAAGGGTAAAACCATCAGGAGTGTAACAGGGGTGAAATGACCCCAAGAGACAGTAAACCTAGTCAAATGTCCATTGTTTAAGGCCAGTGCTGCTACCAAGGCATATGTTGAATGCAGGATGTTTGACCATAAATAAACCTGCAAGATCTGCACTTTCTTTAGCCACTGAAGTAAACTTGGGATGTGGTGCATGTCAGAAAGTGGCCATTCGCCTGCTAATGATGAACACTCAGAGCAAGACTGGCTGAGCATGAGCATATGGAATCACTTGGGGTGAAACTTGGAGAAAGTTGGAAGGCTCACACAGTGAAGTAACTGTGTCATGCTTCAGTTTACAGGTCTTTGGATCTAAATCCTATCTCATATTTAGAACGTTGGAGAACATTTAGAACAGGAGTCACCTGATGCATAAAGCATCATAAAAAGAGAGCTTTCTTTAATGTACAGTAAGAATGGCATTTCAGGCAAGCAATAATTAATTGACTTACTGTAAATATAAGTAAAACAAAATAGGGAAGCAGTTTGGAGCAAATACACGCAGATGCATGTATTGAAGGACAGTACCAACAACCAGCAGTATGCAGAAAAGTCTCTCCTATCCAGTTGCATACTGCAAAGGTTTGATTGAACTAAACAAGTATCAGAACATGTATAGACCTTGGTGAGCTGCTACTCTGAGCTAATGTAATCTATGTTGGTAATCAACAATTAGTATTTGGTCTGTTTTCTAAAGCTACGCATGTATTTTTAATTATTTCAAATGCTTAATATTTTACAATAGCTTTCAAGTAATTCAGCTTTGTTTCTGAGACAGAAAGTCCCAAATAAATTTAAGGTTTTATGTGCTGCTTATTGAACCAGGTAGGTCGATTGTTTCAGGTGATATTAGTCATATTTGTTAACAGTACTAAAAGGCTAAGAATATCTATTCCCACTTTTAATTCTCTCTTTGTTTTGCTACTTACTTCAAGGTAGCAGAAAGTTTTTCCTTTGTATGGTTGTAGAAGTACTGTCCACGTCTGTGTACATTTTTTATCTCTTTTTTTTTTTTTTTTGTGAAAGACATCTTAGTATTTTGAAAGATGTGAATGGAATAAATGAATTTCTGTTTAGATGACTACTATACACTGTCTTCTTTTTTGCTTAAGAATTGTTTAAAACTGTAGCCAAAACCCAGCTGTCTTCTATCCATGTAGCTAAGCAGAAATTTGAGGCTGATGTACTATCTCAGTTGTGGGCCTAATATAGTATGTTTTTCAACTTCTGGTTGGAAAATGCAAATGGGCCACTGAGTCTTCAGCTGATACCTTCCAAACCTCTAAGAATACTGGAGATCATTGTTTCAAACAAGACGTATATAGATACAGGTTCCAATTTCACATTTCCTCTCTCCACCTCTAATAATATACATTGAAACTGAACCAAGCCAGAGATGCTGAGAACTTAGGACAAAGGTGATGTACTTATTTTTTAAAGAGATGGGATCTCTCGTTTCCAGAGAGACAAGTCATAAAATCAGCTAATCAGATATAGAAGGTTTGCTGCTTATAGTTGCCTCGTTTATTCCTGCTAACCTTTGTTCTTTAGACTAGAACGCGTTTTCTTTTGTAGTTGTGTGGTATGCCAGCTGTTTTGTGCTGTATTAACTTATTCTTTCAAAACAAAATCTACATGTTTCTCAGTCCCATCTATGCCAGTTTCTTTGTAGTTTTTTCCCCAAGAGTCTTGTTCAGTGACTATAGACAGTCTTCTCTTCTTTTATTCAGAAGTCGAATAAAAATCAATAAGTTTCTTATGCTGTATTCCAGAGGTCCTTCAAGGTGTAATTCAGCATTTATTACAAATTACTGAAATTAGATTTGATCCTTGTGGGCTAAAGATAAAATAATAAGATGTATGTTTGTTGCTGCTTTCCCTGGGCTATGAATGGGTTAACAATACAATTTTAAAATAAATTAATTAATTCAGACCAGTACTGGACAGAAATCTTAGTGGTAGATGCCTTCCAAGTGAAACTCACAACTTAGCTGTCAATATTTCATTTGTTGTGTATGTATCTTAAATATTATACTGCCTGCCTCTGAAAGTGACTTCAGAAAGGTAATACACCTTTCAAGTTAGGTGTGGTTATTTAACAACTAATAACCTGATAACATATTTTGAAAATTGTTCAGATCTTTTTCATGAAGGGTGCTTGAACTGATTATTTTCCATTTTAAAAATGGCAATTGTAATAGTGTGAGAAACATAGTTGGTTTATCTGATTTCTTTTAAGGTGAGGCTCAGAGGTGCATCAAGTAATTTTTTTCTTTTTTCCTCAGTCCTTGTCTGTTTCAATGCCACATGTAGGAAAAAAGTGAGATTTTTGTGATCCTTTCATGTTGTTCTTCCTTAGAAACTCTGTAGAGCAATATTTTGTATATTTTGTATAGATGTATAATATATATATAATTTGTATATTTTATATAGATGCAGGATTTGTAGTGAATTGAAGATCCATTAATGGGTGATGAGATGAAAGCATATTCCCTTTGGCAGATATTGTGGAGAACTTCCATGATAAGAGATCCTTTTCACTTTTTTTATTTTTCTGTTACTGGATCCAAGTAACCAAAGTTTTCATTAGGAGAGCAGTTTTTCTTGTGTTTTAATTTTTTACCTAGCTTAGTTGTGACCAGTGAATACTAAAACCAAACTTAGCAATCACTTCTGACATCTCCTTTTCAGGAAGTGTGTAAGCTTATATTGTTTGGGTTTTTTTTCTTTAAAAGGTAACAGAATCCCCAGCAGATGTAGCAGAAAGAGCAGACAGAATTATTACCATGCTGCCTTCTAGTCCCCATGCAACAGAAGCTTACACAGGAGGAAATGGAATTCTAAAGTAAGACTTTTTTGTAGTTTGGAGAATTTCCACTCATACTCAAGGTTTGTCTGATGATCGCTGTTGTTGTAATTCTTCCAGTGCCTTCAGGGCACTTAATTCAATAATCTCTGTTCTGTCACTATTGATATTTCTAATTATATGAGGTCTCTCATACAGTCCTTGCTTTTGAATGGCTTTTGGCTAAAGTCTTAATTTTATTTTCAGTAGAATAATAATTCTTGTGCATTTCCAGAAACTTAACTATTATCTGCCTTTTCTGTTGTGTGGTTCTTTTGCCATAATGTACAACTACACCTAAGTACAACTAGAATATTTGCTGGCAACAATTATTTGCTCAAATACTATTATTTTCTTTAACTTGAAATCCTATAAATAAAATGTTCTGAAGATACGCCATTGTGTCTTATGGTGTTAAAGTGTATTAACATAAAATAGCTGACAAGACTTTCTTGATTTCTACTCTTATTATCTGTTTATTACATAAAAAACCCCTGAAGATCTTGTTTAATGTGAAACAGTGTTTTTTAACTTTCGTGGAGGGATTTGCACTGGGCCTTAAATCCATAGTCTGGAGAATTCTAATGCTCAGAGTTTTTGAACTTGCCAAATCAAAAAATAAATATAATTTAAAAGTCTGTTCTGGCTACATGTACGCCGCTCCTGGCAGGCTGACTAAGGCTACTGGATACCTCTGAGGATCATGTAGGCTCTTACAGCTATCCAGGTTAATAGGGTAAAGGAAAAAACTTACAGAAGACAAAAGTACAGTAGATTATCAAAAAATGATGATGCCTTTTTAGGTATCAATTGTACAATACTAAGATGCTGTGATAAGAAAATGGAAGTAGAAGAGAGGGATTTCTGTTGTTCTTGGTATATAGGAATAATAGTTGCTTCTTTCCCTTACTGTCTGTAGTTTAATTCCTCATAAAGTAGGACTGAGCAGATCTAAGTATCTATAGCTTAGACCCTTCAGGGAAGATGGGTAATTGGATCAGCCCCACAAAGCTCAGGAAACACCTGTGGGAGAGCTGTACCCGTGATGGCAGCGGTTTGAAGAGCGATTGGCAGTACTTACAGTATAAGATAGCCACTTCATCTCTTGAGTACATACATGTGGAAAATCCAGCAGGGAACAGAGGATGTAGAAAGCAGTCCTATGCTGCAGTTTTTCAGCCTCTGTAGTAAGAGAAGAAAGTGTAGTTTGACAGTAGTGAATAATTGTCACTCTGAGTGACCTGGTCCTTGCTGACTGGTTTGATTTTTGTAATTTTCTAAATGACATAATTTTCGTAATTTTCTTTTAAAGCCTTACAGAAGAAAACATTAATAACATGAAGTGTTTATAGGTTGAGTCAGTCATCCCCCTGGTTACCAAGGAGCCTGTGCCACTGTGCCTTCTTCTGAACATAAGGGGAGATGATGTAGTACTTTGTCTGCTGTGCTGGTTTTTGTTTGCATGTGTTCAAACTGACTGCAGCAGCACGAGGGACGAGGTTTGTGTTTGTGGCACTGTTTGAGTCTGGCGTTCCAGTAGGGTCACAGTGTATGTATACATTGGGAGACTATTTCCAGCCATCTGGGTAATTCAGTTAAGTGAAATGCACTGTGCTGCCAACAGCATGCAAGGTGCAGTGGACTTCTTTATCTGTCATGAGTAGCTTTAAATGGGACACCTTTTTATTGCTGAAAAATTCTGGTGCTTGATTTCATGGTGATTGCTGGTCAGGTGGACTTGAAATTGTGGTGCAATTCAGTGGAAAGAGGGATAAAAATCAACTTTTTTTTGTGGAGGGCAATAAAAAAGTTCAAATTTTTTACATTTTAAAAATTTTCTTGTATTTTTTAATCAGATATACAGCTTTCTGTGATCTACAGTTTGAAATACCAATCTGCCTAAATTTACTGGCTATCAGTGGGAAAACATTTTTCTCCATGCTTCATTTCAAATCTTCAGTGGGCTTTTGTGGCTTTAGTTATGGTCTTTATGTAGAAAAAATTGTAGAATGATTAAAACAATGCAGTCAGACCAGTCTGATAAGAACTTAGAGTACTGTATATATAAAAAGAACATTTTAATGTTATATATGAAATTTTAGGCTGTATCAACAGCTGCTTAGAATGTATCTTAGGTGATCTGTATACTGTATACTGCTCAAATTGTGTAATGGAGGATTTTCCTAGTGCAACCTTTTTGTGTAATTTTTTTCAATAATGTTTAAGAAGAACATCCTTTTTTGTGTTTGTCTGTTATTGGGCTTTGAGTAAAAAATTGCAGTGTACATACTCAGCAATATAAATACTGAGCAGATCATGCTCAATAAGATTTAAAACTTCATGTTTACTAGTGTACCAAAAAATGTCTGTACATCTGTCATGCTGAATGGAAGCCATTGCAATGGTAATAGTTGCAAATATCTTCTGAAAATAATTTTGATAATGATAATAATAGCAATAATAAATCTTTATTTTAGGAAAGTGAAGAAAGGCTCATTGCTAATAGATTCCAGCACTATAGATCCAGCAGTTTCAAAAGAATTAGCCAAAGCTGCTGAAAAAATGGGAGCGGTTTTCATGGATGCCCCAGTTTCTGGAGGTAAGTCTTCATTAGCAGTTTACCTCATATTGGGCAAGTTGTCTGTTTACAGTTTCAGTCACCAATTTGTATCTTTGTTGCTATAAGTTGCTTTTCTTTGGTATATGTACAGTATTCTGTTTTGTTGTTGTTGTTGAATTGCATTACAGATATGTATCTTATTACAGGAGTGTTTTTAGGGTTTAGGAGTATACTTCTGTGTTACACTTGGAGAAACAGCTTTGTTGGGATATGGTGCAGTGGTCCTTTTAGTTTCTTTCATAAAGTTGCATTTTTATGCAGTTATTCACATTCCTTTAACCTCCATCTGTTTCTTCCTGTTAGGGAAAAACTAGCTGTCATTAAGCAGTTTGTTGCTTTTTCATGAATTAAGAAAGAGATAAGGAAGTGAGGAATATAAAATTTCTTTATCAAAAGAAAACAGGTTTTATAACAATTGAAGAGTGTGGGTGATAATGGTCTATTCTTAAAAGTTGCTAACTATTGATATCTGAGTATTTAGTCTCTTGTAAGAAATAATATAGAGTGGGGAAGACTTGTCATTTTTTAGACAGAGAAGAGCAGAGACATAAAATTAATGTTTTGAAAACAAAACCATAACTGATAGTTTCTATTGCTGAATTCTTGTCCAAAACACCTAGAATTAGAAGGTGAGGAAACCTCATTTTATGTGGGAAAATTTTGAGGTTTTTACAATACAGTCTAAAAATTAATGTAACAGGCATTTTGAGAATTCTTTATTTTCCTGATGAGTGTCAGTGATGAGCAAAAACTAATGATCTTTTTAATTTTCCACTGTGAACTAAGGCAGGATTTGGCTACATACTAGAAGCCAAAATTCTCATCCAAATTCTATTGTGAACAGAAAGTAGGCAGATTCAGGTAGGTGATATTGAAGAATATAACGGAGAAGACAAGATTCTTGCTTCCCAGCCAAAATGTTAAGTTCTGTTTTATAAAGCTAGATAGCTAATCAGCCTGGGAAGAAAAACCACAGAAAAATTGTATTGTGGGTGGATTGTGTATCTGTGATCCTTTTTATAAACACAGCATGGCTTTCTGCTTATCACCGGGCAATTCTGACCTACTTCTATGTTTTTTTGTTCAATCCCTTTCTGCCAAGTATGTTATTTACCTGAAGGAATTATTTACCTTTTAGAAATGTCTGTAATTTATTTTTACCTGTAAGTTTTTGGTATAAGGCTGACTATAACTACAAAGAAGAAAAGTTTGATTCTGAAAGAACTTCAGCTGTTTAGGGGGTTTTGTTCCTTGAGAAAATGGTAAGGCAAAGACAGAGTTAATATGATAACATCTATCTGATAGTATGAATACAGATGGCTTTTTTGGTATTAGTGGTTTATCTGAATACAAATAACATGGTGACTAGTGTCAGTAACAGATTGAGGGATATCCTGAATAAGGGGGAAAGAACAGACTTAACTTTCTATTCCTTAATATATTTGTGAAGCCCAAGGAGTGTTCTGTATAAACCATGCTTAAAGTGGGCACTTGCTAGAAATGTGGAGAAGTTGTCTCTTGGAAAAAAAACTTTAATATTATGCTTTGTTATTTCCATCTTTCAGTACCTAACACATCAAATCTTTGGGGTATTTTTATATGTCCTGACTGCATTGTTGGCCTTCAGACAAAACACTAAATGGAGAAGTATGCTTGGCTCTCTAGAAATTGGCAGGCACTATGCTGTTGCTGTGCAATGCAATAGAGTTGGCAGGAGTTTCAAGGAGAGCGTTTGTGGGACATAGAGAGGAGGAAGAGAAGGCAGCATGCCTGAACTATCCTCTTTAGAGCTTTCTGTTTACTAGCTATTACTGGTAGACAACTCCACTTGTGTATTTAGGTATTTGGGTGTTGCCTGATGCTAACATTCATCTGTGCTGTGAACAAGTTTACAAACTGAATAATATTTTGAAAATTGCTTGGTGTGTAAACCCTAGGGAGAGAGAGCAGTGATTTTAATCCTGTCCTGACATTGCAAATGAAGAATCTCTGGGCATACTATTAGGGCCATATTTTAGTGGCTTCTTTGTAGCCTTGCCCTCAAAAGATTATTTCTCCTGATCTTTTTCAGGTGGGCCTGCATGCCAGCTTAGTAGTGCTTTCTTCTTCATATGATTGGTCTACAGCATTTACTTTCAGCTTACAGTCAAGACCCATTAAGCAGAAGCTGATGAGCCAAGTCACTATAGTATTAATTTGTATTAAGTGACTTCAGAAAATACTTCTCATCCCCATAGTTGCATGCAGATTATGCTGCTAATGCTGTCTAGAGATAGCAATCGCTTTAGACTGGGATTAGGATCTCTTGCAGGTCCACATGAGAAAGTTGGGTCATGGTTCCCAGTGCTGCTCTGGTTTGTGACCTCTGTGAGCATTGGACAAATGGGGAAACGTCTTCAAAATCCATGTTTACTTAATTTTTTTTGATTTTTAAAATCTAGACAGAAAAATTATCTCTTTGAGAAGATTGGGTTATTCATCTTTGTATGTATAAAAGTATTTTAAGGCACAAATTATCACAGAAGCATATTTAAAACTGACTACTGTTGGCACAAGATACTACTGGCTAAGTACAGGAACTAAATTTAGCCTTCAAGAATTGTGTCAAATTTGTCCTCCCACTGATTTCAGTGGAAGTATGATACAGAATCTCACCTCGTAACCCAGAGCTAACTTCAGTAGTGGCTTCACTGACACTGCTGTAATAGTTTTCTCTCTTTAACTCAGTATACAGGTATACAGTTTCCTAAAGTATGTTGGCTATTTTTTTTTCCTAATGTAATTCTATATTGCAAGCATTGTTAGTGTTCCGATACAACTTTTTTCACCTTCCACTGACTATTGAAATTACATCAGCTATGTGTTTGCTCAAAATACATTGTACTGCGTTCTATTGGAACTTCACAAAAAGATGTGACAGCTTGAATTGTTTTTCTGGTTTTGGAGGTATGAAAAAAAGTCTTCAATTCTTTTGTAGGTCTGGTTCTCTAAGATCTGATAATGAAACTTTAGATCTTCCTCCTCACTGTATTCTTTAGACAAAAGAGTAGTCAGTTAAAAAGTCAGACTGCTAATTGTTAATAACAGATGTCATATAGAGAACTGTAGTCATGCTGAAATGGTAATAAAGAGTAGAATAAAAGATTTTGGTTTTAGAAACTATGTGTTGGAGGTGACTAGAAGAGGTTGTAGTTTCCATGCCAGCTATCATTTCAAACTGATTCATCTTGTAGTATTTCTTCCATAAGCTTCAGCTAATTGTTAAGTAATGGAAACAGTAGTAGTAACACTCACAAGATTTCAGGTCACTGATAACATAAAGTATAATGTGAGTCCTTGAGGGATGCATTGCAGACTTATTCCCTGCATGGCCAAATCTCTACTTAATATGGAGCAAAGGAAAAAAAAAAAACCATTAGAAACACTCTGGAGATATTTTATTTTATTTTATTTTATTTTATTTTATTTTATTTTATCCAAAGAGCAATATGTTTCAGGATATCAGCTTTTTTTTTTCCTTCTTTGTCTTAGAAAGGGCACCTTCCTGAAATACGAGCAGTGAATTATGTGTTTCTCTTACTTGAATGTTGAAGGCACTTAGCGCTGTGCCTTTTTCACGAGAAGCAGAGGAGTTAAAACTTTATGCACACCAATGTTTGCAAAGAGGATTTGAAAGACAATTTCAGACTAGACTAAATAATAGGAATTAGGAATGAGTAGTTCAAACATTTCAGGTTTTAGCTTGTAAATCCTGTTTTAAGATGCATCATCAATACCTTTGCCAGAATTAAACTGGTTTAATAGGCCTGTCTTTGCTGGGGAACCTTTCTAGAGCTACTTGAACTGGCTTCATTAAGTTGTGTCTGCTTTGTTTCTTTAGCTTTGTGCACCTTTAGGGAAATGCAATATTATGACTTTATGGGAGTGGAAGAGTTGATGGGTTAATTCAATGTTTCTAATTTAATAAACACAAGGAATGAAATAAGGAATGTCCTGAATTCAGTGGTATTGAGGTTTGGTGTGGTTTTGGCTGTCTGATCTGGTAATGCAGTGATTGGATCTGCTAGGATCCTTGAAACACTATAAAGATGGAGCAGGTTAATATATTTAGAACTAATAATTCTGACCTATCCCCCTCAATAGCAGGTGTTCTTGTTGGTAAAGAAAAACATCTAAAGGCATAATAGTATTTGGTCCATTATTGTTTCTGGATTTATGCTTTTATGCTTCTTTTAAAGCCTAAATGTGTGTGCTCAGAATGGCCCCAATGTTCTCTGTGTTCCTGGTACTGAGCATAACACTTTTACCTCACTTGTTTTCTCTTCCTCAGTCAATATGTGCCATGTGTAATTTTTTTTCTTTCCTGACATCTTTCTTAATTTCTCTGTTTACATATTTTGTTGAATGCATTTTATCATATTAATTTTTTGCAGAGTCTGTGATCTAGGGATGGTGGTAGAAATTACAATGTACAACCTTAATACTAAAGGTAGTGTGAAAAATGTTACTGAGTTATTCTGAAATTTAGATGAAGCAAAATAATGCAGGAAGTAACTGATAACAAAAAAAAAGAAGGAAAAATTGGCTGAACTGATTTAAGGAAGCTGAAATGAGGAAGAAGTATTTGAAATCTGAGATCCTTAAAAAGCTTCTGATTTCTAATAACTTATGGTTTAAATTATATAACAACACTTATTTGTCAAAATAAAACTAGTTTAATACATTTCTTTTTTTGGAGAGAAGAACTGAAGATCTTGAAAACCTTACACATTGGTAAAATGTGTATTTTGACATAGGGAGCAGAGGAAGTATAAACCCTGTGCAAATATCACTATGTTGGCAGCAGCTGCTGTTTTGGAAGAGTTAGGTAGTATATTTACTTATGTGCTGACTTTGCAAGGCAATTTTCCCTCTGTAAGTCTATTATGCCTTTTGCATTCTCTATAAAATAAAATAAAAGGTAGCAGAAGGTAAGAAGGAATAAACAGATTTATTAGGAGTATCATCTAAAAATGTTCACTGGGGTGGAGACTAACCTACAAATGACTAAAAGGGTGGAATAAATTATTTTATTAAAGCACGTTGTATATTTTGGCAATAAAATTGTGTGTAGTCTGGCCAAATAGTGACCAATGTGTAGAGAAACATATCTCTCTCCATTTATTTGAAGGTGTAAAGATGAGTTATTCAGGCTGGCTCAATGGGATATAACTAGGAATAATAGGCTGGAAATCATTAAGGAAAGAAAAATGCGTGCTTTGTCTACCAGGAAAAATGTCCTAACGACATACTTCATACAATGCGGAATAATTTCCAAAGGAGATGGTTGAAGCCAAATATCTCAACATGCTTTAAACTGTACTGGGCAAAGTGCTAGGAACTATTCTGCAGGGAAAAATCTACAACTGGCAGGAGGATGGCTACATGATCTAATCCGTCTTTTCCATCTCCAGTGTCCACAATCCTGTTGTGTTCATTTTGTTGGAGTTCAAAAACAGTTAAAGGAAAATTGTCCAGATGGAAGTTAGAAATCCCTGTGGCACTCTTTGAAAAAGAGTAAGGAATAACTGCAGGGTTGGAGCCAACATTCCTTCTCTCAGTAAAAATGGTTCTAATATTCATGGCTGCATGTGAGCTGTTACCACATTCCTAATAACTGCTCTGTTTGTTTGTGGTTACTTTAATGCTAGTATCTGCCTCTTCCTGTCAAATGCTCCTAGATACCCAGAGTAACAATGATCTATAAATGCCAGCCTGTCATAAGTCCTAGGGAACAGAAGTTAATTTAATTTCATTTCTTAATTTTTGATTGCTTGTCCTAGAGAATGTTTAAAGTTAAGGGGTTGCAGGTGGTGTTTGGGAATGTTTCTGGAATGAAGTGATGACTTTGAAGCTTTCTACAAAGTTTGTTTTGGTTTTAAACATTCATGGGCTTCTTTTTCTCTCTTTTTGTTCTTTCAGTGGAGTGCCTTGTTCAAAGTGTGTATTTTTCATGTAGTCAAAAAAACCTAGCATGATTCCTGTACTTCTGGGACATTGGGATGATGAGCACCAGACGTTAATAATCCCCTGACTCCGTATGAGTCCTAATTCTGCACTATGCTAGATGTGGATGGTGCAGATGTCAGCAGTGAGCCCAGCACCAGGCGCACCAGAGCAGAAAGTCCAAACTGGAAGGCACCGCACAGAGTAGGCTGGGAGTGCCCTGCACCTGCACTGTGGCCATCAGCACGGGGACAGCCCCACCAGCTATGAGCATTGGAGGTGCCACTGGAGAAAATGCAGTTTCCTCTGAATATTAATAAAAAGCAATTGTACTTGTAATTCAGTGTTGCCTTAAACAGATTTTTTCAGTCTGTGTGTGGAATTCTTGTTTTTTTGAAAAAAAAAAGAAGTCCAGAGAAGCCCGACTAAGTAGTTTCAGCTGGGATAGAGTTAATTTTGTTCCTAGTAGCTGGTATAGTGTCGGGGTTTTTTTGGTTTAGATTGAGAATGAAGTTGATAACATATTGATGTTTAGTTGTTGCTAAGTAGTGCTTACTTCAAGTCAAGGACTTGCAGTTTCCTATACTCTGTCAATAAGGAGGTGCACAACAAGCCAGGAAGGAGCATTGCCAGGACAGCTGACCTGAACTGGCCAAGGGGTTATATTCCATTGCATAGAACATCATGCTCAGTATATAAACTGGGGGAATTGCCTAGGCGGGGCTGATTGCTGCTCAGGAATGGGCTGGGCACTAGTCAGTGGAGCAACTGTATTGTGCATCCCTTGTCATTCTTGGGTTTTATTTTGCTCTTTTTGTTGCCTCTGTTTTCATCACCATTTTATTTTTGTTGTTTATTTTTTAATATGATTGTTATAATTATTATATTTTATTTCAGTTATTAAACTGTTTTTATGTCAATGCATGGATCTTACCTTTTTTTATGTTTCTCCTCTCCATCCCACTAGGGAAGGGTGAGGGGTGAATGAGCGGGTAGCTGCATGGTACTTCTTTGCCAGCTGGGCTTAAATCACAACACTTATTTAAATGGACTGGGCCATGGAAGACATGGCCCAACATAGAATTACATGTTTTATTTTGTCTCTTACTCATCAAGAGAGATCTGCAAATCTTATACTAGATGTGTGGAAGGAAACATTGACATCCCAAGTGTCTGAATCTTAGGACGCATGATAAGTCTTAGGATACATTTGTGCAAACTGGTCTGTGTTGAAGAACACTCCTTTGAAGGCCCTTTAAACACTTAAACTAAAGGAGCAAAAAAGAAAAGAAGCAAACCCACATGGAATAAATTCCACAGGCAGGGACAGCTAACTTTGTCTTGTAGTGCAGACCTTTGAAAGTAAATCACTTGTTGATCCCCTAAATAGCTGAATCCAGGATGAGTAGGAATGAAAGCTGATCTTCTGTTGACCCCCATCTGGATAATGCTAGTATTCTGGGTTCCTTGTGTTTCATTTTTAAAGTCATAGTGATGAGTTGGCCAAATATTGGATTTATTTATGACAATATTATCCTATGATCTGGAGCCATTCTAAGTCACTGGATCATTGCAGAATGTTGTCTTTTAGAGGAGGATATTTTTATGTTTTGAATAGCAACTTAAGTTGTGCGAATGAAAAGGGGGAGAATGTTCTGGCAGGAGTAGTCCCTCTGCACTTCAAACAAATACCTGAAAATTATTCCATATTTGCAGTGTTTAGTGTAGTACTGCCCATTGTGAGACAATTCATTAGCTTGGGCTTTTGTCCTTAGAAGAACAGCTCCTGGTTAATCCACAGGGAGCGCATAGAAATACCAAGATTGCCTAATTCTTCTTCCTTCAACCACATTTAAAAAAAACATGGTTTGTATAATGAAATAAAATAGTAAGAGAAAGAGTATTGCCTCATATCATTAATAAGCATTTAGAATCCAGCTGTCAGTATACAAGCTATTCAAATGTTCACTTTTCAATTTGTCCAACAGTATTTAGTCCTGTTGGCTCACCACTTCAGTCTACTGAAAAGTGGAGGACACAGGAGAATCTTGCAGTTCCAGAGCTGAATAAAATTTTTAACTACAGTTCTCTTCATGCCAAGCACAACATAGGACCTGAAATGGGAAAAAAATTTATTTACTGCACTGTATTTGACCTATAATTTTAACCCTTAAAATTTGATTCTTATTTTAATTTCTTAGTTTTGCTGGGACACATTGTGTGGAATTTCCTAAACCTTATACAGCTTTAACCTGTATCTGTTTGTAAGAAAAAATTAAGAGACGGCTTGATGGGAACAGAGTAATGTGTGGAAATGTTACCTTGATGCCATACCTTAGTTTCTATTCCTGGTTCTCTAAAAAGTCATGTTTTAATTACTGTGTTGTGGAAGAATGTTAAATTATTTGTGGTAAAATGGGGGCAACAGTGTGAAACACTGTGGAATACTTTATTAAACTCTTGATGTGTTTTAAATCCACATTATGATTGATAGTATCCCAGTATGTTGTTTGTCTGCTGGTAAACTAATGGGGTTTGGGGTGTTTTTTAATGTGAAGCTTAGCAAGTTGACAGGAATACTAATCTGACATGTAATTATTATCCATTTGCTTTATTAATGAGTTGCTGCAAATTGTGTAAGATGCTAGTTACTCAGTAACCATATCATTTAACCATACACAGTCAGAAACGTGCATTTTGGCTGTCATTTTGTTTTCATTCCGCATTTCCATTGCTTTCTGAGAATGTATGGTGGGAATGTGTGGCTTGTGGCTCTTAGTGTGTTTGCCACAGGGAGTACAGGGAAAGTCATGTTGACTTTTAGTTTTGGCTAAGAAGCATACTACTTGTGTTTCATTTGTATTAGATTTCTTGGGTTTGCTTAAAATTTTGGATTTCATTATGAAACTAACATGGAGGTAATCTGTAGAGACATATGACTACACATGGTTAGCTGTTCCAACTTGGTTGATCTCTGAGGTCCAACATTTTTCTGATTCAACTACTTCCAGAATTGCTACAATTGCTAGTTGTCTGAAAGTAGAATTTGGTAGCAGCTAGGTGCTTTTTTGTCTTGAATAAGGCATTTTTGTCACATTTGCAGGAAAAACAGTGATTTCCTTCCTCTTTTGGAAGTTGAAAGACAGCTGGAGAAAGGAATTTTCAGTAGGTTATCAGCATGTGAAATGTTATTGTGGTAGAGCCCTATATAGTTAGAATAAACTAGGAGTATGTCTAACTTTCCTCTTTCTGCAGATGCTCATCTTAGGATTTATATTAGTGGGGGGTTAAGGCTGTTGCTGGGAGAGTGGTAGGGTTTTGTAGCGGAAGCACTAAATGAGAAACTGATGTGAATTTGGCAAGCAGGAGAGTTTCCTGAGATAGAGCATCCTCTTAACAGCCTCAGTCTGAATCTTGGCTGCCTCAGAGGGCTCCCACCCTATCCAAGATAGAAGTTCCTGCAGAGAGCCCTAATAACATCCCTCACTGCCTCAACAAATTGTGTTAGGGCATGGGACTTAAATGCTGTGAAACAATGCAGTAAGTCCTAGGACCAAAATGGACATACTTGATCACCTAAGCGTGTCATTCCAGTTCCAGAACAAGCTGGACTATAGAAAAACATTTCTATTAGTGCAACAACTGGCACACCTATTAAAGAAGAAGGAGGTTAATCTGTTACTGTTTGTTCACTGGTACTTTTTTTCCCCCTGTATCAATATGCTTAGCAATTCTTAACACTAAATGTGACTATGTGCACTTAGTATATTGTTTTCTTTAGTAGACAATTACACTAATCTTGAATGGAGCATTTTTCTGGTTACTGGGGTAAAGGAATCTTAGGAGATTGAAACAGTAGGCAGCAAAGTTTGTTAAGGAGGTTTTTATTTTACAAGCCCTCAAGAATTCAGAATATGACTTGCTTACTACTTTAAAAAGTCCAAATGTCCTTATAGACTCCATTTCAGAGCCAGCATCAAATCTATGCTATACTTGTCTAAAAATCCAAACATGCACTCTTGGCTGTTACTGTTTACTGAATCAGAACCCTACTGTTTCTACTTGCACTGTATCTAATTTATCATAAGTGACCGCAAAAAGTAGAATTATTTATGTGTTGGCACCTAACAGCTCCACTATAGTTAAGGGTCTGTTGGCATTTCCATTATAAACCTTCCTTTGAGAGGTTTATAACTTGGCGGTTTTACTTTTGCTTCAGGCTCGAATATGCCATTTTCATCCAAGCACAAATTCTTCTACAGAATTTCATTTAAATCAGTTTGGCCATTATTTATTTTAGAATGTGTATGTTGGGGCGTGGAAGGGAACACACTATTTAATTTTGGTTTCAGAAGCTTTTTGGTTGGTCAGACTATATAATGAAAGAAAAATTGTGCTTTTTATTTTATTTTGTAGAGACTTAAACCTTCCTTGGATGTGTTGGAGTTGCTAAGCCCATGCTTTTCCAGGTTTCTGCCAATGCTCACATGCAGCGCATCCACTCACACTCATTCACCCACCCATCTCGCCTGCCCCTGCCCAATGACATGCTTTGAGGAAGCATCCCCAGGCTTCTGGCAGAGAAAGCTTTTTTGGGGAAGTGGATGAAGTAACATACAATGGGTGTCCTGTTGAGAGGCCTTAGGCCAACCAGTCCAACCGAAGGAAGCAGATGGAGCTTAATTGGAAAAAGACAGGCTGAGTGCAGTTGTCAGTCAAATGTAACCCTATGTGGTTAAGAGTGGCATTTCCTATGGCTCTGCCATTTCTTGTGGGATCTGTGTAAATTACTACTTGGGAGCAGTAATTCTCAGAGTCTAAAAGTGGTATGAGTTGTAGTTTTCCCTTGCTCCTGAACTCTGAACCACAGAGGATTTCAACACTTTTTTTAGTCAGAAATTCTTGCCGTAGTACTCCATTATTATGCTAATTAAATTCTTGCCACACGACTAATAGGTATCTATAATGTTTCAGTACTAATCATAGTAACAAAGTACCACTGTTCTTTTGCATAGTGACTTAAGAGTAAGAAGAAGGGAAATGGTGTACAGAGAGGTAGAAGCTTTTATTAGACCAAATAATACAGCTGAAAATAGAAAACAAGTTTCTGAGTCAGTTCTTTCACCACATTACATAAGAAGTAATAAAGTACAATAGTGTTTGTTGTTGTTGTTGGTTTTTTTTTTCCTTTGCTATTGAATTACAAGAAAAAGCTAGTCAATGGAAAACAAAGTAGGGAGAGAACATGTGATTTGGCAGTTTCTTGTGTACTCGTCCTTTTGGGATCTTTTTATTTTAGGTAATTCATGCAGATTACTGATTGGACAGACAAGTAATGAGAATGCTTTGTTATATTTTGTCTTTGGTTTTATTAGCAAAAGGCAAAAGGGACGCATGAGTATAATTAGTTATGGCAGCAGATACAAACAGCTTTTTGCACCCTAAAACATTAGATCCCATTGAAGTATTTGAAAGTCTTCTCCAGCTTACTTTCCTCTGTCTAGTTCCAGAGGTTAATGAATTCATAGGTCAGACATTCCAAATTTAAAATGTTTTGGGGACAACTCATTTTAAATTTTATTTGTCTATTTTTAGTTTGTCACTATTGACATTTAAAAGCACTGAAGACTAAAAGTTTAGTATCTATTATAACCTGCTATTTTCAGCTTTGGAACCTGGAAACAAAAGCTTAAATAAACAGCAAATGTTACAAGGCATGTGATTAGTTGATCACTATCAAAACATATTTCAATAGATTTTCCCTGGTATCCCTTTATGACTAAGGATCAAGAACTAAAAGCTATATGCAGTTAAGACAATGAAAATCATTAGAAGTACCTTAATAGAACAACATGTATAAAGCTCCAATTCAGCACATAACACTTAGACATCTGCTTAAGTCTGTCCAGTTGAATGGGAATTTAGTGCAAGTTGAAGAGGTGTGTCCTTGGTGTCTGTTAAGTGTCTGTGGTGCAATCTCTCTGTCTTACGCTACTGAGCTGTTGTCTTTCAAACTCTAAGGTTGCAAAGCACTGTGTAGAGCTGACATCCTGGGCATGACTGGACTTTTCATGCAACTGTAAGCTAATTCTTTCATTTATTTGGCAATATCCTTCATCCCCAACTAAACATTCAGAATTTTTTTTATTTGGTGTTACCTAAGTTCACGGTTTTATTGTTTGCTATTTCCAGCAGCTAACCTTGTTGATATATTATTTAAACCCTGTTGAAATATAACTTAGTAGAATTACTTGTACTCCTGCCTTGGAAATTGGATCATATTGAGTTAAAATATTTTGTGGTTATTTTCAAAGCACATCTGCAAACATGACCTTGAAACAGAACTAAATATTTGGTCTTTGCAAGTTGTTACATTTCATTACTGCTCTATTTCTCTATCTTCAGCATAGCAATGGCTGACTCACTTTAAATTGTATGCCTCACTTCCTAACCTTCTAATTGAAGCAGAAATAATGTCCATTTTTCTTCTCCCTTCATCACTCTAGTAGGAATATTGCTGTTTCTCGTGAGGCCACAGATGGCAGTGAGCATTCTTGAATCTCTATGACTTTATTCTCTATCAACGTCCACACTGGTGATGAAATAAGACGCATTTTCTAAATTCAAGGTGTTGCTTTGGATTTCCAGTGACAAAATATGCAGTATTTTGGTGGGAAAGGAGAACTGGAGAAGGTTTATTATCTGAAAGGTACTTTTCTGTAAGTACATGGCGTGGATTGCAGTTTCAAAGGAGTGTTTCTTCTATTGGTGCAAGGCTTTTGTTCCTAATGCTGGTGTAGGTTATTGAAACCACTAAAATCTTGCAACTTTGTCAAGAGCTGCTGGAATATGCCCCTGTACTGACAGCTCTTGCTAAGAGGGTAACTACCTGCACTTGGACACCTCTGTCTGTCGCTTCAGTTGGATTTGAGCTTCCAAAGCTAATGTGTTTTTGGAGGGCAATACCACTTGAATACCTTAGAACTCTGGAGCTAATTTGTGCAGACCATCATTACGTTGCCTCCCCAGTCAGATACTTCTTAGAGAAGTCAAGAAATTTAATTGTCACGATGAATATGTACTTACAGTGATGGTAGAACTCCATATGTTTTATGGATTTAAGTAGGCTGCATGGAAATTAAGCTTTGGGAGAGAAAAAATAAGCTGTAAAAGTCACAGTTCAGCCATTAAGGCCCTATTTGTGGTGTTGCACATGGGCTTTCACATTTTTCTTTTCCTTAAAAAACAGACAAAAGTAAACAAACTGAAAAATGGCCAGAAAGTTTTAAATGTGCTCCCTAAAAAATCAGCTTCTGTTTTTCTTTTCTGTGTTTTAATTTTCATATATTTGTGAAAACTTCTGAAATTTTTCCCAGGATATAAATACAGTTCTTCATTTAATACTAAGCCCGATACTTGGCATGAGGTTTGTCAAAAGGTTTTCTTTTCTCTGCTTTGCTATGTCTTTAACTTGACCTAAAATGATGAATTCCTGTAGGGATTGTAATGGCTTAGGCTCAGAAGGGTCCTTGTCTGTCACTTGGTGGCTGCTTGATGTGTGTGTGTCTTGCATGACATCGCAGTATCTGTACTATCAGTTCCTAACAAAGACAGAGCTAGTTCCACGTGTTTTAATGGACCTTGCACTAATCTACTTCCATATACTCAGTGGAGCAGCAGAGACATCTAAGACATGGTGTTCCTCTTTTTAAATAATATACGCTGGAAATACAGTAGGTTTAAGATATCTCTGTCTGCTTCTTTAGAAATCCATTTAAAATTCTAATCATATTTTGTGTTCCCTCATTCTTTCCACATTTAGGGGTGTTAGCTGGGTTTGGAATAGCCAGCTGTCTCAAACACTATCCACATTTTTAAAGGAATAAGAAGTCTTGGCAGACACTGGAACAATTAATTGGCTTTTTCAGCCAAGTCAGGTTAGGAAAGTATTTTGTGGGGAGGGGGCCAGGTGGGAGGGGAATACAACATCCTGGTTTCATGTTTGAGTCCTATTAACTCTTTAGGAATGGTAGTCAGACTTCTTGCTAAGCACAGTTCTCTCCATCTCTGATATATGTGGAATTTATTTAAGAGAAAAATTTCTAACATACAGGACAAAGATGCTTTATTAGAAGGAGTTGCCTGGCACAAGTTGGAAAGTGCCAAATCTAAATCATGATGGATTTAAAAATCTCTGAGGTGAAATAAGCATTAGAATATGTATTAAAGTAATCTAACCTCCTGTAGTATACATGTTTAGAAAAGAATGAGGAACCTGGCATCTGAGGCACAGGATGATGGTACCTTCCTGTTGAGTTTGAATGAAATATTTCCATGCTGGACTTTCTCACCACATTCAACATCTCAACTTATCCATGGATGCTTGGTTAATATTTAATTTCCAGCTCCATAGCTTTGTTTATTTTCATTCCAAAAACAGAGCAAAGAAGTACTAAACATCAAATTTTAATTACATGTATGTCCTTGCATTCCTGAAATGTTTTGTTTAAAATATTGGAATTGTCACTCAGTCTGCTTTTTCACAATTCTGTGTATGTTCTGGTCCCAGTGGATCAATTTATAGCAAAGAATTTTCAACACAGTTGCTTTTAACAGTTGGCTGCCCTTGTTCTGAAGACTGTTTGTTTGTTTGTTTGTTTCAATTGTCCTTTATGCAGTAAACTACTAGTAGTTTAGACTGGAAACTGTAAAGTTAAACTTTTTGGAATCGTTACTGCCCCAAGTGGGAATATAAACCATATTGAACAAAATTTATTTAGCCTATTAAAAAGTCAGCCTAAAACTACATTTAATTAGTTTACACTATTACATCACTTCTAATGGGGAGTAGAACTTAGGCAGAGTAAAAGGAGCTCTATCAGGTGAGCTGACTGTGGCCCATATGGGGCTTTAAGATAATGATGAGTTTAAATTTCCTCTTAGAGCTAAGTGAGAATAAAACTGGAGGCAATAAATACTCTCGGCCAAAGCCATTAAATGAAAAAGCTGGGAATTCTCCAGCTCTTGACTTAAATTGTTTGTTTATCAGCTGGCGCCTAGTCTGGAGTCAAGAGCTGGAGATTTCTATCTGTGACAGAACTTTGAAACTCCTGCAGGACACTTTCATTTTAACTTAAGGTAACTTGAGTTTATAGCTTTGGCTTTAAAGATTACTAATGATTTACTCATTTCCTTACCATTTAACCAGAGAGGACTTTTTCCCAGGAAGGGATCTGTGTTTATTTAGGGCCTTTGTCTGCGGAGGGATTAAAAGGCAGCCCACCAGCATTGTGAACTTGATGGTAATAAAAGGTCACCAACACACACCATAAAAACGTTCTTACTATGGAATTAATTATACAGTGTAATTTTACAAAGCATTTCAGTAACCCTTCTTTTAGACTTCTGCTGTACTTGATTTTTCCCCAAGTAGGGAAAAATTCAACTTTAGGCATTTATTGTGTGAATTAGACCCTGTGTGTGTGTGTGCAGCCTTTTACGGTGTAATATACTCATCGGCAAGTTCAACTCACAACTGAAATCAATTGTAAAATTCCGGCTGAAGTTGGATCTCAACATGTGAACTTTGAAACTCAAAATACTGTGCACTGGAAGCAACAGAATGAAAGAAAGACTTGTTAGCTAAGAAATGCAAATTATTAACTTAAACATTGTTGACATGTTGGGCATTTTTATAGAATATTGCATATTTTCCAAGCTGTTAAGCGCTGTTCAGACTGCATCCTGCTAGTTTTTCTAAGCCACCAGGTGGCATTGCAGCCCAGCCTGCTCAAAATTGGCAATTTATCATTTATAAATATTTGTATGGAAGGCATTTCCTCTATGCGATAACTATTAGGACTTAATTACAAATAACTTATCATGATATTTAATATTCCTAAAAGACAGGTTTATTTTATTCTAGAATTTTTTTTTTGCAACAGTAAAAGTGTTAGAGATGTCATGTCAGGGTATCGGCAAAACATTTTTTGCTTTGGTAACGTGATAGCAATAGATTTATGTTCCTATTTCATGGGTTATCTTAAATTCATCCACAGTGAAGGTCACAATAATTTCTGAAAAGCTGTGCAGTGGACAGGCGTAGAAGAACACATGACATAATCCATGTGATTTTCTGTATCCAGTGCAAAGATATCTTGTTGTATTCTAGATGGAGATGAAAAAGTACAATTATGAAGTTGGGGTTTTTTTTCTCTTTAGCGTTAAAAAGATATCCTTCCTCCATTTCCCGTTATCAATCTTGAATTACCCCATGAAAAATAACTTGAAAGTCATATTTCACCAATTAAATAACTTACTAAATAGCTATTAATATGTATCATGTAGCCTGTTTGACAAATTGAATACAACAATATTGTCAAAACCTTAATAAATCTCTAGTTTGATTAAGGGGGATTTTTCTCACCAGTTTTGGGGTTTTTTGAATATATACTTTTATGCTTTCCCCTGAAAGGTATGAATGTAAAGTGCTAATGCAGTAATTTATCCACAGTTTTACTAACTGCCACTCCTCTTGAGCTGATGCCCTTTTTCTTTAGGCCATTAAATAGGCATAACCCAATTTAATAATGTATATGTTTTCAAAGTAAGTGTCTCTGGCCTCCCACCTTGTTGAAATCCGAACATACATGTTTTGCTGTAGTCTGAGTATCTGAGACACAGCATAACTTTGATACTAAAAATTCAGATGCTAAGGGAAAAAGTAAAACCCCATGTGGTAATTTAGGTAATGCTTTCAGTAAATCATACTTTAACTCTGATTTCTTCACTAAGAAATGTAGTAGAATAGGTAATTGAGGCTTTTGACCCTGGATATTAAACTTTTAAACTTGATACAACAGTCTGCCTCTAAGCTTTGTTGTATACTGATATTGCTACTTACTTAACATCAAAAAGCTGAGGTAGTTTGCCTTTATAGATTGTGCCTGTGTTCTGGAATTGCCTCCTGCTGTCCTAGAACTGTTTCTTAGTTTAAAGTGTTAAATTTTCTCATCAAAGCTTTTAAGCATGATGTTTAGTTAACACTTGTTCTATCAAATCTGATACAGTAGACTGGTTTGGAATAAAACTGTTATTTTCATTAACAAACGCTATAACTTGACAGGCCCTTTTCCCAGCATGTCATGGGTTTTTGTGTAATGATATGCACATGCAGATTTTACATCGCATGTAATCTTTGTATTTGCCCAGTTCGCAGTCATTGCTCTAGGACTAGAGTAAATGAGTGGTTTTTGCCAAGATTCCTAGAGTAAACTGGCCTCATTAAAAATAATGGTTGCTGAGGAAAGGATTTCTGTAAGTTGAAGCAGTTTGCTTTTAGACTTGTTTGACCGTAACAGAGCTTTGATGCCCTGTCTATGGTTCAGTTCAGTGTGACACTGCTTCTGCTGAGACCTGCTATAGGATTCACAGCACAGAAATGAAAAACAAGGATGTCTGAACAAAGGAAAAAACGTAGTATAATTCATATCCGTATAAGATTTGATGCATCACTTGAGGTAGCTACATAAAAATTGGGGAATTGGGGAAGAAAGGATAAGAACAAAGTAATAAAATGTCTTTTAATGACTTCAGAAAACAGAAATTCCCTTAGACTTTTCATTTGACCTGAGTAGTATATACCTAGTATACCTAGTGTGTCAAAACCATGGCAGTGCTGTGTATTGCTTTACCTGTTTTGAAAACAGTTTAAGAAACTTACTTTTCAAAGTAGCAAATTCAATACAAGTATATAATGGGAGTATTCAATTACTATAATCACTTACAGCTACTGTCAGTTTAGAGTGTCCATATTTTGTAGTATTTGTGTTCTTCCTGCTTTAAACTTTATTAGAATTATTTCCTACATAGACACTTCTATTTTTTTATCTGTTCGTGAGCAGCTTTAGCTTCAGTCAGTAAAAATTGAAATGCTTAAACATGTAGCACGTGGTCTTTAAAAAATTTGAAAAGTGTTTGGCTGCTTTATTGTAAAAAATTTGGGTTTTTTAAGATACACCTGTGTGTGTAGAAAGGATGTTAAGATACATCTACGCATGCATATGTTCCTAGTAATATTTTGTTTTAACCCTACATGAAGTTTCAAAAGGCGCAGAAGGACCTTTTCATAGGAAGCAAAAATGTTTATGTGTTCCAAGACGTCTCAGATTTGTAGCAGATGTACTGGTTGTACTACTAAAATAAAAACAAAATCCAGTTTCATTTCATTAAAAACAAACAAACAAACAAACAAACCCTCTAGTTTGTGGCAAAATAAAGATACCACACTAATGATAAACACATGAAGCTTCTAATCTCTGGTTTATACTCCAGCTCATACCTGCTTGGAAGTAAATATAAAGGAAGAAATTTAGGCTGCTTCTTTAGAAATCCTCAAGCTTTAAAGTATGTGCCTTGGACCACTATATTTAGCATTTTCTGGGATTAGAGAATTACCATTTCAAAACTGGGATGTAAATTAAATAAGGAGATTATGAGGTATAATGAAGCAGGACTGAGAACAGGTAAGAACAGTGTCTTAAGGAAGTGTAGGAACTTCTCAGAGGTCAGTCCTATTACTCATTTCAGAAGTCTTTGTCCTGTTGTTACACCTGTACCTTTGCTCAGGGCTGTGCCTGACCAGATGAAGTGTAACAAGATTGCAGAACTTCTCCCTCCCTGGACACTGAGTAATAAGAAAAGCTCTTCTGTGGGGAAGTGGGGTATAGGGTGAACTGTTTGTGAAACAAGTGGTTGCAATTTTGAACAGTCAGGGTAACACTGCTATTGGAGTATTCAAGAGCAACGGGAATGTGAAATCCTAATTCTTTCATGGTCTTGTGGCCCACTTCATTGGACAAGAAGGAAAGAAGGGAACGTGTCAGACAAGATCTTTTATGAGGGTGTTTTGTTGTCTGTTTCAGGTTATTATTCTGTTAAAAAAACTGAAAAAACCCCAACTAGTTAGAGCAACAAATGAGGGATTTTCTCTAATGGAGGAATAATAGACATCCTGGAAGAGCATGCATTTCTGTTCTCTGCTAGTTTGTGAACAATATGGCTTATACAAGTGCTTTGGGTATTTTTCTTTTGTTTTCTTAAAAATAAAACACCTGTTAAATAAGGTGACAGCCAGAAAGCTGAAAACACTCAGTCTTGAAATTTTAAATACGTCATTGCTTATTCCTACTTCAACTTGTTTAATGACTTCAGAAATAGTGTTTAAAGCAAGTAGTAGTGTACATAAACTGTTTAAAGTTCTCACCTATGGATTATATACTTTTCAGGGGCCAGTAGATATGACATGCTAAATAGCGTGTGTGTGCACATTTATATCTGTGTTCTTTTCTCTTATCTTACAGTGCTCTACCTTACATGTCAGAAATGGCCCAATAAAATGAACAACAAAATGTGTAAAATTTCCTTACAACAACAAGAACCTAAAATAACCATTTTATAATGCCAATGAGGTAGCTGACTGTGTGTGTTATTGGGTAATAAGATATTCTCTCATGTGTTTACTGCGTTCAACCTTCAACACAAATATGTATTGAAGCCATAAAATGGCAATAATTGTAGTAGCATACACCTTACATTTCTGCTGAATTATTTCTGTTGCATTAATGATTCTGTAGTGAAATAATTTTTGTTGCTACTATAAAAATTTTATAGAAGGGAAAATTAATAGATTTTGAGTTTGTCAGTAACAACTTTGTGATCTCAAATTTTGTATCTGTGTAAAATCATTTAATGGTTAAAAGTTGAAGCACTACAAGGTCTCAAAAGACTGAGACAACTTTGAAATTATTTATACATTAATAACACTTCTGTTATATTTATAATGCATTGTATTATAGGAAACTCAGATTAATAGGGTAGGACAGTGGAAAAAAATTTGTCACCAATTTTTTTGCAAAAATGGCATTCTCTGTCAGTTCCACAAAATGTGTTGAATGAGGGTGATTGTGTTTTAAATATAGTATAAACACTGCATGTTTTTTAGTAGTGTCAGGTTTTATAACATTTTAGATTAAAAATCATTTCTTTTTAGCTTAAAAAATATTTTATCTGCATTCCTAGACTGTAGGAAACCTGTTATTCTGATGGTTTTGAAGAAAAAATAGTCAGCATTTGCATCTCATACATTAGATGAAATCACACTGTCACAGAATTAGATTTTATTATTTACTACTTAACCATCTTCCTTATGTTTTTCTAGGCTGTCTCACATCACTGTAGAATCTGCCTGTGTTTGTCTGTTAACTTTATTTTTCTTTTGAGTGACATACCTGTGTGCTGTATTATGAAAATAACCTCTGACCTTTGAAGACCAATACCAGAGGAGTACCAAAGAGTATGAGTAACCAGTACTTTCTCTCAATTGCTCTCTTCTAGTTCCTTCCCACCCACCATGTATAGAGCTGTAAATTCTGAATGACATTGAGCTACTGAACAGTGTGGTTTTCTTCTGACAGCCTAATTTGAATGTCTGGGGCAATGGATGTGTATGGTGAAAAAAAATGAGGATGGAAAGGGTATGTGCTTCCCAGTAAAACTGAATAGGCAAGTAAGGTGTTGGGGATTGTTCTGGAGGAAGAACATTCTCTGAAGGCAGGAAGTCAAAAAGCAGGAAAAAATAGGACTGTCCTAGAAAGCTTAGCTTAGCCTAAAACTTTCTCATCAAATTTCTTGAGGAGAAAGCAGTACTTGAGTTTTATGGGGGAAATTTTTTCTAGATGTGAGAGCAGTGTGCTGAAGATGCTGCTTTGCATCCTATGATTTTCTTCATGTAGTCTCTGAACCATGCAGCTCTTCTAGAGAGATGTACTCTGAGGAAGAATATGTAAGTAGAAAATACTGTGATGAGTACTGGGGGAAGAGTGTGACACTGCTGGACTGTGGACTACCAAAAAACCCAAATCCTGAAGTTTCTTCCATGTGTAGGTAAGATGATCCAGGGTTGCTAACTGGAACCAGTAAGGCAGTCACAGGGGAGAGAGGGCGCTCTGTGCATATGGATGCTGACTTGGAGAGCTCTCTGCTGATGAACTCCTAGTGCCAAGGGTTCACGCCTCTCACCAAATGAAGAATGGGAAGGGAGGAAGGAAGGAGTGTTTTTCTGGGAGGAGTTTGTCTGAATGAGTATATTATGCCATAAAGGAATAGCTTTGTTAATGTTAAACTTGCTTTGGCTGATAGAAAAACTACAGACCTGTTGGATAAGAATATGATCACCTCAGGGCTTAGCCATGGGCACAAACAACCTGAGAAAACATTGCACAAAACTAGAAAATCTAGAAAGCACTATTCATTAGCATATCCCAGACTACTTCTTGCATGCCAAGGCTGTCCTGAAATCCAGTCTGTGTAAGGGGGATATTTCTGTCACTCATTGGGATGGAAATACCAGCATACTGTATTTTCTGAGAATCCCTGGTTTATAGGGATGTCTGGAGGTCCTCTAGTCCAGCCTCCCCCTTGAAGAAGGGCTGTTGCCAAGATTGAATGATGTAGGCTGTCATCTTCTTTTGCCAAGTCTTGAAAACTTTCAGGGATGGAGATTTCACCACCCTTGTCTGGTTAACGAGCTCCAGTGACAAACTCGGTTCCCAGAGAAGAGGTTTTGTAACAAGCATGCAGTGGTCAGATACAGGTGCCACAGTTATATCTCAGAATTCTAGAGAAAAGAAGAACGAAAACTCTGTAGATACACTTTTTTATTCAGTCCTGATATTTTTGAGGTGTAACAGATAGGAAAATTCTGTGTCTTACTTCATAAACACTATACTCCAGACATACTGTTGGAATTTTAAACATTAACAGTTCAGAAAGTCTCAGAATTAGTCTTTAAATATGGAACATTGCCAGTGATCCAAAAATATACGTAACCAGACCTAAGATTCTCGTTTCCTAAGTAGTTTTGAAAATAGGCTTTCCATATCAAATTGTGTTTGGGATCCAGAATTTGGACAAATTGATACCTGATCCTCTTAATTTCTTTAATCATCTGCTTCTTACTGCATGGATTTAGTCACTAATATGGTGGCTTGTCTATTTGGCTAGATAGTGCCAAAGCCAGAAAAAAGTAGGTAGGCAATACAATTATTTTTCTAAATCTGGCAGCCTACAGTGAACTGTTGACATATTTAGTCAATCACCTCCTCGCCTTTCTCTGAAAGTGGAAAAAGATGATATGATCAGAATATCTATAGCAAGCCCATGACAAAGGATTTGTTACATGGATCTTTCATGGCCTAACCATGTGTAATCTTTTTCTTAGAGATGGGTCGTTTTATCATAAGGAAAAAAGCTTCTAATCTTCTTTGATCAGGTTTTTTTGTCTGCTAGCATTAATAAGTCCTGGGAATTCCTTAGTAGTGGAAGCCTAGTAATTATCTCTTTGCTGTCACAGAGCTACTCTAGTTGATCCTCAGCTTTTGCAATGTCTAATGTCAAGGTTCCATACCAGTAATTAGTACCAACACTTCCCACATTCTGAATTTATGGCACTGTGACCACATTTTTACATATGTTGAGGGGTACTTCAGTAACCCTCTTAACATGAAGATATTAAGAAATATGCTCTGTTATCTCTCCCTAGAAATTTAGCTTGCTGCATTTTTGTTTTTTGTTCTCTGGCAGCAAGTATAATTACATCAAATTGTATTATTCTGCAGTGCTTTTCATTATAAATGATTTTTAAAAGAAGTGTCCTTGGCATCCTGCCAATATCATGTGGAAATGCAAAATAACTTCTGTTGAAGATGCTTTTCAGTGTCAAAAGATACTAAGTGGGCAGATAAAATGAAATCATTGGCCTGGCAGTCTGCTGGAATGCAAGTAAGTTATTGATATTGAGCATTTGACCTTAAGGTATTCTGGGAATGGGTGAACAAAGAAATAACTTTTTTTCATGAACTGCCACATGATTAATCAATGAAAGTTGAATAAAAATACTATTTTAGAAAAATTCTTTGTTAGCACTTCTAGAAGGGTCTCAGAAATTAGTTTCTGGTAATTTCTGACTGAACTAGAGCAAGATGATTTTAAGAACCTGTTCTAGAAAGTGCATAGCAGAAATACTGTCTGCAGCACACGTGGATGTGTTATCATTCCAGTCACTACCAATGTATTTTGCTACGGGTCAGATAGTCAAGCCCTTTTCCGACTATGAGTAATACATGAGGCATAAGAGCTGTAAATCCTTAGGCCTAAATTGTAAATTTCATTTATAAAACTCCTCTATATGTAACTGAGCTGTTTCCTCGTTGCTTTTAAAGCAAGCAGGAAGTACAATAAATATCTTTATTTGAACCTTACTTAGTTTATAAGGGATTATTTTTATTTGTATGTGAGGAAAACCACGCAGTCTATTGTAGCTTGGAATGCATTGTAGTTGGGTGACTTCTTATTATTTTCTTTAATTTTCTTTTCACCAGATCGAAATCCAGTAATTGCCATACAGTTTCAATAATTTGCATATGTATATCTACTTTTGTTCAATGGTAGACGATATTTGTTAGAGGCTGTATTTATCAGTGGAGGAAAATATCTCTTGGGTAACCAAATCCCCAGCTAGGAATATCTCCAGAGAAAAATTGTAAAGCTGGTGAAATCACCTTAGGTCAAGAAGGATTAATGTAGTGGGGTACTACTGGGAGAAGAATTGGCATGTTTGCTCACAATATCTCACACTACTACATAATTCTGAAGTGCATTTGGGTGTTGATTGGAGTTTCTGCATGGGGCTGTGTGGTGGGGATTTTTTTTCTGTGGCTCTGGTGGACCTTGCTTGCCACCACCTGTGCTCTGTGACATGGGGATTCTGGGCTGATTAGTGTCTGCAGTGTTTTACTACAGTGTGTCCAAAAGCCAACAGACTGGCAGACTTCTCACACACTGGGTGTATATGTTCTACTTCCAGAGATTTGGAAGGATATGGTAGCTCTGACAGTGTCCTTTACTTGTCTCCTCCTTGGCACTCATTGCCATGGAGTGCAGGTTCTCCAGATACTTGTTGCTAGTGGCATTTATTTTCAGCTATATTTGATCTGGGGACTGGTTCTGGTTTACCTCCTTTCAACTTTGAGAAAGGTGAGTGATTGTCAAGAATTAATGTAAAGAAAATGTGGTTCTGAGCTTCCCTTTGCATATTTCTGATGCTTCATCCTGTGCTGTTTCATTGGCTTTCCTACAAACCATAAATACTGTTCAAGTGACAGTTGTAAAGAATGATGTTTAACCTCTCATTTAAATGATTAGTGCTGCATTCTTCACTAAAAATGCCTAAGAGTGTCAGGAGGTAAGGATTAAACTCATGGGTCTTCTCCAACTCCAGAGCTAAAGTACAGATAATAGAGATGGTTTTTCATACCTTGTGATGAAAAGAATTGGTGTTTGTCTGGTTTGATGACATCAATACAGTTTGTTCTCATGGAAAATAATCTCCCCAGCAGATCTGCAGGAAGGAACCTCTATGCCTCTTTAGGTTTATAAAAGTGCTATTCATAAATATGGAGATTACTGTGGGAGTTGACAGAAAGGAGAACTTTAAGGATTTGAAAATGTTGCTGGAGAAGTACTGCTTGGGTAAATGTTGTTACTCACTGGGGGGATGAATCTTACAGAATATTTCACTTCATTCCATCTGACATAGACTCCAGTGCCTGAGGTTCAGCAGTATTTCCAGAACACCTAGAGCTCAAGCACCCTCCTTTTATTGTAACACATACAATACAATTGTAAGAGCTAAGGTGACTTGGCCAAAGTTCATCTCTTCCCTTCTCTAGTGGCTGGAGACATGTTTATGGAAACACTCCTGAGGGTTCCATTTTTTTGGCAATGTCTCTACCTTATCACCAAGCACAGCACAATCAACTTTATGTCTTTAAAGATGAGAGCCATGGATTCCATATGAAGCAGATTTAGAATGTTGCTCTGAAGAATGAAGGAAAATACATAATCAATAAAATATTTGTTTCCGATTTCAGCTCTGTCCTTGCTAGGAGTGCTGGAGAGTGTTTATTCTAATGATTATTGTCCTCCTGTACTTGCTGCATTTGGTAGGTATTCAGTGCAGCTTTGAGGGGCTGGCCAGAGCAGCTGTTACTCTGAATAGATCCCTCAGCTCATACAGCTAGAAACAGAGGTTTTATCAAGACAGACAAGATGACAGAATGATAGGACAAAAGGACTGCTCTAGTGAAAGGGGCCATATCAGACCAGCGTTATGATGGACCTGTTGCAGGTAGTGGCTTGGGGAGAATTGCAGGAGCATGGCACATGGTTCATTGTGTGGTACTATCCCATAGCTATGACCCACTGTGTGTTCAGCAGAATGTTGTGAGTGGGGAGTGCATTAGGCAGCAAGAAGCTCAGTACAGTGCTTCCTGCTATGAAGCCTGCTGTAGGATTTCGTTTTGCTTGGAAGCTGATGCAGCAGGCTGTACCTCACTAGTGGAGTGGAAGCAGCAAGGAAGGAAAAACTACTTGTAACATGTGGCAAAGCAAATTGAAAAGAAGCCATTCAAGGGGCCAGAAGGAGGCATTCTTTATCTAGAATGACTGAAAATTATTATTAAAATATTCTTGTCTCTCATTCCGTAAGACTAAATTCTCTGATCCACCATTCCACCATCCTTTTCATTTTTTTCCCTTCTATGTTATCTTATCTGTGGTATTGCTGTCACTTTGATAGTTTAATTGTACATGTCTCTTGACCTCTTTCATGATATCCTTCTGTTGGGCCACTCTACCTTGCCTTGACCAGGTGGCCAAATGGCATCATCTTACCTTCTTCAAGTGAAGTATTTCAAGGGAAACAGTTTTCTCATGCAAGGAACACTTCCTATTGTATAAATCTGTCTCCTTGGTCTCCCTGGATCTCCTGTTTCTGGGTCTCATGTAACTGCATTTTCCTCCTCTCAGTCTCCTATTTACAAGTTTGCTTCCAGCCGTCTCTCTAGTTTATAATCATCTTTTATTCTTCAGGTGGCAGATTTTTTTCCCTGTATTTATCTCTTAACTCATCAGCTTTGTGACTCGTAAAAGTTCATCAAAAGTCATTAGCAGATGCTGGGTTCAATGAAGAAACTAAGTTTCCCTTGCCATAAAGGAGATAGGACTTGTCAGGACTGAGAGGCTAAGAAGTGTACTGATAGTGACTTCACCTGTATCTTCCTATTTAAATGGTTAAAATACAGATCCCAGATAACAACTTGTTCGGTAAAAGCAGTCTTGTAGAGGAAAGCGAGACTTGTAGTTTTTGCTCAAACAAAAATAAATGCCAAATCCAAATTTCTTAGGTTTAGTTAGCATTAACATTTTTTAAATTTTTAATGGGGCTATGTCGTCGGGCTAATGTTAAAGGGACTATGTTTGCACGAATTTTTGTTCCAGAGAATATGACTGAAATCAAAAAGGTGTGTTTATAATTGTCATCAGCCTCACAACTGACTTATCATTTGTAATATTTCATGAGAGGAGTAATCATACTTGTGGCTCCCAATAATGCTTCTGTGTGCATGTATGTCTGTGCTTCTATTTTGATCAGAATAACAATTTTCTCAAGATAATTATCATAAGAAAACTAAATGCATTTTTGGTTAATTGTATTTTCAGTTGTGTCTGACATTGCACTTGCATGTCAGAGTATGTTGTGTTATATAAACAAATGAGTTAGCTGTAAAAAGGAGCAGGAACTTCATGTTACTGTGGTTGTGCTATTAGAGTTTGTGAGTTAATTTTTCTTGTAGTTGGCTTGTTTGTCTGACATGAAGTGCAGATTTTGTTGTAGACATGCTCACAGCAGAAATCTAGTGACACTAGCATGAGGTTAAAAACTGGAAAATAATTCAGTATGATTATGAAGTTTTTATTACCCAATCCTGATAATACATAAGTGTAAAATCAAAGGGCAGAGCCGAAAGCAATGAAAAATATGTGTACTTTTATGTTTCTTGCCTAGACATCCTATTACAAAGTAATAAAACAGAGGTAATAGGGCATTATTGCTGTGTCAAATTTATACAAATCAAAGTTTGGCAAAAAAATAAGTCAAGTTCAGAATTTTACCAGGTAGATCTGCATCAGTAGAGAGTGCATTTTTATTATATATTCATCATTGTAATAAAGTATGTATCCACAGCAAATTTGCAGAAACACACCTGTGGTAAATGTTCTTGTACATTCTAGTCTTTTTAAGTTGATTAAATGAAAGAGAAATGTGAATATGAAATTCTGTGGATAAAAATGTGGGAAAAAATCTTATCACCTAATGATAAAGGATGGAGCAACTTTTGATTATTTTTCCTGTTAGAGATTTATCTGTCTTTTGGAAGGAACCATTGTAAAATTTGGGTTTGTTTTCCTTAATTGCACTGTCCAAGTAATTTTTATTCTCAAGTCTACAGTTCATCTTTTGGCAAATTCTGTGAAATGTTGGGAAGTGCTTATTATTTATTCTTTTGCTTAGGTCACATGTGATAAAGTCTTGTAGATTAACTATATTTGCAGGTTTTAGTGTGACTTGGATGGAAGCTCGCTATATGGAAATAACGGCTCCCATCTGTTTTGGAATAAATTGCTTGTCATAGTGTCTTTACAAGGTGAACACTTGTCACAGACATCCTTCTGTTTCTGCCTTGATTATATTTCTTACTTGACCACTTCAGTTTTCAGAGAACTTGAAAGTTGCTGAAGAATGACCTTACAGTCTCCATTATTAATCTCACATACATAAATAAATGATTTTCACAGAAAACATTCAGCACTCTGCTCATAATGAGCTGAGGCAAGGAAAGTGCATGTTCCTTCTTTATCTTCTTCCTTTGGCTGTGTTTTGATAGAAATGGGTGCAATTTTATAAAAGCAGATAAACTACATTTTTGCACCAAATTAAATACTGAACTAATTGCTTTCAGGTCTGCACATATATGCTCTTCTTCTGGGCCCATTTGTTCTCTGCTCTTTTTATTTGTGTATACATTTGGTCTACTCTTAATTTGTTTATAAGAACGGTCTCTGAGAAGAATTACAGTGGTTGCTGGGAACGTGGGAGGGGTACAGCAGATGTTTTAAACTGCTGATATTTAAAAGAATCTCAACACCATGCAGAAGCCAGCTCCAGTGCAAAGGATCTCTTCTCTCTCAACAATATTCCAGTGAGCCCAGAAAAACCCTGGCTTGCATCAGTAAGTGATCTGATGAATGAATTATTACAAAGAGGAGAGGACCAAATGTTTTCTGGCAACTTCGCTAGACATAAAGTTTACTCTTTTTAACCCTTTAAAATGCCCTTTAATCAGTGTCAGTGGCCCTAAGTGAACCATTTCTGATCTAATGGGTGATTTACTTCTCTTAATCTCTCTGAGATCTGCTTCTGCTTTCAAACAGGAAAACTACAGCTATCTTATTCTTCCTTTCTGTTCTGCACCCTTCACTACCTCCTGTATGAATCTAGAAATATAATGGGTGGTAAGAGCTCCTTCCCACCCTGACAATTTTATCTCCACATTGGGAACTCATTATCTGAGACAAAAAAAAAAAAGAAGGTTATGTCTTTTACTCATTCTTAATAATTATTTTGGTCACTTGAGAGTAGAAAATTCCATAATACATTGGCTTTTTTTGGGATATGATGGCAAAAGGACATTCAATTTAATTGTAAGGCAACGAATCAAGATGCGTGATTAAGCAACATGGAGTCAGAAACAGTTCAGTGTTGATAAATATAAAGTGATACTAAGGAAAAAACACTTGAATAATTCCTCATTGCTGCCTGATTTTGAATTAGCTGAATGCACTTCAGAAATTTCCTTTTATTCCACCCACTCCCTGCATATCCTTTTATGCTAATTAGTGAGAGCTTCTATTTAATATGGATCAGTTTACAAAATAAACAAATGTAAAACTTTAGGAGAAGCAGGTCTGAAAAAATAATACTAAATTGTAAATCCAGTATAGAAGTAGTGATTTGGCACACAGCTTTATGGTTAACATATTCTGGGTTTACTGCTTTCACAAATATGCACCTAAAAAGAGGAGACTTTCAGGCTGCTGAAATGGAATTTGAAAAATAGTAAAAGGATGAAAATAATAAAAGTCTCCTTTTTCAAATTAATCTCTGAAAGTGGGTAGTAGTAAAAAATACACTGGCATCATGTTTGGATTTTCTCAAGGTATGATGGTAAAGGGACATTCAACCAAATTCTAAGGCAACAAGCTGAAAACTAACACTCATGTTTTTTCTAATGTAATGGCATATTAATCTGTTCAATAAATGCACTGGTTTATCATTTAACTCAGAAGCTTAATTAAAGAATTAAGTCAGTATATACATCTACCAAGAACACCCACAGCTTCATTAGACACAATTAAATAAAAATTTAGGAGGCATGTGTGTTTTCATACATCATTGCATCAGGCACCTAGGAAATGACAGAGGTTAAGAATAAATAATTTTCATGTTATTCTCATGTAGTATTTCAGACTGAAAAAGAGAACTGCTTGACTCTTCCTAACTCTGGAACTTCTGAGCATCTGTGTAGGTGAGACTAAGTTGGTCAATCAGTTTTAATGAGAACCATGTCAGCTTTAAAGGTGATACAAAACATCAGTGCAGAATCCTGAATAACACAGGAATAAAACTTTCTGTGAGGATTGCATGAACAGACTTGCCAGTTTCTTTGGCGTTTTTGAAAGGAAACCACCATGCTTTTATAGCTTGATGTAGAAATGCCTGTGCAGTGCACCTCTTCTTACTTCTGGAAGGGATCAAGATATTTGGATAAAAGAATCAACAAAAGGAACTATTTCTCCAGTGTCTACTTTTATTCATTTTCTTGGTGGGAAGTAACTATATTCTTTTTCTTAGCAAGAAAGAGAACTATTAGGAGCTTGGCTGGCAATTGTGCAGTTAAGCAATACAGAAAGTGAAATTACTGGTTGGTATGGTTAGGGTGGATCAGTGCTGGATAATACCAAGTGGTGAAATCCTATCACATTTAAAGTATATCTCAAGTGACTGAGTTAGCTGACAACAGATTGTCTCCATTTTATTGAAATACTTGTCTTTGGATTATCTGTTCATGTATTTTTGGCCAGTGGAACTTGGGACAGTATTGTTTCTTGGAACAGTATTTAACTTCCATTTATATAGTTGTATCTTGTTTTGTAATAAATAAATAAATGTTAATGTCACATAAATAGAGAAAAGTACCCTGAGTCTGTTGTGGTTGAGTCTGACAACAGCAATTGCATTATTGTTTGAGACAGTTTGTAGCAAATTTGATATGTTTTGTCAGATACCAATAGTTTGAGGGTGGTATCATCAGAACTGTCCATATTATTTTGTTTGGAAAGTGTAGCTCAGGATTGCTTCAGGGAAACAAAACTTTCCAATCCTAATTTAAATAAATAAATTTGTTAATTTAGCCTTGAATAGGGATACTGTGTTTTTTGTAGATAGAAAGTAGAATGAAACTCATTTGAGATTTGGTATTCTCTCAAGACTTCCCTAAGCTTTCCATTTTTTAGAAAATACTTTTTTATGCCACTTTCTTAAAAAAGGAGAAGTTGGGGAGAGAAATGTGAGTTTCATGCACATCCTCAGTTGATTTTCACAAGAATATCTCTGGCTTCGTTAGGACTGAGACTGTTAAAGCTTCTTCAAAAGCCATGCTTCTAAATCAAAACCAGATGTACCAATAGTGTGCATTTTCCATGTAGTTTTCTTTTGCTCTTTTTCGTATCTACCCTGCCCAACTCAACAACAACAAAAAATTCTTTTTTAGAATGATTATTTTGCTGACTTCTTTGAGGTTATTCACACCATTTGTTAAGATCCTTCAGTAAGGCTTTTAAGTTTTTGCTTAAGTTACCTTGCTTAATTGGATTTGTGTACCTTTATAAAAACTGGAAAATAAATATGAGACTTTTTCAAAATTACTTTTTCCTCTTTGTAACATTTTTGTTATATCATGTGCTCTGTTTTACATAAACATCTTTCCATCTCCCTCCCACCAATTTAGAATCTTACAGGTTTTGCTGTTGTACAGTTTAGTCAACCGTGTCCTTCCCTGTCACTAGTAATTTTCCCTTTTACACTGCAGTCCTACTATCATATTTGACTTTTGTTCTTCTTTTCCAGGAAATTAGATCTGTTCTATATACTACAGATGTTTCACTTAGATTTGATTGTGAATCTTCCCATAGTGGTGTTGTCCATGACCCAGTTATCTCAGGCTTTGGCAAATTGCATATTTTAATTTCTCCTTGGCATCTCATGATCTTTATCTCTCTGCTATTTTCTTTCACCTAAGTCTTCATTTCTTGCAGTCTGCTGTAAATGTGTTCCTGGAATCCTTTTCCTGGTTTCTGATCTCAGTCTGCATCGCCTCTCCTCCTCTTCCAGAATTTAACACAACAAATTCTCTCTTGAATATATCTCTTCCCATCTCTCTCACTCATGCCAAGTGTTCTGCCAGCACAATATGCTGTGCCATTTTTCCACTTTGTCCTAAAGGTTGACTCACACTTTCTTTCACAAAAGCTTGGATTCCTGGGTGTTAATCAAGTCATTGTCTTACTGCATCTTAGTATTTTTCCCCACAACCTTCCAACACTGATATTTTATAAATTTGTTTAGCAGTCATTTTGGAAGAGAAAACCTTTAAGGGTAAATGATAAGTTTTTGAAGTAAATATCGCCCCAGTCCTCCTCTCTTTTCCAAACCTCACTGTTGAAAGAGGTTGAAAAGATAAAACAACACTGAGAAAGGCAACTTCATTCCAATGAGGGGAAAGAGAAATAGGTTTAGTTATTGTTGATTTGTTTTCATCTGGCCTAGGACTTGAATTGGTTCTAAAACACATTGAATATTGATCTAACTGGGGGACTCTGCTGTAGCTTTGTACTCACTATAGTTGGCATTCTTTGGTTTGGAAAACCTCACCAGTATTCTTCACTAAAAATATTTCAGTTTGAGAAATAAAAGTATATTGTCTTAAATGCTAGATATAGAGACTTCCACCAATTTGTTCTAGCAAACAGTGTTTTCTCTGCTAATGTTTCTTATGTCAGCTTTTGAATAACTTTTCAGAATGAAGGCATGCAATTTCACAATGATATTTTAAACAGAGTGTTTGATTTATATGCTGAACAAATCAACAATATGATATTTAAGTCTTCGTTTCTAAATCTTCACCAAACATTCCTGGTTTATGGTTTTAGTGCTTATGCAATGACTTCTCTAAGTAAAATCTTTCATATCTCCGTGTCAGGGGAAACTACCAATAGCTGAGAATTATATCTAAATTAAAGTCAGTAAATAAATATGTGAGAGAAGCAGGTAGTTATTGCTACAGCAGGCCTGCTAGTTAAACAAATCTAAACACCAGCATGCTAGTTAAAATGAGAAATCTTGCTTTTCATTACCGATACCCCATGTTAATGCAAATACCTCAAATTCAGTTCACTGCTTTCTTGAATATTCTGTCATGTTTATTTGTTTGCATTTTAAAATACTAGTTAGATGATCTAGCATTCTATCAAAGTTTTATAATTCCCATTTCTAGTGGTAAATTATGTAGGTAGTGTGGCTTTAACTCATGTTTGATTAGATGCTGTATGTTTTTAAATTAATTTCTCTCTAAGCTCTTTGCAAGGAATAGTAACCCACTGCAGAGAGGTTACAGTACTATGGACTCTGTCTGTTCTGTCTTAATGATACAAGGGAATAGTTGAGCAAGAATAAATGAGGTACTTTTGGTGGGTAGAAATGTGAGCTGACTGTCAGTGTGAGATTGGTTCTAGGAGCAGTTAGCCAGCAGTAATAGGGCACACTTGAGTAATTGAATTTGCATAACAAGGCTTGCTGAAGAGATCTGACAGGCCCAGAGATTTGTCTGGCTGGAGATCTCCAGATGGACGTGACCACACAGCAGCTGGGTGGCACGTTTCTCAGCATGGTCAGCAACACCCAGACTGTCAGCTGGCCTCTGCAATTGCAAAGCCCTGGCAGGCCAGCTGGTGGCTTCTGACAGGCAGTGGCCCCGTTAGAGAATCTTTTCATTCTGCCTGTCAGGGTACAGGACCTGCAGGGACCAGTGGTAAGATGTAACAAGTCACCAGTGAGAGTTGTTAAGATGCTTCAGAAACCTGCTTCTGTTAAATAGCTGCTGCTGTACCGCTGAGAGTGAATCTTCTGAAAGCTTTTTCCATCCTTTAACAAGGACAGGACTAACCTGTTTTCCAGCATTTTGTTTGGAAATCTATTACTTGGTGTTAGTTTCTACATGTTTAGTTTCAATACTAATATTTCTGCATCTAACCAAGCATGCCCAGTCAGTAACAGAAATACATTTTATGTGCTTATTACTTTCACAAGAGAAAATACTAAAGCTTTTGTTTCTGTGTCCCTTCGAAGGATACTGATATTACTGTATTCTAGATTTAGCAGTTCAGTTAAACAGCAGTTTATGGAAATACACTGTGAAGGAAGGCATTAGAAACAATAGAGGCAACAACTGTTTTAATTGGTTAGTGTGAATAAATCTTCTGTGTGGGTAGGAAAAGAATATCCATAATACTAGAAATCTTGTCCTTTGTCAACCTGCAAGAAGTGATGCAAAAAATTAGATCTATTGCTGCCTTCGTCTAAGTTGCTTGGTCCTAACATCCCTGAGCCCCAGCCGCTAAGCATTAAGCTGTTGGATTTAAATTCTGTATACTCTTGCAAAGTTCCTGTTCACCAGGAGTTTAGAATTCAGGTTGTTCCACTCCTAAGACAATAAAAAACCACTAATGGGAGTTACATATTCTCATCCACTTATTGTTTCTATCCTCCATGATGTTACTTTGCCCCATTTACAAAGTGACTAAAAAGTATGTGCCTGCTGTCTAACATACAGGCTGCTGATTTGAACATTACTTTTAAAATGTGTACAGAACCCCACCAAACTGAAGGAACTAAAAGTAGGGACTTCTATTGGATATGGTACCCCTAGTCATCCTGATTTCTAAGGGATCTTACTGTTTCACCAAGTCTATTAATTTTGGGAAGGCTGGAGGAGAGACATGTTTAGTACTGTTCTTCAAGTGTCAGTTTCTGGGTTTGTATGGTTAGTCATCCACGGACATCTGTCCAGTCAGAGATTCATAGAATCATGGAATGGTTTAGACTGGAAGGGCCTTAAAGATCATCTAGTTCCAACTAGTCCACTTGCAAGTCAGTAGCCCTAACTTTTACATTTTTTCTGAAAAATTCAATGTCAAAGCTGAACATTAGACCCATCCTTCTAACTGTGCTTTCTTGCTTCCTGGCAAGTAGCATTCAGCATTTGTAAACCCAACCAATCAATTAGAGAATAATTACAAAATTATAGAACGGTCTGGGCTGGAAGGGACCTTAAAGATCACTTACTTCCAATCACCTGGCGTGAGCAGGGACACCTTTCACTAGACAAGGTTGCTCAAAGCCCCATCCAGCCTGGCCTTAAACATTTCCAGGCGTGGAGAGTCCACTCTTTACTCTGAAAAGGGAGCACCTTTACAGGGTAAGCTGTGCCAGTGCCTCACCACCAGTAAAGAATATCTTCCTAATATCCAATCTAAACTTGTTCTCTTTCAGTTTAAACTCTGCTACCAGATTTCTGTCTTCCTCACTCTATTAGTCCTGTTACTTAATCACACTTATCACAAACTTTATCTAGTTCTTACTTTTGACTTCTGAAAGCTTGGGTGCCTTTACCACTCTGAAGTCATGGCAACCTGGCTGTAGTCTCTTACCTACCCACTTTATAATTTGAAGGTTCTCCTACCCCTGAAAGACTCATCTAATTTAATGGTTCATGTCTCTGCAGAGAGGCTGGGATTTTCTGCCTGGACTTCTGCACCCTGGCTTTAGTCAGGCTGAAGTTTTCTTTTGCTGAAATGGGATGTTGTACCCAACTCACTTCCAATCACTTGGTAGCAGAAGGGACTTCCTTGTGCACAGAGGACTCTCTTGGTGAGTGCAGTGTGAAATAGCCTCATGAGGCATCTCATTCATCCAGTCTGAGAGTCTACTCTAGCACACTGTTTAATGCTGGATCCATTTCTCTGTGAACAGACTCGTATTCCCATCTGAACTACTGCACCCTGGTTTTAACAGGCTGGTGCCCCTGTGGCACTGTCTGGAGTCAACTGTATAATGTCCTGTTGTAATATATCCGAATCATCCATCTTGTTCTGCTACAGGATGCATAAGTTCCCTTCTGTCTCAAAGAGAGGTAGATGAGACTGTTGAAATAGGAACAAAAGCTTGACAGTTTGGAGGGACAGGTATGTTTAGTTTTTTAAATCAAGAGCATTTTGATACCACCTAAGACACTGTCCAGAAAGGGTTATTTTTTGAAAAGAGCTCTGTATGAATGGAAAATGAATAAGAGAAATTGTCGAAATAAAGACTACTTTGACTGTTTTATAGGCTTTAGACATTTTTACTTGTATTTTTTCTTGTTGACTGTAAGAAATGCTTAGCATGCAGTAAGTATTTTATAGAAAGTTATACTTTGAAAGAAGTGGAATACTGCCATTAAACCTTTTAATTAATTTTTATATCTGTTCATCAAAGAAGGCTGAAATAACAGGTTGTAAATTTTGTTGAGTCCTGTGATGCTGCAACATAAACCTCGCAAGATTTGGCTTGTAGAATGGGAACCTCAAAGCATTTCTGTTCAAACAGCCATGATGAATGAGAAAATCATTGGTTTGTGTCCATCAGATAAAAAAAAAAAAAAAAAGGCGTGTAGAGAACATACTCAACAAAACTGTCTTCCCTTGCCTTCGTGAGTTTCTGGTACATGTATTGGTTTTAGGTATTGTGCTTGAAGTCTGATATGTATGTAATCCCTGTAAGTCCATAATATAAATAAGCAGAAACCTTTTGAATGCACTTCTATCTGATGCCAGAAATGTCCTTTTTAGGACATCAACTTGTGATTTAATGGGATTTTTTTCATTAATTTAAAGATAATATTACTGAGAAATATTATTAATAGACCATTTTCTCCTGACACAATAGTGCGAATCTCCAATCAAAACATTGAGCAGCTACCTCAAGAAGAGAGATTTGGCAACCTTTGGAGATGCTTACACGATCATTTTACTAGCTAACCCTTGACACAAGATCGAAAATAGCCTTTTTAAGAGTAAATTATGTGTCTTTGTTTTCTGTAGATGATTCTGATCCCCTTCCTTTCCTTTCTTTTTTTTTTTCTTTGTGTGTGTGTGTATTTTACACATAGAAAGCAAGCAGCTGTACTAGCTATACGTATGTAAGGACTACACAGAGACAAGGAATGTAGTCTGAAAACCTGTACTCTACACACAGCAAAATGAATTGTTGCAATGCCAAAGTTCACCTTATATGTTTAGCCAAAAGTGATTAAGGAGCTGGTAGTTCAGATGTTATAGCAGGTAAGATTACCTTCCCTGATAAGAGCATTACTATTGGTGTGTAGTCTGTGCCAATTTTAGTAATTTCTCTTGTGGAGGCTTTACTTTTATGCCAGTTGCTCTGTAGCTGGTTCAGAAGTTTAATTTCTTATGTAATTCTGAATATTAAATTCTAATTTGGAGCAGTTATTTATCTGAAATTACATAGAGTTAAATAAACAACTATCTTCTCTCTTCCTTCTTTCTGCTGCTCACCAGGAAAAGGGAGGTGCTGTTGTCATCAAAGGTGCTTTTTTGAGGTTTCTCAGTAGAGAAAGCACAGATTGACTTCCTGCTGACACTCTGAATATGTAGCCAAAGAGGTTTATGCCAAGTACTGACCTGATCATTTTTCTCTATTTTCCTTACTAAAGTCCTCCCGGAACTGTAGTATGTTGATGAATAATGGACACAGAAGGAGCCAGAGACATACTTTGGATACATGATCTCCCCATTAATCTAAGAGAAGAGGCAAAATACAAAAATTAGGAGAACTTCGGTGTTGGAGAGTGTTGATTAAAATTACGTCTGTATTCTGAAAGAAATTGCTTTAGTTCATTTATCCTTGCAGTTTTCCTATCATTCTTTATGAATAAAAGCCCAGATTGCTGCCTGAGTTACATTAGGGAACAACAACAAAAAAAAAACAACAAAAAAAAACAACCCCCCAAAAAACCAAACAACTTCCTAATTACCTATTTTAAGACCAGAGTTAAAACAGAAAGATTGCAGAATAACCTCCTAAAAACTTGATTTTCTATGTTTATGTCAGGGAAGTGCTCTTCTTTCTTCATCTGCATTTCTGTGTACTTAAAAAGTTTATTTGAAACTGTAACGTTATCTCCCTGTGAAGGTACATTTTTTTTTTCTTTTCATTTAAGAGCTTTTAAAAGCATACTTTTAAAATTATTCTAGCCACTGTTTTATCTTTTGCTAATGTTTCAGAATGATCTTGGGCATTTTATAGATAGCTATAAACCCCGTAGAAAGCAAGCCAAATTACTTTTTTTATTCCATGTCCTTGCTTCCTCATTATTTTTTGTGAGTGAGGAGGAAAAACCTGTCTGAATCTATTGAACCAATTATATGCATGCCAAAATATTCTAGAGAATACTTGAAAATTAGAGGATTTAGACTATTCTTTGTCTTCTTTCTTCAGTATTGCATCTCTTCAATGCATATAACTCAGTGCATTTCTAATGCAGTATGATTTTTCTAAATGAAAATTTTCAAAAATATTAAATCGATGTGATTCAAGATGAGAAAATTGTTTGCCCTTCCAGATGGCTGCTTCTGTCCTTCTGTTGTATGAATGATGTAGCTTCTCTACTTCATTTTTGGTTCTTCCTTTCAACAATATTCCCAGACAGGAGTTTCTGTCTTTCATCCTTGTCTCTCCACCCTGTAAACCCTAGTTATATCTTTCCTTGATTACTACATGCACCTCTACTCTAGAGTTGATATCTTCAATTTTACTGAGTTTATTTACAATAGTTGAATTGCAAGTAAAAAGCTTTCTATCTCATTTTGGTTGTTTTGTTCTCTTATATGCTCCTTTTGATGAGGAAGAGTTATGAGGAAGCCAAACTAACATAGCAGGTAAATAGAGTGGAAAGTTGTGGGGTTTTGTCGTGTACCTGCCTTTAGGCAACAGTGACAGGTCCCTTTTTTCTCTGAGTTCGTCACTGAACTCTATGTTGCCACTGTTATAGGAAGCCACCATCACCCTCATAATATTTGTGAGATGGTTTGGCAATCTGTCTGTCCAACATGGGAATTCTGGGTAAAATATTACTTAATACAGGTTGGGTATTTGATACCCTGTTTGGTGCAGAACCCGCAACTTGCTGTGACTTGTAGCACCTACTTAGCACGGTCAGGACTGTGGAGGGTTGTTACCTTACTCTGAAGGGACTGCTCAGTTTCTAAGCTTTGTTTGTGTCAAGGAGCTGTTTAGAAAGGAGAAGAACAGGTTCTCAGTCCTTTGTTCCTCTTCTTCTGCAGAAGGTAAAAGGGATGAAATGGGATTTGTTCAAACAGAACAAAAATGTGTATGGCAAGCAGAGTCTCTAAAAGGGCTCATAGAATGAGTGTACAGTGAGGAATCACAGAGGCAAAGCAGCTTTGTGTAGCAGGAGAGAGCTGCGTGGCTTTGTGAGAGCAGAAGATGCAATCTAGCTGCAAGACTCCTAGGTGAGGTAATCTGCAATGGACTAAGAGAGTGCCATGATTGTGGAGGTGGTCATTGCTTGCAGGTAACAGAAAATATTTTTGACCTCCTAGCAGACAAGTTTACAGTTTGTGCTTGATGGAGATCTAAATACAGCCCCTCTGTGTTAATTCTTCTTATTACTGTGTCTGGAGATCCTAAGAGTGAGCACTGTGGCTGTGCTACTGTATGGCAAACCCCTGTTTGCCTGTAAGTTTGGAGGAGGGGTGCAGAGGAGGTTTTAAAGGCTGTCAGATGTTACCCCATCAGGCACACTGCAGCCAGCAGTATTTGCAGCTACACAGGACACCCTTTGCAAAGCAGACCAACACTTAGTAGTCAACTGGCACACAAGAACTGTTTGGTTTCTGAATGGAAAAGCAAAGCTTAAACATGTGTCTGTGCTGGCAGCATGAATTACTTTGCTCCCTAAGTGTCTGTAATTCCTTTATTCCTTCTTTACATTTCCAGCAGAGCTCTCAACTGGGAATTCAGACATCAGGGCTTTGTCCAAGTTTTAGTCAAGTCAGTTTGACATGTTCCTCTTTCCTTGGCTGCTAGTGGTTATAAGTCAATACTTGGAGTGTTCATTCTTGTCCCACCCACGGTCATTCCATTCATGTGTGGGCAGTTTTGGGGATTTCACTTAGTTTTCTTCCAGTCCCTTGTCCTGAAAATACCTTAGGCCTTTCAGTACCAGGTGACAACAATAAAAAAATGAGGGGTGAAACCATTGTGGGTTTCATTTTAAAAGTAATGTACTATGTTTTAACAATAAATCATAGTAGTTACTGTGCTTGTGTCAGTTAATATGACTTGACAGATAAATGCCATGTAGTCCTCCCAGCTTCAGTCTGGGTTATTTATATACTGTTATGTAGAGAATCCTGAAAAGCTGTCTGAAAAGTTTTGCATCTTTTAATAAGTCTCCTAGCCAAGTTAAATTTAAAAGACTTATGGAGAATATATAGCAAGATTGTACTAACCTCACTGTGACAGGTAAAACATGTATTTTTTCTTGTTTTCCTGGTTTATTCTCCAAAGGGAACAGAAAAAAGTTATAAGAATTTTGTTGAGTAGGGCTCCATCATGGTACTGAATTACAAAAGAAAAATTCTTTGCTATAGATGTAAAAAAAAGTGGGGGATGCCCTTATATTCATTAATGTAGCAGGCACAAGTTTCTAATCCTCTTGATGTGTATTCATTTTACAAAGCTAAGGTAGCTTTGTTCTGTGACCTGTGCAGTATCACTCATACAAGCTGTTTCCTATTTACAAATCAGTATTTTTATTGCCTCAGTGACCTTAGAAAACCAAGAACAATTTCTGATCATTTCCTGATACGAATTGACAGTAGCAAGTCCTACAATAGCATATGCTAATTTTTTTTCTTATTGGTATCAACATGGGGTTTGTATTTGGACAGCCATTTTGAAATGTTTCACTGTATATCAAAATAATAAGTCCTAATGGATTGCTTCCTGCTTGACTAGGCAAAAGTATTTCTTTCTTTTTTTTTTTTTTTTAATGTATGCCCAAGCAAGTTTAAAAGAAACAGTAGAGCGAAATAAAGTAGATTTGCTGTTAATGGCCTTGCTTGATAAGGTATTTATATTCTTTGTATGGTTTTATTATATATTAAATTCTGACAATAAGGTAGCTTTTCCTCTCTGAGGTCAGTAGTGTTCAGATTAATCAGGTTGACATTTCATGCCGGTGGGTCATGAACTGTTGATAATAGCATTAAATGGTGATTCACTTGCTGCAGGGAGCACAGCTCATTATCCAGTCACTATATTAAATCATCGCCACAAACAGAGTCCTGTGTGTGTGCCTGCACACATCTGCACACACACACACACACAGAGAGCAATCAGGGTGGAGATCTATGTCCTGTAGCTATCCATTTCTCTGTTTATGGCAATTGTTAAAGCTGTTTCCAACATACAGGGATGATGGACATCTCCCCATTTGGGAGGCTGGAATAGTTTTCTCTGAAAAATCTGTTTATGTATGAAACAGGACTGTGCCATTTATTTTCTAGCTTCTGTCCAAAAATGGGGGATAATTTTTTTAGCCAGTTCTGTGTTAGACAAAAGTGAAGAAAAATACATGTGCATCATTTCTACAGTGTTAGTGTTGGGAAAAAAGCAAGATGGAAAATGAAAACAATGGAAATTCAAATTGCTTGTATTCATTGAGTGTGAATTTTTATTTAATGCTGTGTCTCAGGAGCTTCTATATTAGTTTCAGATGTGCTAGTTCCTGTTAGAAACATTCATGCTTTAAAAAAAAAAAAAATTAGATATTGTCCTAGTTCAAGAAAAAGTCTATCTATCATAGTGGAAAATTTTAAAATAGAACACTGTCTAAATAGCCTAACAGTGGATTAACTAGGTTGAATGAGGGAAAATTCCACCCTAATTCTTAAACGATTTTGCAGGTTAATGCAAATCTTACTTACTATTAAGTTGCATTTTCTTAAATTAAATTTGAGTAAAGAGTATTGCAAGGCATGTGTCCAGCAAATCATAAGAAATGTTGGGGTTTTTTTCTCCTACCTGGAGCAGAAAGCTGCAGAGTTTTCTCTCTCCCTGTCCTCTGCCTCCTCCAACTGAGCCAGTGTAATTTGTTTTTAGTGCAAAACTGACTGTTGTTCAAGGCAAGGCTTAGAGGCATTTCACCTTAATGTATACGCAGGCTGGCTTGAAATATGAGCTTCTCAAGGTCTTAGTAATTGACACTAGACAAATGTTTTGTTTTCATATATGATATATTTTTAGTAGAAGACATTATGTTTACTCAGTATATAAATATTAATTACCATGAGAACAGTGTTAGCCTCAGTATTAACTTTAAAACTGAGAAGTTGTGGGATTTTCATGTAGATGTACTTTTAAAATACATTTATATAAATTGTTACAGAGCGGGAAACTATTTTGTGAAGAAATTAGCACACTATATATTTTAAGGGAAGTTTTTAAAAAGGTATCTTGAAGGGAAACATTTTAAATTCCTCAAACTGCCTTTTTTTTTTTTTTTTT
>VWYP01010181.1:96955-179295 GCA_013400435.1 Pycnonotus jocosus
TTTTAAGGTTAAATAGCTGCTAAAATTGCTAAGAGAAGGGGGATAACATGAAAAAGCTGTAGGCCGCTAGAGGTCACTATTTGGTAATCAACTTCTAATGAACCAGAACTGTCGAGAAGGCCAATAAATTACACTGTGGATTTTTCTAATTATGAATTCCTATTTAATCATTCAATGACAAGTTAACTGTGGCAGCGGTTCTATGTACTTTGCATACACAGTTATGTTAATGTACTATTATATTTCTTAGGATGGAGGTCCTCCATCATTAGAGCAGTTCATTACCAAAGAGTCTCTTATCTAATCATAATTACTGATTATGAGAAATAATTAACTTTGTTACCCTCTTGATTCTGTTCGTTGGCAAAATGCAGTCTTTCTCTTTTCTTGTTTTTTAAATGGAAGGCCAGGCCAAGTACTGACTTTCAATACCTTTACATTACAGAAAAAAGGTTAAATTTGTTTTGTGCAAAATTGCCTAAGTTGCAGCATTGGAATACTTACAGGTAGTACAGAAGAAAGAGATACACAAATATTATAACAGTTCTCCTTAAGTTGTCATTCAGTACAGTTAAATATGAAAATGTGTTTTGTTTTGTGAAAGTACATCATTTGGAGCATGTAAACATTTGTAAATTTAAACCATATGATTGCATATTGGCTCATCCTGAAACAATAAAATAATAATAAAAATAGTATCTCTTCTTAAAAATATTTCCATATTAAGCTTAGAATTAGTTCATACATAAAGAAATATGACTTTTAATTAAATTAAAAGGGCTTGAACTCATTGTATAAATGGCATCAAATACATTTGAGAACACTGAAAAGTACATTGGATTTTAGGCTGGAGGGAAATGCTAAATCTAGTTCTCTGAAAGAGATGTACTATCTGTTTTGCAGAGAGGTAATAATAGAATTATGCGTAGAGGATCCCAGAACAGGAAATAGAACTTGGGAAAGGCCTTGAAACAAAGGGATTCTTTAAATGGAATCTTTCCAGTTTAGGCTGTTATTCTGGCAGTTATCGTAATCTTGCGTGATTGTACTGCTTTGCCTCTCAGTGCCTTGAAGCTTTGAGAATTAACTTTGACTCTGCTGAAATAAGGCAGCAGAAAGTGATTTGTTACTTTGTAGGTACTAGTTAGGCATGCTTTAAAATAAGCATGTATTTTAAAGGAGAAGCTGAAAGATAAGACTGTGTGGGCTGTTGACTGTATCCAGAGGCAAGATTCAATGCCCAAGTGCTCAAAAGAAAGCATAGACATATCTGAAGCAATGCACTCTGATGATGGTTCAGTTTGTCAGAAAAATTCTTAAAATTCATACCACCGATGTTGCTTGAAGGGGCAGAGTTCACAAGTTCATTCAAAAATATTCAATGCAATCTTCACTCCTATTATTTATGCATTTCTTTCCCATTTCATCTGTTAAACCTCTGTCAGTTGCCCTCTCATAGACTGTACCCAAAACAGATAAAATTAAAACTTTCAGATACTCTTCAGGAGAAAATACTGGAGAGTGATTTATTTTAAAATTACCTGTCTGACACTTCTTTCTGGCTATACATTTCTATTTTATTTTAAAATTTTGTTAGATTCTTGCTATTAAATATTAGGGTGGGGGGGGTAAATGTTGTGAGTGTAAATATGCCTCTATTGGTTTGGATTGTCATGTGGCATTGCTACATCTTCAGCTCTTTAAGATAAACCAAAAATGCTTAAGAACATATATGCTATGTTATTCACCTCATTTAAATGCTCTTTGTTTCATTTTTCTGTGTTTATTGTCTTGATTTTCTTACATGACATGAAGGGACTAATGAATGCATCTGTAGAAATTCACCTGCTTTGCAGCTGGCTTTTTAAGAAGCAGACCTTTTATTATGAAGACCACTTGAACCCAAACCTGTTGAGTAATGCAGTTTAAATGCATATTTCAGCATGGCTATATTTTTCTTTTTTAGCAATGCGCCTAATGCTTTCATTATTGAGAAAAAAAAACATGCCATGTTTTGTTGGGTTTAGGGGCCTATAGGAAGGTAATATAATAAAATCATAAAGTACTAAAGTGTTTCAAGTATTTTGTTTTTGTAAAAGAGGATTGATATCTTTTTAGAGTTGTACTAATACTGGAGAAACATGTAAACAATAATATTTAATATCCCTGGTTTATTTTTTCTTGAAGGTTCTTGTTTTGTTGTTAAAATGAAGGGGTTTCTTCAGCTTTTATGTGTCTATTCCACAGCACTACGTAAATATAGTTACATTTTGCTGTGGAGTTAAGGTAGAATGTAAAGTACTTTTATACTTTCCAGAAACTTTCAAGGCCAAGTAGCAAAATCTGCAAAAGTGGTGACTTACAGCTGACTAATTCTTGTGATTTAAAGAGCTCAGCAAGACTGGCCACACATCTGGTTTTGTTGGTCATGCATTTGCATGTATGTTGTTCAGTCAAAATGGATGAGATGAAAAGTTGTGATCACAAGATGGATTGTTGGATCTATTTGTGGCTTCTGGTTATTCCACACTAACATTAAGCTTCTGGAGACTTGATGTTCATTTTGGTATTGTCTGTGAACTTGAGTTAGAACAACTAACTATAAGAATATAAGAATATAAGCTTTTCTGGGGTTTTGCTTTCTCTTTTTCAAAGAGAACGTCATAAATGTCTATCCCTTTGAGTTTTTTCTTCTATAGTCACACAGCAGTCTATTTGCAGGTTGCTGATCTTCTGCATGGAGTACAAGTGCTTTTTTTCAAGAAAGCGAGATTATTATGATATTGGAAATGCAGCTCTTCCCTCTTTCTAACACCAGACAAAAATTATTCTTGATTTTGCATCATGTGATTGGGATAAAGTTTTATTTCTAGGACTTGAAACTTCATCAGTCAAGATGAGAATTGTGTCTACTGAATTTTAGTTGTGTGGAGGATTAACAGTGGCCCACATAGTGGAGAAACTGCATGGACATACATGTTTAATTTTTGGACTTATCCTAAAAGACCAGAATTTCAAGCAGTAGTGCTGGGCAAGATTTTTCTTTGAAGAAGGCCTATTTTCTTTGTTTCTTTTGTATTGAATATTTCACATGTATTTGATGCTGTGCTTGCTCAGAACCCAGCAACAGTTAATCAGACAGCCCAGTGTCATGTACTTTACATTTGGACAGTCTGAAATCTGCTTTGAAATTCTGGGCTCTTGTATATGTGGAATGTATTGCTTCTATTCATCACTGGCTGTCCAGCTTTCTTGCTAATGTTCAGATAAAAAATTAAGTACTTGTTTTGAACTGTGCTGAGCTCTGTGCATGTGGTTTTGCTGTCCACAACTGCAGATACATGCAGCTGTTGTTATTAAGTTTTAATATTTCTGTATAGATCTGGAGATGAGATTTAGACCATATATCTAAACATTAGGTATGTGTAAAACAGTAGCTAAATCTGGTACTCCAGCAACACCAAAAGGGTGTTTCTGTTGTCTATGATTTTGTGGTGGAATATGGATCAAAGGTGGAGACTTGGAAAGATGACTGTCATGAACTGCTGCTTTTAAATGTTTTTAAATACAATATTGTGGGTATTAAAAATAAGCAAATAAGTTAATCAGTCATACTGTATTTTCTTTTCTTATTGCACTGCTGTTAACCTTTTTACTTGCTAACTTTTCAGGTGCTTTGATATTTCTCTTTGACATTACGATGACTAAAACTAAATGTAGTGCTTTTAAAAAAAATGCTGCAGACAGAACAATTTCATCAGGCCTTTCAGCTTGTATTTCTGTTGAAAAAGCTGAAGTATCTTAGGTGTGCATTTGCCTTTTGCGACTTACTTTCCTTGGCTGATCCCTTGGAGGCATCAGTTGCTACTGAAGACCACCTCATAAAATTTTCCTCATGCATCCCCCTCATATTAAACTGCCTCAGCAACAGCTTCTAGTCAATTTTTGCATGATTTATTGGGAGGGCATATTGTTTTCTGTGTTTTGGCATCATTCTATAATACATCTAAATCAATTTGAAGATCTTTATTCCACTATCCATGGCCAAGTTCAAGTACAAATCCCTATACAAATATACTCAGACCTTCGTTTGAAAACTTAAAGCTTCTCATGACCATTTTGCCTATTCTGTTTAATCAGTTGTTTATTCTTCCTCCTCCACTAATTTCTACCTTCCGTTTCTGATTATGTTTACATAATTTTTGCTGTTCCCAAAAGGGATATTCTCTTCTACTGTAACAGATGTATGTACCTATTGTTTATATGCATGTATCCTTATGATTCATGTAAATCCCTAAATATGTTTTCCTTGAGGCCTCCAAGGATCCTAGCATATAGAGCAGCACTTCTCAGATTGGCATGTGGGACTGGAAAGTTTGGAACTGGCTTTGTCTTTGGATAGCACCTAGCAAAATTGGGACCCAACTGTGACAGCTAGTGAAATGCTAAAGAAAAGCTCTTAGAACAGTATCTGCCTGCATCTTCTACCTTCATGTAATTCTGGTAGGCAAAATCTGTTTAATTATGCCCTCTCATGCTGGGCTGCCCAGAACAGGTAGCATATTGCTCACCTCTCTTGCATCTTTCTTTCAGTGTCTACTACTGCTAGGAAAATAGCTGCAAGGAGCATTAATGCTGATGCACACAGTCTGATCCACTCGTCTTCATTCTTGCCAGTGCTTGTGGGAGAGGGGGTGGAGGAGGAGGAGGAGGAAATTATTATTCTGCTGCTGACACAGGGAGAATGAGAGTGGTTTGGTGCAACAGAAGATTATGTTCCCTGAGGATAAACAAACAGAAGGAGATAAATTAGGAGAGAGGATAATCCTGTTAATATGTGCATTCCTTAATTCTGATCCAGTTTTTCAAAACATATGATTTCACAGAGGTTAGAAATTTAATTAATACCTGTAAACCATCTATTCAAGTTTACCTTTTAGATTGTGGAGTAGTGTTTCCAGTTGACATTTGAGATGCACAAATTTGCTTATAAACAGGAATTGTAAGTAGTAATATGAATATCACGTGAGGGGAAAATAATAACGTACACATCACCATCCCTTCCTTAATTCAAAAAAAACCCCAACTTTGGTTCTCTGGATTTGGGCAGTTTATTCCTTGCAATCTTCTTGTTGCTTTTTCAGCAGAAGCTGGGCCATTGTGATATTTATCTGAATTCAAACAAGGCTAATTAAAAGAGCTGCTGACAGTTGTTGTGATCTGACTTTGACTGGAGCTTGATGGTCATTATGGGTAAATAATGAACTAGGTCTGCAAATGTAGCAGCTGCCAACTTGGGATAGAAGAACAGCTATTGCGTCCAATTTAAGGATCTATCGACCGCTTCCCTTTTCCCTGCAGATCTTCTTCCTAGCAGAAAACTAATGTTTTATACTGCTTTGTTTTGTGGTTTCAGCTATTTCTGATATAGTCTATAATTTCCTCTTAAATATTTAACCTAGTCCATTATTAGCTTTCAGAGTTAACAACTTTTCCATTGGGCTTTCTTTGCATTTTTATTTTGTTTTGTTTTGTTTTGTGGGTGGGTTTTTTGCAGTTTGTTTTTATGTACAGTGTAACCGCTTAAATAGTGATGATCATGTGTATTTAATTTGCCTGTTGCTGCAGAATAAAAATCCACTAGGTTTTTTTTTTCTCTCTACAGCCATAATCTCACAAATTGTATAATTCGATTACGCCGTAAAAGAGATGTTTCTACTTCCTTAAGCATGCTTTTGTCTGGTTTAATATTTGAGTGCCTGTTGTATAAATCTTGAAATCACTGACCTGAACCTCCATTTCCATTTTTGCTCAAAAATCACTAGCTTATGAGGTACAGTCATGCAAAGCTCTATTTGTCAGAAGAGAGAAACAGCAATGACTTTCATTAAGGGGCACTTCCAAGTACATTGTCACTTCATCATGAGCTTTGCCTTGTCCCATTAGCAAGTAGGAATGGTACCTTAAAGGGAAAATGGCAAATTTTAATAATAGATTAAGTCAACTTTCTTCTAGAATCCCTGGCATTATATAGTACAAACCACAGAATCTGATATACAGAAGAACTTAGTGCATCTACCCCAGCGTTTGCTCAGCTGCCATTAGAAAAGGCAGCGTGCATTATGTAAAATGTACGGAGGCACTTGTGCATTAGTGCATAATGCGGCAGAACTAGGAATCTTGCTGGGAAGAAATGATCCCAAGCGTGCCCCTAAAAGACAAGTCTTGCTTTGAGATATAATGATGAAAAATTGCCCATTTATTTGTGTCTTTGCGTTTCAGCAAAAATGAAACTTGGGCTCGTTGACTGTCGTGCTACCGCAGGGGTTTTGTGCACGTTTGTGTGCGTCTGCGGGCACGGGCGTTTCTGTGCCTGCTTGGAAAGGCCAGCAATACGTTAACAAGGGGTTATGTTATGCTGGTTTATGTTAAACCAGATCACCCCCTAACATGTGCAGAGCCATTCATCTGTGTCACCAAAACCCAAGAGAACATCTGACATGGACTTCGAAACAGAAACAGTGATCACTTACAAATCAAACATGGCACGCTCTAAACCGATTGTGCACGGCAATCTTTTCGAGAAAGGACAACTAATTGAACATGATAAAGTGTAAAGTTAATTAACACCCTTAAATTTGTTGATTACTTTCACGGGATTATATTGTTCGTTGAGGAGCAGCTTTCTGTCCCAGCTGTCGCCTTTTTAGCGAATGTCGCTGGTAAACAATAGAGACACCATAACAAGTCGTAAATGGTCCCTGTGACAGCAGCCCCTTGTGAGGCTGCATCTGTAGAAAATGATTAGAACAATTGCATTTTAAAGACGGCTCACATTGCAGCCCGGTCCCATCGGCCCTCTTCTTTATCTCTGTTGATGGCAGACTGGTTAAAACATTTAAGTTCTTTTGAGCAAATTCAGTGATTTACTGTGTTTTAGTTATACAGCAGCAGAATAGCTTCATAGGTCTAGCTTTGATGCTGATTTTTATAATAGGGAGAAACATAAGCCCTTGGAGTGGTGGTGTGCTGTGGGGTTTTTTCCTGAGTCTGTTCCATTTACTTATTTCCTGGAAATAGATTGATGATGGCAGACATTATCTAAGAAGCAAGTAGAAAAAACTGATACCCTATTCATATTTTATAAAATAACTAGTGTCTTCATGGTTATTTTAAATTTATAGTATGGTTTTAAATATTCTTTTATTTCCAGTAGGGATTTATAGCTGATTTTGCCTGTGCATGCCTTTTAATTGGTTTTAGATTTATATATGTAGCAAAACAATAGTAACCTTTTCAGTTAATCTTTCCTTGTGTGTCCTGGTTACTTTCCATGAGTTGCAAAGACAAAGTATTTGGTGTGAGCTGGCAGGTACTTAAAAAAATCTACTTAGTCCTTAAAAATACACGCTCACACAAGGTACACAGATGCAGCCTCTCAAGCTCAGCCTATCAGAAAGAGAGCAAACATGACAAGAACCTGCTTGTTGGAGGCAGCTACAGTCACCTAAACTGCATTTTTTTAAAAAAAAAAATCAGAATAAAAGACTAGTGTTCCCTTGTACTTCCCAAAGTGGAACAGGCAAAACCTCAGCTCCTGTGCTTGAAGGTACAGCATTGTTAAACAAGACAGAGGATTAAAACTCTACCAATGTTCTTCTTGTTTGTTGTTTTGGGGTTTTTTTTTTAAATCTAGTTTAGATCACAAAATAAGGTGTTAAAATTGCAACTGAATGTTGAGTGGAAAAATAACAACATAGATTATTTTTTGCTGAAGCTTCTTGATATTACAGCTTTCATCTCCTACTTGTCCTTCAGAGACTCTGAAACAGCTCAGTTTGTATAATTTCAGTCTCAATTTGGTCAGCTATGAATTTTTTTTGTCTGCAGGTGCAGCGCAACAGTGGTTTAAGTATGTTGGCACAGGGGTATGCTTGGGTGTATTGTCTTTTCAGCAATGTTGCTGTTTTGAGCATTGCCACTGTGATGATGCTGTAATGCGTAGCCTTACGATATCACTTCTTTTTAACTTTTCTGCCCTCTGTTCTTACAGAAATGTAATAAAGCTGAAACCAAAAGCAGATACTTTCATATAACACCTTTACATTAACATCACTTTTCTAGCAAACTGTGTCCTTAATAATAAGCAAAGTGATAAAAACGAAGCAGTTTTAAGGATGTAGCTATAGAGCTAAGACCTTTCTGGGCTTTTTTTGGAACTGGAAACATCAGTGGCAGATGTCAAAACTTTCTGCAGCAACATGAAATACTGTTTAAATAAGCACAGGAAAGTGAACAGGGAAGGGCGCTGTGTCTGTCAAACAAGGCTGCTTGGCCTAGATGCTAAAACTTGAGGTCATCTTCAGGCTGTTCCATGGTAGCTGCAACCAGTTGCTGTTGTCATGTGAGGGCTCCTAAGTCTCCATTCCTATTTTTGTCTAAAATGTTGAACTTAAGAACTGCATTGTAGCATGTTCACTGGGCAATCCATCAGCAATCAAATGAGAAACACGTGGATTGAACTTGCCCCACAAGTAACACAGATGTGACAGGATGCTTTGAAGTACCTCTTTTGATAAAAAAACTTAGTTTTGCAGATCTTCATCCAAAACCTGCTAGTACACAAGTGGGAAACCCATCTCCAAATGGACATTCCAAACTGAAATTACATACTGTAACTTCTCGCCATATTTTTTCCCAGAGTCACTTTCTCACATATCCCCTCAGCTAGCTGGATCTCTTATATTCTTCTAGAATCCTGCTACTGTCAGTTTATATCTCTAGGACAAACTCTGGTGCTCTTGTGACCAACAGACTTGGAGCTGATCTGCTCTGTGGGATCTGCTGGTGTGATAACCTTGCAGGATTCTGCATATAGGTGTGGGTTGTCATCCCGGAGAAGCCAAGACTGCAGCCATGGGCTCCAGCAGTCTTGCTTTGCAGCAGAGGAGGAAATCTTAACACATGCTAATCATAGATACAGTTTCTCTGAAAATTATTCCCCAAGGATGTGAAGAGACTTTTTGTATTTTAGAAAGAACAGATAGATTTTCAATGACTTTCAACCCTCACAGAAGCAGCGCATAAAACGTTATCTTAGGTGGCAAGACTTCTTTTTTAAGAAAAAATGAAAAATAATAGCATATTTAAGTTGCATTAGCTGCTCTCCCTCTCCATTGCTCTCCTTAGTGTTAAAAACTGATAATACTTAACTGCCTTGTGTTGTTGGTATGGAAGCTGTGATTGTGAAAGAAGACTGTGCGTTCTTGTATAATGATTTTTTTAAATTTCTATTTTTAGCTGAAGTTACAGTTCTTGTACTCCATGCCAATTTTTTTAAATTGCCAGTCTTAAAAAATTTGCTGCATTGCTCGTTTGAGTCTGATAAAATAGCAGATAGTTGGCAAAGACCCTAGATGATAAAATCTACCATGAAGTAAATAGGTTTTTGTTTTTAAAACAAGAATTTTCCAAGCCTTTCCAATACAACAAATTGCTCTCTTTTTTTCTACTTAACTAATTTATTTTTGCTTCTTGAGATGTGTTTGAACAAGTGAGAGAGTGCAGCTGTCAGAAGATTAACCAGCTGAAAACTATTGTCAGCATTAATTTTGCTCTAATAAATGAATCTCTGAAGCTATTTAGCAGTCTGTAATCTAGATACAAGGCTATTGACCTATGATGGATAGTACTGGATTTTGTTTGTAAGCTTTGACTTAAATTGTCTATTTAATTTGCTGCAGGTCAGATCACAGGATTAGTGCTAAAGGCCATTATGTGGTTTGAATAAAAATAGCTAGAGGAATGGAATGAAAATCATTGTGTTTATTAATGTAGCAATCTTTGCGGTCATGTACATAGTGAGCTGGTAGCCAGAAAGACAATGACCTGTTTGTGCTAGCTAGTTTGGGCTTTGCTCTTAGCCCAGTTCCCGTGAGTTGCCTGGAAAGGAGTTCTTCAAGTGAGATCAAAGATTGGCTGAAAATTGGATGTCTCTCAACCTGGGCAGGAAGATCTTCACCATTGCATATATTTCAGTACCTCAACAATACCTTCTGTATACAGACCAATTGTTTTATTAAATCTGTAGGTCTGAGTTCTTCTGGATGCCCCCATTCTGGACTTAACAGCACAAAAAAGACACAGATTTACTAGTTTAAATCCAGATTTACTGGAATGAGTCCAGCTAAGGACTATGAAGATGGCAAAGAGTCTCAAGTATCTTCCATATGAGGAGAAACTGAGAGAGCTGAGAGTGTTTAGCGTGAAAGGAAAGTGCAGGGGGGATCTTATCAATGTGTATAAATACCTGATGGGAGAGAATTAAGTAAGGGAGCTACACTTTCCTCAGTAGTGCCCAGTGACAGCATAGGAGGCACAGATCAAAACTCACAAAATTCCATCTGAAGCACAAGAAAACACTTGTTTTTTTACTGTGAGGGTAGGCAAACAGTGGAAGAAGTTGCCTGGAGAGTCTGTGGGGTCTCCATCCTTGGAGATACTCGAAAGCTGACTGGACACAGTGCTGGGCAGCATGCCTCAGCTGGCCCTCCTTGAGCAGGGGCCGTGAAAGATCTTGAGAGGTCACTTCCAACCCCAGAAATCCTGTGATTCAAGGTTCTAATATAGGCTGAGCAGGTCTTTACTGTTGGCTGGTTTTGCATAACTGCTAGGTATTTACTCTTTTTGAGACTTTGATGTGTCGAATTTGTCTGAAATTCTTCACTGACTTAAAAGGACGATGTATGTCGAAAGGCAGGATGGGAAAAATAAACACTTGGAAGATACAGAAAGGAGCGTTTGTGGACATAGCTACACAGAGTAATTGCACAGAGAGAGAGCATCAGTTGAAATTTTTATTGAAAAGCAAAAACAAGTTCAACAAATTCTTCAATGTGAAAAGCTGCAGTGTAACTGTCCTTGATGTTGTAAACAAAATCCAAAACTGACCACTTGCTTAGCTATGGTACAGCACTTCAGAGCACTGTACCTAATTGAGCATGTTTAATTTGAAAGTCAGTTGTTATTTGCAGCTGTACACCCTAACTGGCCAATGTTTGATGCATAGCACAGAAAATTTATTGTGGCTATGCTTCTCGCCAGAGTGAAAATTAGTGAGGAAGCTGATTTTTTCATCAGTTTAGGCTGAATTTTCCTAGCATTTATACCCAGTAAATACTGGGGATTAGGAAGTTAGGGTTGTAAGAGTAATTCATATTAGAATTAGGCTTCTTTTAAGGAATAGAATATTTCGTGGAGTGGAGGTAATAAATATCACATGAAAAATTTTCCAGTGTTGAGCTTAGGAATTGTATATTCAAAGAACTATGGTGTGTGTTTACTGAACTGTGCTCAAGACAGGACAGACTACAGGAATAAAACTGGGAATAGTGTCTTTGTATGCGTGAATGTGTATGAATAATGTGTATGAATAATTTTGACATCATCTTTACATAGTAATTGTGTCATTTTATATGCATTAAATTTATGTGTGAAAAACTAATTTAAGGCTTCTCAGATTAAAGAGAATTTTGCTTCAGATTAAGAACGTCATAAACTGCAGAAATTCAGAAGACTTGGGTTTATATGGCTGTGTCTTTTAGCTGTTCAATAATGTGAAAATCAGGAAGCATTGATAAAAATTAGCCTAAGTTTGAAAAGGCTGATAAAAGCAGAGTTATCTTTGAGCAGTTGTTTGTTAATGGTTGTATATGAAGAGTAGTTTGACAAAACAGAAATTTTATTTAGTGATTCAGATACAGTGAATTTGTGGAGTGCAAAGTTCCAGGAAAAATTTATTGTTTCTTTGTATAAACTCTAAAAAGTGACTGCCAGTTTTACGCAAATCTTACAGCTTTTCTACTAGTGTGCCTGGAAGATAAGGTAGTTTTATCTCCATCAGATATCTGAGAATTTAGATTGCTGATCCTTTGAGTATTGGAAGTGTAGGGTTACTTTTGCTTAGAATTTGAGAGGTTCATCGTAAGTATTAATTTTGCATCATCAGACCCTTACTGGTAAGAGAAACTGCCTAACTTTTTGAGGCTTTATAATAGTGTTATTAAATCCAATGTTATCTCGATTCAGGTGTTGGAGCTGCTCGAGCTGGAAACCTTACTTTCATGGTTGGTGGAGTGGAACAAGAATTTAATGCTGCCAAAGAGTTGCTGACATGCATGGGTTCTAATGTGGTTTACTGTGGAGAGGTTGGAACCGGACAGGTAATGCTTTCTGAAGGGCTCATAGCTATCTCAGTCTTTCCTTTTCCTGGCTTTTTATTTATTGATGCCTACTCTTTTACTCTAGAACTAAATGCATGATAATATATCTTCATACTTGTTTGCTTGTCTCTGACCTTGTATTTGTAAATAACGTCATGGCACTTCTGTGCAGTATGTTGTGTAACAGCACCAAAATCTGACTGGTATTTCTCCACACTTGCTTGTTGAGATTATATTTCTTAGGGGAGAGACATTTTAATTTTGTTTCATCTAAATTTAAATTTACTGGATGTTCTGAAGGTCAAAGAGCCCCTACGTGACATGTATACTAACTGAGCAGTACTAAGAAAAAAAGATATTTTTTAATTTGTGAAAGAACCATAGAGCAACTTTCATTAACTTTGTGCTATCACAGATCTGTGTTTACTCTAGAAGAAAGCTGCCAGAACATACTTGATCATATTTTCCTGGGCCTAGTTAATTCCTGTATGTTAGTTCTATGAAAACGCATAAACTAATTGATGGTTTCACGTGTTTTCAGGCTGCAAAGATCTGCAACAACATGCTCTTGGCCATCAGTATGATTGGAACTGCTGAGGCTATGAATCTTGGAATCAGGTTGGTTTGCTTTTTTGTGATGGATTGAACACCACAAAAACATTTCTTCCATGTTCACTGTTTTTATGTATTATGGTTGACTTTTGCTGAGATGATGATTAAAAGAAATAGGTAAACTTTTTGCCAGAAGTTTTCTTACAAAGCCATGAACAGGCTAAAGGGATTATTTAACTACAGGAGGTGTTTTCAGCATTGGCTGCATAGGTTATTACATTCTACATCTCAAGTTAAGAGTTTATTTGTTCTGCTGTAGTGCAGCGTACAATAATGTTTGTCTTTCATTATAACATCCAGAGCTAATACAGAGGTAAATTTTTGTTTATATTCTAAGCTAATGTACAGCTTATTCAGAATATCGTACTCCCATATGGCTTTCATTGGCTTTGTTTATTTCTTAAATTGTTCCAAGATATATTGTAAAGTGAAGCTTCTACTACAGTGTGTATATCAAATTAAGATGAAAGCATAAAACAGAACATGTACCTTTCTTTGACTTTATGAGAGCACTTTGTCCTAATTGCCAAAACTCCTGGTTTGTCAAAAAGCTGCAGTATAACTACACTCTTGCTGATGCTGAGACTACCATTTCTCTTCTAGCATGTGGTATATCTAACTTGTAAGGGACATAATATTTGAGCAAAATTACTTTTATTTTCCAATTATGATGTATTTATTTTGCTGTTGTCTTTGTCATTTTATTTTCCAATGGAATGCATGCAAGTACCAGTTCAGTATCAAGATATTTGAACTTTTAATAAATTCCAGATCAAAATAATTTGCAAATTTATAGACAGAGAAGTCCCGTGTTTGAAGAGATTATCTTGCAATTGTGTATCTTTTAGGGGCTTCATGAATTATTTATCTGCACAGTTGCATCCTTAAAATTTATCTGCTAAAATTACAGATACTGTAGGTAGTTATCAACTGGGCTCAACTATGTTCATGTGGATTTGATACACTATAAAAACAGCAAGAGGGCATCAAATGCTTAAATAAATAAAAAAGAACACCTACATATGTGCACATACGCAAGACAATGTAATAGATTCACATTTCCTCTTAATTACCATATCAAGATGCAGTTGTTTTATTGAATTGCCCTTGTCTCAGATGTTAGACTGTCTTGACCTATTAAGTTGTCATGTTGTAATTGAGATAAAAGAGGAATTTGCTTTGCATCAGTGCTAATTGGTTTATCAATATCCTGTACCATTTACATTTTAAAATTGAGAGTCTGTAATATACTGAAGCATGTCTGCATCAAGCCATAATAAAACCAGTAGCATTGTTTACAACTTTTGTAATCCAGTGTTTTTCAGAAAGCTTGCATTGGGTTCTGCTTTAAGTCATGATTCACTTAATAAAGCATATGCAACTAATTTTTGTTAAAGTTTTATCTACATTTGTAGGAATGACTAAAATAAAATCAAGAGTTTTGGAAGAGGGGTATTCTGGGCATGTAAGCCCTGTGAAGAGCAAGTTGATGTCTGCAGTCACTGTAGCTTGAAGGTGTTTAGAATTTTTTCCTTTCCAGTTTAAACTTTGGCTGAATCTGTATTCAGCATTTGTGAGCAAAAATACAGTGTGAAAGTAACCATATATGAGCCTTCCTACCCTAAAATTAAGGTTATCAAGAAGGCATTATATTTATCATAGAAGAAACCTGCTAATTTTAAACCAAAATATAGAAAGAGCAGAATCTCATTTAGTCAAAAACCACATGAAGTTTAAGACAGAGGTGGTTATTTAAAGCCTTATGAAGTAATTTAGAACCCTTACATTGGTTTTAATTTAGTGTGATTTCAATCTTGAGAAGATGCTTCTGCTTATAACTAGAACAAGAGCTTTCCACTTGGAGTGTGTAACAATTTCTAAGTTAGAAGTTTACAGTTGTCATTCTAATTATGAGAAGTTTTGCTATATTAATAAATTCAGGAATTTTTTTTCTAGTCTAAAGCTCAAAGAATAGTGTGGCTGCCTGCTCTAAAGAGAATAGGAAACGGAACTTGATTTATAAGGTTGATACTTATCTGGTGAAGAAAGTCTGACTTTGACTTAATGGTGGTGTTAAAGGATACTGAAAAGCTAAAAATTTAGAATAGGAATTGTGGAACTTAAATGTGTTCTTAACTTAGATATAATATAAAATGTCTTTATGTCATGCATTGTCTATGTCTGCTACATCTTTAAATTGAGTTCTAGGGACTTCGGATAATTAATTATTGTAAATACTGCTGTCTGAACTAGATGTAGCAACAAAATCATATTACAACACCTTCCATAAACCAATATATACACCAAACTAAGCCTTCAAAACAGTGTTATATTAATCCTATTAATAAGACACTTCTCTAATGTTTTCATAAACCATGCAGTCTAAATTTTCATCTTCTGAAGCAGAGTGACTCTTTTACTAATTTCAGATTTTTAAATTATTGTTTTATTTATTTTATATTTGAAATTATAGAATTTTTCCAAACTTCAACATAAGTAGCACATAGAATGTGGTGAGGAGGAAAGAAAACTGACATTAATGAACAAAAATTTCACAATAAATTCTCAGGAAAATAAGCCAAATGTAATTTCACATTCATATTTCATCTGTTTTACTTGAACATCATCTTAATTTACTAATGAATATGACTATTTTCACTGGAAGTTATTTGGATTAAATTGCATAAATACTTTTTAAAAATATTCCCATCCTTAGTTCTGACCAATGAAATGCTTGTTATGTTCAGTTATTCCGTTACTTTCCTGATGATTTATGAATGTTACTAGTAAAAGTTCAAAGGTGTGGCAGACATTGCAAAAATTAATTCACATTGTCATTTATATTTTCTTTTCTTTCTAGCATGTTAGTGCAGCTTGTCAGAAGAAAAATATTGAGCACATTTTGCTGTACAGCTTTATGAGTAGCATGCATATTGCAAAATACTGACTTACTGTGTCAAACTGACACACAGAGTACATGTGAACTGTACAAATAAGAAGTACAAACATGAAGGGATACTGCCCACAGTCAAAAAATACTTTTCTTTTTCACTTTGCTGATCATCTCAGTGCCTGTAACTGTTCTATTGAATCCTGAGCTCCAGTGAAACAATTTCTAATACTAGCAGAATAAAGCTCAGAAATGAAATATTGCTGATACCTGGTTTGTGTTTAGGTCAGATGGAACTTGCTGCGTGACAGACAGTTTGCAGTCCCATCAGAAACTGCCTGCAAAGACTCTAGGAAGGGCTTACATGGTGACACAAGACAGGACAAGGTTGCTTAATGTAGCTGGGATATGAGAGACCAGGAGAGCAGTAAGGGCTCTATGGCAATAACCTCACTGCAAAACCAATTTATACTTCCAATAACAGAGAAAATCATCTCTGTGAGGAGGGATTGTGGTGCCACCCCAATTCATACCAAAAGCTGCGAATACAGCTCCTTCCTAAGCAATTTTACTCTGTGGATTTGTGCCCGCTTGGTTTTTTAGGTAAATAAAAGTGAAAACACAGTAAAAGAACTTTTTCTTCTCATGCTGAGTTTAAGTGTAGTCTCAATCTCTAGATCTGGTTTCTGTGAGCATCCCTGAGCTATGGACATAAGACACAAGCAGAAATGAGAGTTGATAGAATAGAGAGAAGCATGTGGAAGAGGCTGAGAAATAATTAGCCCTGGATACATCCCCACTGAAAAGTTTAGAAACAGTACCTTCAAAAAGAAAACAAAGGTGTGGTTCTGCTGTCTTTCATATGGGACTTACAGTTAAGTCTCATGAAGGTTAGTAATGACGCTGGAGAGCACTTCCCTTGTTTAAAACACCAGTGGCTAAGTAGTTTTTAACTGTGGTAGAAGGGTTTTAAGGTTCTGCTTGAATATTTGCACGTATATACAGTATTTACCCAAACCACCTTGGGATGGGAAACTCAAGAGTTCAGCTGCTTCAGTTGTTACACCTTAAAATGAGACCGGGCTGTATCTTTCAATATATTTCAATTCATGTATCTGTTCTAGACTGAATTTTTGGAGGAGTGTATGAAAAATTCAGGCTGAGGCTTTATTAGGACTCAACAAAACTTGAATTTTGAGCAGTGGCATGAAGGAATCCTATTTTAGCCTTTTTTTTTAGTATGTGCATCTATTGCCTAGTTTCTGCTGTTCACTTCATTAGGAATGTTATTGAAGAAGCATTGATTTGAGGGAGCAATTGTTTTTGTTCTATTATAAGTACAGTTAATACATGGGCTTCTTTTCTGCTTATATGGGAGAAGAACATTTTGGTAATTGTAAATTCACACGCACATGCACAAGCTCTTGCCACGTCCAATGGCAAGTTGTTATGGGGACTGGCAGACTGTCATCATTTTGATAGCTTGAGCAGTATATCTCCTGAGCAGCAATGGAGCTCTTATGCAGAGAGTATCGTATGTTCCCAGCCAATTTACAGGGAAACAGCAATAACATTTTATCATGGTTGAGAGCCCAGTAGCTGCTTCCTATTAAACTTGCCCTTTCAGATACCTGTCTTGGATTAATTTGTTGATTTCAAATGGAAACTCAGTCTTCTCCACTGAAGCATGACTTTCTAGGATAGACTCTTGCTGAATGACAATTACTGTATATTCTGGCTGGTTTCAGACCATTACAAGCTTTGGGCACAGTGGAAGACAGAGGACTTCTTCAGTAACTGATTTTAATATATGTCTAATTTTAACTGTCAGTTATATATGCACCAGTGGATGAATCTTCAGAAAGATGAAATGCAAAGCACTTCTAACTTGCTCTTATTAATGATACACTTGCTGCAAAGGAGAAAAAAAAAATAGGTTCAGATCTCCTGAAGAGAAGCTGCATGGTGTTTAAGAGCAAAGAATTTTGAAGAAGCAGGGATACAAACTGACACAATCTTCCTTTTTCTTTTCCAGGAGTAAAAAGATGTCAGATCTAGTGCAAGACAGTATTTTACATATCTGTATAATACATGCATATCTTTTAAAGTATACTTTCACAGAGAGGTAGTTGGAACACTGTAAAAAGAGCATTCTTTGGGAGGGTTATATATGTGTTTTGAAATAATAAGCTCTCTGTCTTGCAGTATACTCACAGCTGTAATTGCGGGCCTCTCCATGCAGCTGGATATGGCATAAGCAGGCACTGCATTGGTAAAAATACTGATCTGGATGTAAAAATGATAAGGAAACAGACAAGTCAAGAGATTTGTTTGGGGGAAAAAAAACCCCAACTCTGTGTATTTGAAAGCTCAGGCTTTGAATACTCCCAGTGTGGGTTTTTTTGAGTACTACAATTAAAGCCATTATTCGGAGTGGTTCTTGATGAAGACTTTTATGGTGAGGACTTTGATGCACTATGAACAATAAAAATACAGTTCAAATACTGCAAAAATGCACTGGTGCTGGAAAATACAGTTTATATTTTTAAATAAATTATCATTATAAGCATTCAGTTGAATCAGAGGGTTGGAAAAAATGGGTAGGAGCATAAAGCTTGATCCCATTTAGGACAGCGGAGACTTTCCATTGAATTCCAGGGGCTGCTGCAGCAAAGTGTAAATAAGAGTCCACAGCACTACTGATAAAAAGCTATCTGAAATGGTCTTGCTGTGCATTAGGAAGGCAGACTTGGAAGACACAGTGCCATGTAGGCAGTAGGAGCCATGCTGTAGGGCCAACTGTCTTAAACATAGTTTTTCAAATCCAGAATGCCTACTGGAATAGATAGACATGCATTTTAGCAACTGTTCCATTGGTAATGAGCTTTTCTCATCTACAAATTAAAACCTTGAGTGCTACACTGCCTGGAAGCACTGTTAGGCTATGGGGATCTGCAAAAGTCTGTGATGTGAGAACTAATATAAAAAACGTTGAAATCTATTTAAACAAATTTGTAGAAGGTTGTGATATATCCCTTTTAAAATATCCTTTTCTCATCTTCAGTTGTTACTGGAGATAGTTCCCTTGCTTTCTCTTTTGTCCTGTGGGTAGCTGAACATTTGTACAGTGCCAGATAATCTGCTGCTGCTTGTCCTTGGTATTAATGCAATTGATGTAAAATTACACTTGCAACTTACTATCACCGTAAATGTGAATTCATAAGAGGGTTAATTTCTTAAAATATTGAAGAATTTTCAGGGTCTGCAGGTGCTGCAACTGAGCAGCAGTTTATACAATCATCTCCATGGTAGAACAAATGACGTTTCTACTTGGACAAGCTTTGTTTTATCGGGATCAGTAACCTTATCAGCAGCTGACCCAGAACTATAATATATGTTTGCGAATAGATAACATATGTCACAGTGAAATGCAGTCTTGCCTCATAAGCAGGAGCATATAATGAAGATTTAATAATAGCAAAGACAAGAATGCACAGATGTATACGACAGTAATGTTTTTCTGAGACAAAAAAGCATTTTATTCATTTTTATGCAGCATTTTAATTCACATTATTAGAGCAGAACAAATTGTGTTATCTAGTTTACTTCAGAAATGCCCTAGTGTTCACATATAAGCAGATTGCACAACAATTTTCATGTTGCCACACTTGCTTGTGAATTTTTTGCTTTGTTCAGAGAATATTTTGATATGAAGAACAAGAATGTGACCTAGTAGGTAGCAGAACAGAGAATGCCTTTAAGTAATTGAAATACAAGGTAACTATTATTTTCAGAGGACCTTTAATTTGCTTGCACTTTCAAAATTGCTAGGTGAAGAAGATTTGCTTAGTGCAAAAGGAAAAAAGCTTTGAAAACCTACTGCTTAAATGGTGGATTGATGCTCTTTAATTTAAGATACAGCATCCCTGCCCCCAATATCAATACTCTGTCATTTTTCATGACTTATAATAAAGGGAGAGGAATGATGGTAGGATCCTAAGATATAAAACAAGTCACCCATGTCTTGTGCATTTTGACATTAACACTTCTCTTCTTTGACCTTTGACAGATTAGGCCTTGACCCAAAGCTGCTGGCCCAAATCCTAAATATGAGCTCAGGTCGCTGTTGGTCAAGCGATACATACAACCCTGTTCCTGGAGTGATGGAAGGAGTACCCTCAGCTAACAATTATCAAGGTGGCTTTGGAACAACACTCATGGCTAAGGTACATAACACTTGCATGTCAAGTGGTGTGCAGTTGCTTCTCTCTGGGCTTCTAGCAAATGGTCTTCTCAGTGAAAATTTGTGATTACAGGATAATATATAGGCATGAATAGAAGGGAACTGAGCTCTTCCTGTAGCTCTTAATTAATGAGTTGTTTAGAGGGCTTTTCCTTAGTCTCTAGCTTTTTTCTAGACGCTGTTACTTCTGAGCCACCCAGTGAGGTTACATGCATGAACTTTTCGGGTTCTGCCTTAATAGAGGAGTCCCAATTGACTTGTGAGTATAGTGAGTGTTCAGCAAGCCATTTAGGTGCCTCTTGCATGACTGCTTTAGAATTTAGAAGCCTAAGTTCAAGAGACAATTCAGGGAAATCCAAGTGACTTAATTAGGTTGTGATAGTGGCATTAGCATCTCAGATTTTGGGCCCACTCTCTTCTAGACACCTTTAGCTGTGCTACTGGACATGTTCTCTAGTAAGCCCTTCCTTGCTAAGCCAATTGCTTGTGTGCTTGTCCTTCTGCCTAAGGCCATCTGGAATGCAGAAAGCAACCCACACCACCACAGGCAGATCTTCTGCAGGTTTCTGCACCATTCTCTGAGCTCTCCTGATTTGTCTTAGGTGGTGACAGAAGAAGGGCTTCTCATGAGTAATTACCTAGTAATCTAAATTGCCTGTCCACAAAGTGGGAGATCTGGGGTTTAGGTCCTTCTCAGCAGTAGGAAGTTGAAAATCTACTGTTATCCCATCCCGGGAGAATGCACTTACTGCCATGCTCATGGCTTTTCCAGGAAAAGTGCTGTCTCAAGTCACTCTGTGGTCAGGAAAGTGAAGCTTTTAGAGGCCAAAGGAAAATAGGCAAGAAGGTCAGAGCTCTGCATCCCACTGTTAGGACACACATTTGGAGGAAGGAGATATAGAACTCTGACTCTTGAACTACTTCTGCACTGAGCACAATGCAGTTTGCCTAAGGTAAACTATAAAATCAGCTCTGGAAGAGATGTCTCATCTAAGTGCAGGAAATAATTTCACACTGAATATTAGTTTCATGGAGATACTGTCCTGAGGGAGGCATTTGAGTTCATACAGGATAGGTTTTATATATACCAGTTTATTGAGTGCTCCCAACTGGTTATGCATTCTGTCCATTTTCAGCTCGTCCATGTGTAAGTGGAAATTGCAGCACTTAAAACTAAAACAGCATTCTCAAAGCTGGTGAACAAACTCAGATATTACCATGCAAATCTCCAAAGTGCTGGAGCTCCTGTATATGATACCTGCTTATTGATACTGTTCATGTCATTTTGCAGTTGATTTAGGACAAATCGTGCATTTGCACACTCAATGAAATTAGCCAACTTCTTTCCAGAGCAGGTCCAGGGTGTTTTGCTTGTGGTAGCACCAAAAAACTTTGCTAATGCTGCATGGCTCACAAGCCCTCAATGGCTGCTATATTTTATATTTATGGACCAATGACCAGGAACTTTCATTTCTTTGAGGAATATGTTAAAATATTGAAAAGTAGTGGTTCTTACATTGTGTGAAAATTCATGTGTACATTCATGTCATTGAACATTGGAGACAATAAAGTGTTGTTTAAATTACAGATTTATAAAAAGCATTAGGTTATTTCTTGGAGTTTGCCAGGCGATTAGAGATAAGCAACCTGATCTTGGCCCTCCCTCAGGGCTTGTTGCCATGTTGTATGTTGTTTTCAGAATCTGTTCTGCCTGTTGTGCCATGTTTCACGCTGAAATCTCTATTCTCATGATTGATAGCTCTCAGTCTTGTCCAGAATAGCCTCATAGTGTAAATGCAATAGGGGTGCACATTTTCTTTCCTCCCTTTGAAGTTTTTTTCTAAAAAGGGTTGGCTTTTTTCCTTTGGTCTACTTCTAAGAGGGACCTTCATCCCCCCGGAAGATGCCCTGAGAGTTCTTTCTTTAATTGGAGGAATAGCAGCCTGGTTTGTGCCTGTTGAAACTGCCAGCTTTTGGTTATAAAGCATCAATGATAACCAAGAGGTAGTTCCTCAGAGAGATTTGTAATTGCTGTTCACCTCTTCTGACTTGCCTCTCCTGACAGTCCTGAAGACTGTCTTCTTTAGGCTAGAATCCTCAGTAAGAAGGAAAGACATTAAAGTCCTCTCATGCCTGTTGAACTATGCTCTGTTATTCTATATAGGCGGAAGATTTCTTGAATAAGTAGCCAAGACAGCTGATCAAGTTCAAGCTATTCTTTGGGGCAGTGGTGACCCCTTCTGAGACACTGCTTTTTCATTTGTTGAAAGACTTTTGCTACTATCCATTTCATCCTGATGTGTGACACTATGCAGTTTGTGAGTTGTTTGAGATGAGGACTTTTTTAAAGTGAAATACAGAGCAAGATTTTGCCACTTCAGAAATAAAAAAGAATGCATTTCTCTTCTTGAAGCAGAAAGAGGTAGCTAAAACCCTGGGTTGAGGGGAAAATATTCCACGGTGAAAATATCTAGGAATGCCTCAGTAAGAGTCACTAAACACAGTTACTAAACATCAAGTTGCTGCTCACATGCGGTGAAGTGATGAAGTGATGGTGGAAGTCAAAGGCTTTCTTAAAAATACTTTGTCAGCAAAATCTCTTAAACAAATCCAGAGGATCCTTATTTTAAATGTTTGGGTCAGAAAAGTTTGCCAGACACTTCTGAGAAGCTATTTGGTCTTGAAATTTGATACTGAAATATAAGATTTAGTCAACTTAATGTGAAAACTGCTCTAAAGATTTTGCATTTTAAAAAAAATCTAGTTTAGTTTACCACACCATGTTTGTGTCCAAGGCGTGGGCAAGCCAGAAGTTCCATCTTCCATTGACAGCACAGTTGTTAATTAAATGTCAACTTTGGATCCTGAGAAGAGCTAGATTTGTATCATACTCCTCTTGAGTCATGTCAAGACAGTCTTTGAGCTTTACTCCAAGTGGCAGTTTCATTTACGTCAACTGCAAAATAAATGTAAGCAACCAGGTGATTCCAAAGTGGAAGCAAATTGTGAAAGAGAATCTGTTTCCCTATTCTAAGCTGAGAAAAAGTGTTAGAACATTCAGTGCACTGAGACGTCTGGAAGATGTTGTCAGTTCCAAAGAGTATGAGAGAAGCCATAAACTATGCTCTCATTTCCAAATCAGCAAAGGGAAATTTCTTTCAGAGCTATTTTGTACTATTTCACTTGAGGAATTCCCAATCTCAAGTAAAAAGGTGCAAAATACTTTACAATCTGAAGCTAAAAATAAGCTTTACTTACTTTTTTTTTTGGTTTTTTTCCTTGAAAGCTCTAATTTATAGAATGGAGTTTTTAAAAAACAAAACAACCTTCCTGCTCTTCAGGAAGTCAGGAGTCCTTGTCCATTTGATTATTGAAATGTTGTTGAATGTTTCAATCACCGTGGAGCAAGACTTTCATTACTGAAATGAACAGAGCTGCTTTATTGCCGTGGTTTAGGAATGCTATTCCTCAATTTAGTACTCCCACAAAAAAACCCTGTAAGCTGCTCCCCTTCCCCTCTAGTCAGAGACACAAGAGGGAGAGATCATGGGTTGAGATAAGAGCAATTTATGGGAACCAGCCCAAACAGTAGCAGCAACAATACTAGTAACAAAAGAGAGGATGATTTAAATGCAAAATGCTCACCAAGCCCAGGACAATGAAGAACAATGATGGACAGACCCACCCACCACACTTCTCCACAACCAGAAAGGAGCATCCAGGAGTTTCTTTCCCCACCCCAGCAATGACATAGGATGGTACCAAATAACATTGGAGTGTTGACCATGAGATTTTGACATGGGGCAAGGCTCTACCCCCTCACAGCTACTGTAAAAAATTATCCCTGTGCCTTGCCAAAACCAGAACATTTATGAAATTGTATTTGTGCTAGCAGTCCATTCAAAATTTTCAGGGATTATTTCTGTGGATGTCCCTTCAGAGAGAAACAGATCACAGTCACCACTACCAATGCCAAGTACTTTCACTAGTTTGGAATTAGATGATTTTGCCATTCTAATACTCCATGACATGAGTTAAGCTTTCTTGAACAAAATGATGTTATGAGTACAGATTTCACAAAGAGGGTTTATATATGTCATGAAATATCTTACTGTATGTAGGTTAAAGTAAGTTTTCCTAGATTTGTCAGCTCATCAGTCTTTCAACAGAGGAGAAATGATCTGCACTGATGCAGATGAAAACTATTTTGGATCCTGTGACATCTGATATGTGTGTTTTTCCCATTTTCCTGGAGCTTGAAGTCATTCGAGGGTAATAGGAAAAGTAACTATAATTCTGATTTGTATCAGAATGACCTTTATAGAGCCGATTTACAGATCGAAGTGACATTTAGAGAGTAGAGTAAGATCTTGAATTTCCTTGTGCTAATTCAAATCCAGACACACAGAAAGTAAAGACCTGTCTTGTAAGTCATCCCTGAGAAGTCAAAGGTGCTCTCAGCAGTACTACAATCTTTCAGTTCTTCTGTATCAAGGATGGGGACCATCTGTCAGAGCAGGGGAAGAGCGTCTTCGCTTACACGCTTGCAGAGCTGTGGTGAAGAAGGCTTTAAACTAAAGTTACTGGGGGAGGGGGAACCTGCATTCATCCCACTCCTACCACTTTGATGCCAGTGACAGCAATAGCTGTCCAGAGCCTAGAGATGGATTGCAGGTCCAGCAGGAGAGCACTTGAAGAGCAGCACAAAGGAATTACAGCCATTCCAGCCAGTAAGTTGGCTTAATCAGGGCCAAGTTTAAATGACCCTATGCAAATGCTGTGTGTGCATGTCTGCAGGGCTGTGACCTTACTGGCATCACAGAGACATGGTGGAATGACCCCTCTTGACTATGATGTTGGAGTGGAAGGTTTCAGGCTCTGTGTCAGTGACCAGCTGCAGTGCATGCAGCTTCACCGAGGGATGGAGGAAGAGCTGACTGAGAGCTTATGGGTCAGGATTAAAGGGAGAGAAGGGACAGGTGACATTATAGTGAGGACCTTCTACAGCCTATCTGACCTGAAGACTGAGCAGATGAGACAAATATAGGCAAATAGGATCCTTCTCACATCCACAAGCCTTGGTCCTCATGGGGGACTTCAACCACACTGATAACTGCTGGAAGTGCAGCACAGCAGCACATAAGCAATCTAGCAAAGTCTTGGAGTGTGTTGGTAAGAATCTCCTTCTCCAAAGATAGAGGAGCCAACAAGGAGAGGTTGTTATGTTGGACCTTTTTCACATCAGCAAGGAGGGGCTGGTGGAGAATGTGAATCTCAAGAGCAGCCTTGGCTGCAGTGACCATGAAGTGATGTAGTTTGAGGTCCTTAGGGCAGCAAGGAGGGTGCACAGCTAGCTCACTACCCTGGATTTCAGGAGAGCCAACTTTGGCCTTTGCAAGAATCTGCTTGGTACAGTACCACGATAAGACTCTGGAGGGAAGAGGGGCCCAAGAGAGCAGGTTAATATTTAAGGATCACCTCCTCCAAGCTCAGGAGCAATGCCTCCCAACAAGGAGACAAAACCGTCAGGAGGCCTGTCCTGATGAACGAGGAGTTCCTGGACAAATTCAGTCACAAAAAAGAAAGCCTACAGAGGTTGGAAGCAAGGACAGGTAGGCTGGGGGAAATAGAGACAAATTTTCCAAGCAGCCAGGAATCAGGTTAGGGAAGCTGAAGCCCTGATAAAACTAAACCTGACCAGATACTTCAAGGGCAACAAGAAAAGCTTCTATAGGTACAGGACCTTATATAGGGTTAGGACTTGGTTGCCCAGAATTTGGAGGAGGCTGAGATACTCAAAGACTTTGACAGGTCCAAGAGGCGGGCCCTTGCAAACCTCATGAATTTCAACAAGGCCAAGTGCAAGGTGCTGCGCTTGGGTTGGAGCAATCCCAAGCACAAATGCAGGTTGGGCAAAGAATGGATTGAGAGCAACCCTTGGGAGAAAGACTTGGGAGTGTGGGTGGACCAGAAGCTCAGTGTGACCTGGCAATGTCTGCTTGTAGCCCAGAAATCCAGTCACATCCTGGGATGCATCAAAAGCACTGTGGCCATCAGGTCAAGGAAGGTGATTCTTCCCCCTCTGCTCTGCTCTGCTCTGCTCTGCTCTTGTGAGACCCTATGTGGGGTGCTGTATCCTGCTCTGGGGCCCCCAACATAAGAAGGCCATGGACCTGCTGGAGTGAGTGCAGAGAAGAGTGGTGAAGATTGTCAAAGGCCTGGGTCATCTCTCCTATGAAAACAGGTTGAGAAAGTTGGAGTTGTTTATCCTGGAGCAGAGAAGGCTCTGGGAAGACCTTATAGCACTTTCCAAGACTATTTATAGGAAGCCTGCAAGAGACCTGGGTGGGACTTCTGGAAATGTAGTGCAGGATAAGGGCTAATAGCTTCAAACTGGAAAAAGGTAGATTTAGATTAGATATTTCAAAGAAATTCTTTACTGTGAGGGTGGTGAGGCACTGGCGCAGGTTGCCTAGAGAAGTAGTGGATGCTCCATCCCTTGAAGTATTCAAGGCCAGGTTGGATGGAGCTTGGAGCAGCCTGGTTAAGTGGAAGATGTCCCTTCCCATGGTTGGGGGCTTGGAATTAGATGATCTTTAAGGTCCCTTCTGACCCAAACCACGGAAAAACAGGAAAAAATCAGCAGGTTCTATAAACCACCATAGTTCTGAATGGACAAGAAATCTAGGCATTTCCTAGTAACACTTGAGAGGTTCTTTTGGAACTTTCTTGAAATTAGGACCCCAACCACTGATTTCATTAACAAGACCTTAAAGGTAACTTTCAGTACAGGCATTACTTTTCTACTTAGTCAAGAGATCTCTTTTTGTATATCCAGGCCCTTAGTTAGTGCTTCCTTCTTTGGGTTGTTTCATGTCTGATTCAGCTTAGAGTTCAAGACATCCTCCAGCCTAGCTGGCAGCTGACTGTTTCTGGCAAACTGTGGTTAGTCATAGTACCTGGCACTTACCTTTGGGTTGTCTCCCATTTATTTCAGATTATAACTGTAGTTGACCAAGGGTGTCATGCTTCAAATTAGTCCTCCTTGAATCCTCCCTCCCTTTTGTTGTCCCAAATACAGTGTTTAAAACCACAGTGGAACTATTCTCTGTATGCCTCTATTAAAGAAAGTCATTAAAGAAAAAGTCATTCAAGAAGAATTTTGAGTTGTAGCAGATCCGGGACTGTCCCCTAAGCAGTTCTCTAATACATCCTTCCAATTAGGCAGCAAACCAATTATATTCACTAAGTGGCCTATGACTCTCATTTTGCTATTAACTGTTTACATTGTTTAAACTGTTCACAGTTTAAACTTCCATTTTCTTGAAATTTCTTCTGCCTGATTTTTAACCTGTTTATAGTAATAAAGAATTCCTCTTGCTGAGGGAACTAAATTATACTCTTAGAATCTATGTGAAATGCTTCAGTGGATAGCCAGGGAGATTTTCTTACTAGAGATTACATAGTCAGTGGGGAAAAAGAGTCTGAGTCTTGCTACCAGGTTATATAGTGATCTAGAATCTTCAAATTCCTCCTGTTCTTAAGGTGGTGCCTGCCTGGCAAAGTTTGAGGCTTTTCTGTTGAATAATATTGAATTACTGTTTTAAAAAGTAAAAGCTACACAAAACCTGCTTCTTCCAGGTCTGAAATTTTAAGGCTGGAGTATTGTACTTGTTGGCCATAGAGCTCTTGTTGCAGTGGAAGCTAAATAACATATAATACGTACGTGTCTGTTTATGTTCTTGTTGTTTCTCCTCTGACTTTTTCTGGTTTTCTTTCCTTCCATTCTTCTTCTCTGCCCTCCTCCTCTCTCTTCTTGCCCCCCACAGGATCTTGGCTTGGCCCAGATTTCTGCCACCAACACGATGACGCCAGTTCCTTTGGGCTCCCAGGCACATCAGATCTACCGGATGATGTGTGCCAAAGGCTATGCCGTGAAAGACTTCTCAGCTGTGTTCCAGTTTTTACGTGAGGAGGAAAGCTTGTGAGCTGTCCTTTGGAAATGGACACAATAAAAAAATCACTTTTTTTTTATCCTTATAGCTCATTTGGGAAGTTTGTGGGTTTAATCAAGTACTATGCATCCTTCTCCCATACAGACTAATCATCTTTGGCTGTCCTGATCACAATGAGCTGCAGAGTTTCTTCATAATTCTTGAAAAAGCAAGCCGCAGGGAAGGGATTGTTTGGCAATTAGCCAACACCAAGTCCTTTTTTTTTTTTTTTTTCTTAAGAACCATCAAAGTTTTTTTCACTAGATACAATAAATAAATATTTTTTTTATGAAACACTCACCTGTTCACATATAAAATAACTTACGTTATGGCTATTCAACTTAGTTGAATCATGAATAAGAGAATGTTTTAATGCAATTTTATCATATATAGTGATCTATTAAAATTTAAAAGTAATACCTTATGGAAAAAAGGAATATATGTTCAATGAGGAAACATCTTGAGATGGATTTTTTTTGGTTTTGGACCTACTAGCCTTGAGTTTATCAGAAGTTAATTCTCCTGGGATTCAGGTTGCAGATAAAGTTTATAGGCACATGTTCTAAGTGGAAAGCTGTTACACCACGTTTACCTGATAGACTTAGGTTGAATAATATAGAATGTATCTCCCTCTTGTAAAGCTCCATTATTGTATTTTGCTAACCCAATTTTATATTTTCATGTATTCTGTCACACATTTTCAGAACTCAAGATCAGCACTTACCGGAAGTTCTAATAAAGTGTACATTTGTTTTAAGTAATTACTAAAGTATTTTAAATCTAAACAAACACCATTATTTTGAAAAGAAATAAAATCTATACTGGTAAATACTTGCTGCGTGATTATTTGCTTTTTGTTTTCGTCCAATCTTGTAAATGCAGTATTAACCAAAACTTACACTAAGTGGTCTTATTTTTTAATTTGCTGGGTTTTCTACAGATTATCAGATCATCTTGCAAATCCAAGTCTTTCAGAAGCTCTTGTCATGAAATGCAGACAGTAATACATTTGCATACATATTACCTTAACCGTTCATATCTCATTGGTCTTGCCAAAGTGCAGCTACATATTTGGCTTTATAAATACTCATGCTGATTTTACTAGAACTATTCACATTCAAACTCCTGGCTTAATGATCAATTATGCATCTACATTTCTGTTTTGGTTGTGTGATGGATGCTTTTATAGATGCCCATTAGGTTATCAAAATTGTGTACTTGAATTAGCTAAATTCTGTCAATAATCAGACAACTTGGACACTCTATTCCAACAAATAAGTAACATCATGCAGAAGTTATTATTAAACAGTAGTAGTTGATCTCTTCTCCTTTTGGCTTTCTTTGAAAACTGTTTCCCATTCCAGGTGATTCAGGGATTTTGGATTCGTTGTTATTATATATTGTATAGGACTATTGAGAGCAATTGTACTTTAAAAAATTTGTTTTGATAACAGTATTGTTTCTACAGGATTGCATTCACTCAGAAATTAGACACAAAACTACTTGCAGCACAAACAGCCACGCAGGTGCAACGTGGCACCATAGTTGCGGATGTGTGGTTTGACCTTTGCTAACAAGATCACATACTACAACATTTATTTCATGTGGGACTCCTGCCTCACATAATACAAGGGGTAGATCTAGTCTTGTTATGAATTTGAGGTCAAGTAGTGAAGGCTGGTTTTGACAGTGGGATCCTTTTTCATTTGGACATTTTATAGTGGATGAGGTAAGGAATTGTAGGAGCATCCTGGTTAAGTTTTTATCCTCTGTATTTGGCTTGGATATCAGTCTGGCTTTGCAGCGCTTATGAGAGACTCTTCCTTCTGCCATCCACCACAGCTTGGGGCAACATTTGCTATGAAAGTGTTTGCTGGTAACCCTGGGTTTACCTGTAGGCCTGGGCTTGCAGGAAGCATGATCATTTCTTTTCTGAAGACATTACATGCACATATAATTGTTGGGAGTCATGAGGGAAGAGAATATGCATAGTGGAGAGAGATTTTGAAGTTTTTAGCCTCTAAAATCATAAAGCTTCTATTAAGTATGAGGAACCCTCATTGTTATTTTTATGTTCGTCTCTAAGGTTTGTAGCTTAGGCTTCCTGGTGTTCTTTTCTCCTCCCTTGCAATCTCTCATCAAATTTTTAATTCTCACTCCAAAGCATAGGGTGCTCAAGCTGGAGGAAAGGCTGCCAGAATGCCATTTTGGCAAACCAAGAAAGTATTCTGGGATCTCCTTCTTGGAGAAGGATTGTGGCTAAAATTTAAAACAAACAAACAAAAGGAAAAAAAGCCAAAACAGCCAGCACATAAAGTTTTAGAACAAGCAGTTAGTTTGGCAAAGTCAGAAACAACTTTTTAAATGAATGTTATTATAGAAAGTTCCTTGAAAACTTCAGTGATGTCCAATACCTGAAGCCAATAATATGATTTGTATTAAAACACTTTTTTAAAAAAAAAAAACTAATTCTGCAGGAGAATATTGTATGACTGTATATGTATAGTGATGATAGTACTTGCTAACTATGGCTATTCTGCATGTATATATGTAATGTCTTTGCTTGAGGTATACTTCTGCTCTGTGGAAATTAGGCAAATACTAAAACAATTGTCACTGTCAGAGACAGGTTTTGAAAACTGTAATTTGTTGAGTTGAATAGAAAGGTAGTAAAACTGGTTGAATTTATACACTAATTACTATTCAATACATACATATAAATTGGATGCAACAAATTAATGGCATATTTTGTAAATGTCTTAAATGGAAACTTGACGTGACTATTTTTTAGATTAGTTGGAGTCCCAAACTAGCCCTCCCATCATGCTTACTTTGGAAACTCACCTATACAAAATGCATTTACTGACCAATAAGAAAACATTGACAACCAATAAAAGTAGTGATGTTTTTTTAAAAGTCCTCAGCAGCGTTCTCTCATTTATGATTCAGTATAACAGATCTTAAGCAACTATTTTTAGTGATTTTTTAACAGAGGTGCCTTCTATTAAAACCTCAGAGTACTATATTGCTTTAACCTTATTTATGGCTCTTACAAGCCTCAGGAGGAGGTGTTCTGACCAAGTAAAAGTATTATATGTGATAGTCTGGCTCTGCTTTAATCGGTGAGAATTTGGCCATTAAGTAAAATACTGCCAAAATTTCAAAGTGTGTTGAATGCCCATGTGATTACACTGCAGATGTGGCCAAGATGCATCTGTGGAGCAGCTCAAGCACATCTCTCTGGCTGGGGTTGTTCCACATTACTGGCATTAGGATTATGAGAAGTTGGGGTGGTGGCTGTGAGAGGAAGGAGCCAGCACAAGCTGCTGAAGTTTGTATTGCCAGTCTCCATCTGAGCCTTGTCCCACACTGGATGAGGGAGAGAGAGATTGAGGAGTACAAAATAGCTGCTCTCCCTGCCTGCATGAGCACAGAGCGACCTGTCTTTTTAGCTATTTACCTCTTAAAGCTCTGCCACAAGGAGATTTTATCAAGTGTCTTACAGAACTGAAAGACTGGGGCCACCCCTGAAGCAGGCAGAGAAAGGCTGCCATCATACAGAGGTTACTGAATTTATGCAGTAGATATCTTTCTTTTAGTCTGACAGCTTGATTTCTAAGATCAAATCTATCCAGGCACAAGACTGAGGGTACTAATTTGATCAGTGGTGATATCTGTTGCTTTCGACTTGTTTTTACATCATCATAATCTTCTCCTTCATATAAAGGTAGATGAAACCCAGCTTTCTTCAAGACAAGTTGAAGATATTGTCTGCCTTTGTAAGACTGGCTAGTAAGCTGTGGAAACTTTGAAGCAGTTTGGGAACTTCGGTTGTACTTCCTTGGTGGAGTGGCATAATGTGGAGTTAGAGTTCTCTGCACTATTTTAGACTTTAGGTTTACTAAAATCCTCTTAAAGTTTGGGGGAGTTGCAGATGTCATTGACTTCAGTATCAAGTTCTTAGAACTCTTACTGCTAGCCTTGCAGAAGGGAAAAATTACACTTTAGGAGTGGGAGAACTTTAGTTCAACATCTACAGGTTAGAATAAAGGGTGCTTTTGAAAAGCTCAAGCTTTCAGTAGCAACAATATCTTTGTCATTCTGTGCAACACCATCATGGATGCGTGGTCTTTAAAGGCTGCTGGTATTTTTGAGATTTGTTGCTTTCTATATATGCTTTGTCACAACCTGTCCAGCCTGCTGGCACAGTTACACATTAAATTTTTTCCAGTAAGAATAATAGCAATGGTTACAAAGTTTTCTTGGGTGGACAGAAAATTAATATTTTTATGGCTGGTATGTTCAATAGATGTATGACATGGAACTAGGCTTCCATATGGCAGTGATTTTTTTTTTTTTTTTTTTTTTTTTTTTTGCTTTGGCATTCATCATGGACTGTGAACACTTGGGGTAAATTGGAACAGGTGGACAAACCTTTCTAAAGTACTAAATGTCTCATAACAACTACTGTATAATTAAAAGCCGTCTGGCTCTTTCTGCATTTACACCTAACTCTTCCTTTTGACCTTGACCCTAAGATGAGGTCTGGATTTGAAGTAAGAGATAACTCTGTCTGTTTCTTCATCTAGTTTTACTGAGCCTCCATTAGTGATGACAGAGTTTGGTTTGTTAGAGTAAATGCTGTATATGGAGATAATAAATGTGCTAACATATGTTTTATGAAATTCATTGATTTCAAAAAGACTTGCAACACTGGCCAAAACCAACTGAAATCTAACTCGTAAAAAGATGTTTGCCTGTACCTAAAATGCAGCTACTCTGGAAAGAAACGCAAATGTTGTTACACTACATTTCAGTCCTTACAGCATTTTTAGAAAATAAATTAGTTGGATTTTTGTCTTGTTGAAATTCAAAGGAGAAACTAGACAAGTAAAACAAAATTTGTAGGCTTCAAATGTGGCCAAGCTGTAAGCTTTATTTGGCTAGAATCAAGTATTGCTGCTGTCTGTCTCCAATTTGAGAGCATGACAAAAAATATGCGGGCAACTTCCAGCACCAACAGTGGTAGGGAAGTAACTTAGAGAATACTTCTTAAATTCTCTGAGCTGGTTGCTTTGCTCTGAGTCTCCTTCCAACTGATTTAAAGCATTAACTGGGCTGTAACCACTCGATGCAGGCATACTTGAGCCAGCTGTAAGGTAGTTGGTTTGTATATCTGCAGCTCCCTAATCCCAGATGCTTTCCTAGGTAAATACTGGGCCAGCAGTGCTGTTTCCAGTGCCTGAACTGTCTAGTTTGTGGCTAGCAACAGTGGGCCATTTTTGCTTTTCAGTCGTGTTATTCCATGGCTGCAGAGCCTGGAAGCTTTCATTGACCAATATTTAGTAGGTTAATGCGTTGGGTGTTGTAGCTGTTACCTGGTTTACAGCATCCTTCTGCCAGTCTGCTCATTCCTCTGCTTGTACGATGCCTAGAGGTCCCCTTGGTTTTGTGTAATTGTGTCTGCCAGCAGTCAGGCTGCAGTCCACAAAAAAGACTGATGTCAGTCACTCTCTGGTCATTGAAGCTGAAGCTTCAGCACTGGGATTTGAGATGTGCTTGGGTTCCTCTCCATTTCTACTTTCAAGGTTTTCATACAAGCTCTACTTTTTTTGAACCTACACATTGCAAGGCACCAAGAGCCCACAGTATGTCAGTTGGTTGGATTTTTTTCCTGTATTTGACTGTGTTAAGGTCACATTTGCTATTCATGCTCAAGAAAAAGCAATTTCTAGTCCTTGTCAGGAGACAGGGAGGAAAGTACCACTAAGCAAATGGAGATTGGTAGGTCACAGGACCTGATGCCAACACATTACTTTCACTGGAAAGCCATTGGATCCTGTCCCCACCTCCTATTGCGATGACTTTTTTCCTCTGCTTGTCCCTGGGTAGATAACTGCGTTCATTTATGTGGATGCAAGCAGAGTCTGTGTTTTATAAAAGAGAAGTAAGCACATCTTGTGCTGTGTGACCTACTGGGTCTGTCAGGGGAAGGTGGTTCCTTGTAAAACAGATAAGGGGACCGCAATCTGCTCCCTCCGGCACCATGATAAAGATGGAGACAGCGAGTCTGCAGACATCCGTAGATACTACCACTAAAGTCACAGCCTGCAGAATGCAGTTCCTGTCCTGCATCACACCACCCAGCTCTGCTCTCTGAGCAATAAACATCACACCAGCCTCTCCAAACTCTCCCTGGGGCCACTTGTGGCTCTAGTTTTGGCAGCTTTGTCTGCCTTGGCCCTGGCTGCCTGGAATCTACTTCTGCACTTCTTCCCAAAAATTCCTTTTCCAGTTCTGTGCCCGAGCTCACTGTAGGCCTTCAGTATGCCTACAAATAAGATGCTAGGTCTTAACTTCCACTCCATGTGTTCCCAATAGTGCCAGAAAGCACATAATGAATGTGTCTCCCTTGTTTCTTCCAGACTTAATAAGTAAACAAAGTCATAAACAGTAAGCCTAAAGGATAGGGATGGCAGGCATTTATGGGGTAGTAGGAATTTGTTCATTGAAGTGATCATTGTTCTACTTTGTGACTGTGGAATCTCAGCTTTTTTCTGAGAGCAGGAGCGTTGTGGGTTTCTTTTCAGATGAAGAGAAGCCAAAACTGGCTTAGTCCACTGACCTGTGGCTGTTACTTTGAAACAGACTCACTGTTTAAATTTACAGTAAAAACAAAAAAGCCTCTCTTTTTTTGTATTAAAATATAGCTAGTTTGCTTCGTAGGATTGTTTTTTAAATCAGTTTCCTGCAAATGGATGCTCTAGTCTGTTTGCTAGTATTTTACTTCCTTCTCCATCTGTGTAACAGCCTCTGTATTATAGGCTACATATAACATCTAAAATCACATTCAGGGATCTGTGAGAAACTCGAGTCTTAAGGTAACCCTGCCATGGTGCTGTTAATAACACATTGCAAACAAGAAAGTAGTAAGTGGAAATAATGCACTCATTTAGAAGTAATAAATCCTTTGATCTTTCTTTGAAGCAAGGGTATATGCTCAAACTACCAATTCAGGGACAACCAGATGCCCATAAAGAATGGTTCTTTGCTTTGATAGAAAATCGCTGAGGCCTGCCCAGCAGCTCTGGTCTGTAAACAGATTAGTTAAGTGCTCATCAGCTCCAATTTGCATAGGACAGTCTTTGCACACAAACCCTACTTCCAGTCTTAATAAGCTATTTACTTGCAGGAAGGCTACTGGTTTCCTTTTAGTTAGAAATCTCAGCAGAAAATTGCTTTGTGAAAAGGGGCAGGATCTCGATTTGGAAATAGCACTGTTCCTCTGCACGGATGTTAATAGGCAAGTGGTGACTGGTAGTTTGGTGTGCTTGCTGAACCTCTTTAGTGAACAGCTGTGGGAATTAGAAAAATAGCTTGTAGTTGAAAATTGGTAGAACAGTTACTTCTCTCTGCTCATTGGTGGATTTCAGCCGTGGCTGGATACAGAGCCTGCGTGAGAGAGGGTTGGGAAGCAGACGTTTGTCTCTGCGGGAGAAGGATCCCAGAGCTGAAGTGTTCCCTCAAGAGGATTTCGCTAGGTTGTAAAATTCTCATCACCTTTGAATAAAAATAAATGCCTCGTGGATACTTGTTGGTTTGTGTGCAGCCTGCAGATTTGTCACTCACATTTTTCCCTCTTTAAACTTCATTTGATCCCCACAATTACTTTTATCTGATACAAAGGGAGGTCAGTCTCAGCCACAAAAGCAGCAGATGGTGAGATTCACCCTAGAGTATAGAAAAGCTACAAGTACCTTCAGTGTCTTTTGCATTTTAAAGTGTGTTACTTCTCATTTGATTTCAGCCTGGCCAGCAGTTTGCTCTTCTTTGAATCAAGAAAGCAATGAGACTCCAACTTTTTCCTAATGAAGAGACAAATATATCAAAAGTGGGAAGAGAAATGCACAGTATTCGTGAAACCAACTGCAAGCAGTTTCAGTGCAAACCTGCTGCAGCTGGAAAGGTCTTAAAAATTATAGACTAGATTCTTTATTAATGATCTCACTAACTTTGGGGTGACAGGTCTACAAATAAGGACATAATGTAGGTGTGTGTGTTTTAAAACAGAATACTGGCATTAGACACAGGAAAGTAAGTTGTGTAGTTCTGCCTTTCCCTAGTAACAGTGAAAAAAGTTATGAATCTGTTTTTTCACTGATTACATTATTTCTGTTTTGTGTCCCCTTTTGCTTGGAAAGTAAACTTAGGTTAATGCCTTTGTGCCTGAAAACACAGGGTGAAGGGCTGGACTGAGGAAACTACTTATCATTTTCACAGGCAAGCTAAATATAGTTATAAATTCTTCCCTGTAGTTTGGTTTTCATCATTTATTTCATCAGCCAGATGCTAGTTTTTCATGTAGGATATGATAAGAACATTACCCAAAGACTTCCTCAAAAAATAAAATCCGAATTATTACAGGGCACTCTGCATTAGCCCATCAACCGTCTGCCTTTGAAGGCTTGTGTTCAGCCTCTCTGTTTTATAGTGCCAAGATTCAAATATGGGATTGCTAGAGGAAATTAATTACTAGTAAATTTAGAACAAAGGAAAGAACCTGCAATTTCACAGCATGTAAAACACCTTTTGGAATTCTTTGCTCTCTTCTTGGAAACCAGTGTGCCAAATTCTTGGAATTATTTTAAAGGTCTTGGTAAAAATAGTTAGCTATCCAAAAGGCATAGTAAAACCTTATGTTTAAGGATATAAATAGCTGGCAGAAAATTATTTTTTCTCTAACCACTTTAGACCATGTCTATTCAATAGTCATTGCAAATCACTGCAGGCCATGCTTTTCTGATGTCCTGAGTGCTGAGTATGGCTATGGCTATGGCATGGAACCTGAAGGGACAAAGTTGTGAGACATCCTCACCCTGGAGATCTACAGCTACCGCCACCTTCCCTTCAACCCCTGTCAGACACCTCTGCCCAACCAGGGGCAGCAGTGGGCTCAGGGGCCCACATGGCTTCACACATCAGGTGTCCCACAAATCCAAGAGTACCTGCGTTTTTCTGAACTTTCTGGAACTGTCACCTGTCTTCAGCCACTTCTTAGGTGCCTGAATCTACTCATACTGCTTCATGTCTTCTGCAAGGCAGACAAAGAAACGCCTGCAGTTTCAGCGTGTATAAACCCGACCTTTCTGTTGATGCTCTTTCTGCTAGTTCTCAGTTCTCCCTCTCTGACAATATTCTTTTATTGTTGCCTCCAGATCCAGTCTGTAAAATGTGTCTCTCACCTGCCTCCTCCCATAGTCTGTCATGTGGTCTTGTCCTCATTTATTCCATCGCATGTGAATGTGCATTTCTTTGTCCCAAAACACCATCCACAAAGATCCATCATTCTCATCCCTACAGGCAGCATATGAATCCACCCTAGCTAGTTTTCTTTTCTTTTTCCTTGTTAAGTAGTGTGGCTTGTCCCCCATGGTTCTCATGCTCCATTTGAACTGCACCTTATTTCTCTTGTAGCTTTGCAACCCTTAATGCTCACAGAGCTGTTATGCAGGCTGTACAGTCAGTCTCAAGAGTGATTCCCAAATCACTCTTCAAGTCATTAAGGAGGTTGGATTTTATGTCACCACATTCACTCTTGTTTTTGCATCTTGTATCTTACTCCTGCTCTCTCAATTGGCTTTTCGACTAAATTAGCATCAAGTGTCCTCTCACCTCTCCTTCAAAAGCAGCTGCATCAATACCAGTCTAAGGCTGTGTCTAAAACAGTGATGTAGTCCAGAGCAGGAACCTGCTTTACAGCATGTTTTCTGACCATACCCATTTCCCATCCTTGAATGCACTTTGCAGAGGGATCCCAGAGTACATCAGTGGGTTTTCTTTCAAAAGAGGCAAAAGAGCAGGATGGTGCTCCAGGTCTGTCTCAGGTACTTTGACTTGCTCATGGGCCTTCTGAGTACCAGACTAGACTGCAGCTGGTCTGGGGAAAGGCTCCAGATGTAGAACACTTACAGTGTAGGCATTGGCTCCTTAAAAACAGCTGTGTAGTTTTCCAGATTTTCTCCTACTGTGCTGCTGGGGTCGGCAGATTCTGTACATCCTTTCAGCAGATGTGATTTTTCATTGATGCTGTAAACCTTAGTTTATTATTTTAACATTTGTGAAGTATCTGTGCCTCACCAGATCAATGTACGATTGCAAGCCTGAGCCTTCCAGCAGTGTGGAGCTGATCTTTTTTTACTGACATTGATTTTATACCCAAGCACATTTATGGGCTTCTGCAGGGATTTCCTTTATGTCATCTAAAGTAAGATCCACCTGGAAATGTATCTTCAGTTTGGTGAAATGTCATGTCGGTGACCATATTCTGCATTTTTTAAATGCTCAGTCTGGGAAGCATCCTAATATTGCCCTCAACAATTGTTTTTCTAATACGGGAGTGGCAACACTCAGCTTTGTATTCTTATGGAGCTAGCCAGGTTATTATTGTGGAAACAAGATATAGTAACTTGACTTTAAAACTGTTCTCTGTGGGGGATGGTTTTTATGACCCTGGATTTTAAAAGATTTCAAAATACATTTGCATTCATGAAAAATGTATTTTAACAACATAAAGGCTGACAATCCTGCTAGTTGTAAGGAATTCCTTTGATGGTGAGCTACAAAGTCCTTGGTAGCCCTGGCAGTAATACAGGGTTTCCAACACATTATTCTCCACCTTATTTTATTTATTTATTTTATTTGAAAGCCTTTCTTTCCAGAAGCCACAAAGGAAGAATAGGAAACAGTCATCAATGTGGAGGTGACTTTTCCACTTCCTTCTCTTTCATGAAGTTGTTAACAGTGATTTACAGTTGTTCAATTACATTGAGATGACTGGGATATTTCTACATAAAGTAATAAAAATCAGTTTGTAGGCCTTATTAATTTACTGCATATAACAAATTGTACTGTACTAAAAGAATATTACAAAAATATTTACTTAAAAATGTATCATATTGAAAGTAATTCTGCTTCTTATGGACTTCCTTACCTCCGTGGGAAAAATTATGATAGCATTGGGCATGTTCATGCTGCACAGTGTGCAAACCTGAGAACTGTTGTGCACTTCTGAAAAAATGTATCAGATATTTTTGATCAGATATTTTGCCCACATTTTTATTTCCTTCTTGAGTTGTGCCATGAGTATGTGATTCTACCTTAAGCAAGTAAAAACTTCTGATTGCTTCTGAAGTTAGTGGAAATTTTACCATACATTTCAGTGACTTTTTCTTCCCTATTAATTTGGGGGGGGGCACAATTAAAATTTAAGTGTGGCTCTTCAAGTTTTAAAAAGTGTCAGGTGTTATATAAAATCAAATGGCATCATTTCTTTAAATAATTTTGCAAGAAAGGGTGTTTATGAAAAATGAAGCTGACTCCTGATTTATATTAGTGTATGGCAGGTTCTCTAAAAATGGAGAAAATTGTCTAGACTTGAAAGTCAATATCAACAAATTTGTAGATGAAAGGTATCCAAATATTAGATATCTAGAAGTCAGGGGGTCAAAATTAGGAACATGGGCTATTTAACATTTTCATAGGTCAAGTGGTAAACAAGATCTACCCAATGTTGAAAGTTGCAGCCACGGCTGTGCTCAGTAACTGTCTGCCATCCCTGTGACTTCAGGCGTGAGAAGAATCACAGAATCCCAGGATGGCTGAGGTTGAAAGAGACCACTACAGGTCATCTGGTCCAACATCCCTACTCACCTAGAGCCATCTACAGCAAGTTGCCCAGGATCATGTCAGATGGCTTTTGAATATCTGCAAGGATAGACTCCACCTCCTGGGAAACCTGTGCCAGTTTTCAGTAAAAATGTTTCCCTGATTTCAAACAGAGCCTCCTGTATTTCAGTTTATGCCTTTGCCACTGGTCCTGTCACTGAACACCACTGAAAAAAGCCAAGAAACTCCATCCTCTTTGCACCTTCTTTTCAGGTACGTGTATACATTTACGAGATGTATACTCACTTAGCCACACTCCAGGCTGAACCAGCTTGCTCAGCCTTTCCTCACTGAGGTGATGCTCCAGTCTCTTCATCATCCTCCTGGCTCGTTGTTGGATTATTTTCAGTATGTTTTTGTCATGTACAAAACTACACAGTGTAATTCCAAAGGGCAGGGCTTCTCTGGGAAGGAACAAGGACCAAGCTCTGCTTCTCTGCACATCTTCTACCAAGGTGTTTCCCAGAGACATAGGAACATGCTGGTCTGCAATGAGATGGCTTCATGCTCCTCTACACCACAGTGAGGTTAGAAACCTTTGGCTTCACTGTAGCATTCTGCCCACAAAGGGACCACTTCACAACTGTATAGATCTCCAGGGCCTCAATGAAAGAGTGAACTATCCTTTCTAAAATAAAACTAATTTGTTCTATTTGTGCTATAATAACCAAAACCAGAAAAAAACATGGCTCTAGGTGAAAGAACTGTGCTGGTTCCCAACCCAGCTGTGTAAAAGGAGACAGAGGTCTAAAGCAGAATTTTTTCCTACTGTGCAGTAGTTTTAACTGTGAAGTAAAAGCTTGGTACTGAGGGGAAGACTTTTGCCTGATACTCTGATGGGTGCTGTAACTTCATCTTTTCCTTTTGGTGGCTCTATGACTTGTGAAAGTCCTAATCAGGGTGAAAGGCAAACTTTGCCAGGCCAGCCTGAATATAGTGGGGATATCCTATCTGAAAGTGTTCTGCTAATGGCAGAAGAATGTACTTAGAATTTAACTGTCAATAATTTCATTTGCTGTAATTTGATGAAGTACGATGATTTTGCATGTGACAGCCTAAATCTTCCATTGGTCTAGGCTGAAATACTATCCCTAAATTGAGATAACAAATAGCAAACTTATCATAAACAAATAATGAACAGAAGGAAAATTTGAATTGACTGGATAGCTATTTGCTGTGAAATATTCAGTCAAGTCTATAAATAATGTTTTGTTTCTCTCTGGAGGAAGAATGACTTACTTCACCAAACAGGTAAAATAGAAAAAATAACAAGACCCTAATACACTGAATCAAATGAGAAAATAAAAACTGTGATAGATGTGACCTTTGGAGAAGTGTTCAATTTTGTTTGTCATTGCTTGGAAATAATGCAATGTACCTTACAAGAGGTAACAGCCAGGCAGCAGAAATGTCACTGTTTTCTTTTATTATCTTAATGTGGAATGCAAGTTTTTTAATAGATCCAATATACTTTAATAGATTGCTTGTTTTCTTTCTGTCATAGAGGGGTTTTATGTGGGATCACAAATAGGTGTATTCCTACACCCCCTGCTTTATAGCTCATCACTGTCACACTTGGCATCAGTATTGCTGTAATGTGTGAATGTATCTACAGGTTTTTTCCACAGGATTCCTGGGCCTTTAGTGTGCTGATGAGCTGCTTTTATACTTTGTTTCTTCTGATTTAGATCAAAAGAACTTGCACATGGCCAATCCCCTTGCAATAGACTTGATCTGCTTTCAAAACAGTGCCAGGTGACAAATATCATTTTTATTCCACACTTAGTTTGCATGTTCAATGTGTAGGCATTTTCCAGACACTATATCCCCCCAAAAAATTAAGTCTCTATTCTCATAAAGACCCTCCTCAAAGAGCCCCTGGCTACCTTATGTTCCCCCTTCAGTTACCATCTACCTTTAAGGAGGGAGCATGCTGTGTATTGACATGCAAAACCAAGCTCCAAAGAAGTGACCTGCTGTGTCTGGTAATTTCTCTACCAAGTAGCTTTTAAATTAGAGTTAACCTGAGATTTCAGAGAGTCTGCTCATTTGCACATCAATATCCTAGTGCTCCTCCTTAGCACTGGTGGAGTCCCAGTGTTACTTTTAGGATAAGGTGGCTAGCTTTGATATTTAGAGAAATGCGCACATTAGAAAGTTGGATGTGATCCTGGATAAAGTTCCAGGAGAGTTTTGGCCAAATGCACAAGGGCAAATGTTAGTGATACAGTAAGACCTGGAAAATACTCATCTCATGAATGCACTATGACAGGCAGAGATGTGCTTTGAGCAGCTGCAGACAGATTACACCAGCAGATGTGTAATTTTTCTGCTGGAACCTCACCTGTTCTGGAGCTTCTGCTGGTGCTGCTACCTTGGCCAAGGGCACCTCTCTCCCTGACCCTTCATAGAGAAACCATGCCGATGGCATCCTGCTGCACAAACATGGTCTTGGTGTGTGAAAAAAGGTCCTGAAGAGCAGTTCTGAGGAAGTGCAAGTCTGCTGGCTTTCAAGAGATGAGGTGAAGAACAGACCTGTTATAACATGTTTAAGATTGCCAGTCCTGTAGTGGCAGAGTTGCAACCTCCAGTTCCCCTCCAGCTTTTGACATTGAAGCCTGAAAAATTCAAGTGAGGGAAATAAAAGTGCCGTTTGCTGAGAGCAACAGTAATTTATCATCAAACACTTCACAAGAAAAAGTGACAAATTCATCCTTGGGAATGCTAGCTTAGTCACCCAGCCACTGGTTTTCACAATCAGAATCGCTGCAGGCTGCATGACAGCACCTTTGGATCTTTGTTGTCTTTTTTGCATTCAATATTATACAGAGGCTCTTGCCTTGTTAAGATGCAGTAATTCCTGTTCAATACATTTGTCCTTTAGGATTTGGGGTGGCTTTTTCAGCTTTTGCACTAATGATTTGTGGTACTAACATCCAGTGATAGCTAACTATGGGATACAAGTACATTTCTGATGGATTTTGGCACTTACTGCTATGGCATTGCAATAGAAATTATTTCTGGATCTATCTTCTTAATGATATCAAGAATTGAAGTTCTTAGTGACATTAATTATGTTTTCAGCTGTATCTCCAGCTCTTTCTTCCTCCCTGGTCAGACTAAGGAGTGCTTATAGAATTGCTTGGAGAAGAAATCCATGAAAGTTTGAAGCTTGCACCTCGTGAAAAAAAAATGCTGGGATTTATTTCCTGTGTTAATGTCTGCTTATATGATTGAAGTGAAATAATTACTATGAAATAGTTCTCTTTGAAACTATTAAAAATTGAAAAGTATCAGATCAGCTGCCTCCTCTCATACACAAGAATATGTTATGGATGTGGACAGAAGAGTATGACAAGAAAAGCAAGCCAGGAAATTACTCCAGTCTCCTCTCCTAATATCTCACTGTTTTGTACACATTTTTTCCAGTTTTCTGCTGGCCTGATCCAGTGAGTGGAAGACACTCAGCACCTCTCACAACCTGCTTTGCCTGGCTTTGTGATAGATGTATTGATCTAGTCAAGTCCCTGGCATTTGACCTGAAAGTTGCGGAGGGAGATGGGCTCACAGGCAACGCTGGGTTAAGATGGGCTTCTCTTGGGGTCAAAAGCCACAAAAGAAGTGCTCATGTAAGTTGTGGAGAGTGTAACATTAGTATGACTGTTTCAGTGTTTGCTACCAGGGAAACTGCTTGTTTTTAATCCCACTTGTGTTACATGTACAGCAATAATGTCTTCAGACTCTGGAAATGTTACATTTCCTTTTAAAAGCCCAGGGGTGTAACTCAAGCACACAATCAATGCTTGTACTCTACTGGTCTCGATTTCCAGACTGTTCCCAACATTTAAAAGGCTGCTTCATTCAGATTTCTCCTATACCTGCTAAGCAAGGAGTAACCAACATCTGAGTGGAGAAAATGTTAACAGATTCCACTGGTGGCTCTCTTTTGTCAGGTCTAGAATTGTGATTGCTGGATAACATTAGAGTAAATTAACCCTTTTAAAGACAGACAGACAAAAAAATTGCAAGGAAAAAAGCCAAAGATTCTGAAGTTCAAATAATATACTGATATTGCCAAAGCGTTGTGGAATTGTAATGAATACTGCTGTTGACAGTAAAAAGCTCTGTGCTCAGTCAGGAACCGTTCCTAACAACCTGGCAGACGTCCTTTGAGTGTGGAAATGTGTGTTTCATTGTTTTCCTATTTAATTGCTCCCATTTTATTTAGAGGGGAGGTATTAGGGAACACCTTCAAAGTAAGTAAAAAAAAATTAGTTGTGGGATAGGTAGAAGGCTGTTGTCTCACTGGGATCTTCAAAAAGCAAAGATTTGTAAAGCTTTCAAGATGACTGGGGACAAGATTTACTTCTTGTTAAATCAGATAGAGACCTAATTAGAGATTTATGAAAGCAACAAAGCACCCTGCAGCAGGCAGTTTCCCTGCTGGGAGAAAACTCACTGAAACATGAGGGTAAGGCTAATAGCAGCTACTAAGAATGAAAAAAAAAAGAAAAAAGAAAAAAAGAAAAAAAAAAAAGAATAAAAATCCCAAGTCCCTTTTAACTGTTTTAAACCCTCAAGCAATTGGACTTCGCTTGTCATGGTTGAGAGGAGATAGCCTATCTTGTCTGATATGAAGACAAGCGACTCAAATCTGTTGTCAAGGGCCACAGGGAAGGATTGAAAAGAAGCTACGGTGGTCAGCAGATGAGCTGATATCTCCCCTCCAAGTAGAGGGATGAATTAGCCTTACAGTTGCTAAACTCAGGATAACAAGTCTAAAAGCCTAAAAAAAAGCCTAAAGCTTTGCTTCCTCATTGGGAAAATAGCCTTTGAATGGATCTCTGGAGCAACAGAAAGAGATCAAGGAAAATGTGTCAATTTGGGATAATAAAGGAAGCAGAAGGGCCATAAACAGAGCAGATATGCATCCCTAGGCAGCATCCACCTTTTTTTCTTTTAGCAATTGACAGTGGCCCTCAAGGTGTTGTTACACATGATGGGTTCTCAGACTTGATAGTGCATTTCTTCTTATTGCCATTTGCATAATATATGACCCTTTGCTTTTGTGTGTATGAAACAATGTTGTGATACAAATGTCAACACATGGGGGAAAATTATCCACATTCCATCTGTTTTGATGCATTCATTTTTTCTGAATGCATTTTTGCAAATAAAATATGAAGACTGACCCAAAATTAATTTTGGGTTTCCTTTTTCTTTTGCAAGCAATAGAGGCTGAAGTCTGAAAACTGAGAAAGCTTCAGGGCAGCAACCTGAATAACTTCCTTTACAGAAACATTCTGTCATAGAAAAAGGCATTCATAGCTCAGAAACAACATTGCTGTGTTCAGCCCAAATTAGGCAGTCTGGCCAGGGCAGGCCTTCTTTTGCACTTCCCAAGTGAGTGAAAAAAATGCTTGTCTTTGCATGGGTAAAATTATGATTATTTTAATACATTGCAATGCCAGAAATAATGTCCTGAAAGTTTGGGGGGATTTTAAATAGAAAATAGTAAACAATGAAAATTAATAAAAAGTCTTTTACCTCTCAGCATGATAAGCTCACTTATTTAGCACTGAAGAGGTGACAAAGGTCATGCCTGTGTATGATACCATTCTTGATGAAAACAAAACTTCCACTATTTTCCTTAATAAATGTTGAATGCTTTAGTAACGCTTGCTTGCTTAAGTAATATATGCAGGCTCTGCTAGTTTAATTTTCATAAACTTGATTGATTCAAATGTTGATTTTACTGCCACAGCTTTTATATCCCAGTCTAATCAAACTACATGTTTATTATTTCAATTTTACATATTTTAGTAATTGGATTGTGTACCTTAATAGTACAGTGAAGTTTTGCATAGTTTACTAAGGAAAAAGCTGACTTGATACTCCTTCTCCTGTTTTAGTGCTTAATTTTTAATTTTTCTGGATCAAGCTAAGCTCTTAAGAAATTACTTTACAGGAGAAGTGTATGACAAGTTGAAGGGAATTAAATGAGACTGAATTGACTCAATTCATTAGTTCTTGCATTCCAGCATTACTGCTGCTTATCACTTGGGATTCCTGCTCTGCAGCTGCCTTAGCCTGATATAGTGTTCATGGCTTTCCAGGTTCATGCAAATGGACCCAATTCCTGTAATGTTCTTTTGGTCTTCTACTTGGAAAAGGAAAATGGCTGAGTCTCAAACTTGTAACAAATATTCGGTTTTGTCTGCTGCTTTTCCACCATAGATACAATCCACAAAAATAATTCATTCTTTCTTTCCCAGAATTTCACTTTTCAGATGAAATATTCAAATAACTGTTGCAATGTGAAGGGCCAAATTCAAGACTTCCTGTGAAAACCAGAGGTGTATCTAGTTGGACATATAAAACATGGGGCACCCCAACCTGATAGTTAGCCTTGCTAAAGCCTCCAGCTTTAGCAGTTGCAAGTCTTGTCCTTTGAAACATATTTTGGTTTTGTTTGCTGGTCTTGTCATCTGCCATTATAATCTTTTTTTTCACTTTCTGCTCCTACATTATTTGACTTGCAGACATATAAATCATCCAAACATTTCAATGAATGCTTTTCATCTCTGCATATATTTAAAAGATTGGTAACTGAAAAAGTTAAGGTCCTAAGTCGGAGTTTTAACACAGTGCAAAAAGGTTTTTGAGGTAATTTGTTATCAAAATATTCAGGTCAGTTCAGGAATTTATTTTTGCTGATGAACTCCATTAAAAAATAGCCTCTGTGAATTGCCAATGTTATTGGATGAGTCTGGGATTTCTGGGGAGAGGGATAACTCAGGTATCATTTGAAAAGTATGTTTGTTCATGTTTTATATTACCAGAGGGGCTGTTATGCTTATTTTTAAAATAGATTATGTGGTCAATATGTGAATTAATGTGATTTATTGATTGAGCTTTATGTGTTAAAAACTTGACTTCTATGCCTCAGTGGTATTATGTTTTAAGCAAGTCCCTTTATGTGTTTTTATAAACAGGATGATGACTTAGAGGTGAGAGGTGGATTGTATGTTGGCAAGAAGAAAGTGTAGGTTGGTGGCAAATATCTTTTCTCTGTTATTCTTCTCTCCTTTACCACCCTTTTGTACACTTTCCAGCACAACATATTGCATCTCACGAGTTGGAGTGGATTTGTAGCTGACAAGGCTTGAGTAGAAGGGCTCTGAGGAATGTGTTGGTGCTGCTGTGAGTGGCAGCTGTGATTTAGTGGATGGCAGTCTCTCTGTGGAGTTAGAATTGAACTGCCAGCTAAGCCTGGGGTTTAGGACCCTGGTGGAGCTGCTGTGTTTTGGGTGAAACTTAAAACCAAGGGTTTGTTGGTTTGTTGGTTTGTTTGTTTGTTGTCATTAAAGACTTCTAGTGAACATCTTCTACTAAGTTGTTGTATGGCAGTGAATTAAGAGTTGTTTTCCAGAAGTGGATTAAGAGATCCTAAGCAGGATCTCTGGTTTCCTAAGCAATTAAGGTTTTGGGGATTAAAAAATACCATATAAAGGTAAGTTACTATACAAATAATAAAATGAAAACACTCTCTTCTTAAGTTTACAATCAGGAGCAAATCAACAATAAAAGGGGAAAAAAATAGCTCAAGGCTTCTTTAATACATAAAGTTAGATGTTGTTGACCAGATGATGGGTCAAGATCACCTTTATGTCAAGGTTTGGGCTTCAAGTTAAAAGCTGAACCTTGTCTAAGATTCAGATTCTGGCTTAGTGGCATTGAAATTCCATAAGAACCTCCAGTGAGATTTCATCTCAACACTGTGAAAATTTCATCAAATCACCTGCTTTCCGGAGGTTCTCATATTTTTCTTCATTTTGAAATAGGTTTCTTCTCCCCAACTTGTGAAAGATGAGGCAGCAGATGGATTGGATTTAAGTTTCCCAATATGACTTAGTGCCAAATCCTGGACAGCAGGGATTCATGCCTGGTAGTCTCTCTGGGGCTTGGTTTTAATGCCCAAGGGGGAAGAGAGAGAGAGAGAGAGAGAGAGAGAGAGAGGAGACACTGATGTACAATACCCTGTAGCTTTACTGATCCATAACTCTGGATCAGTTAGCATAACTCTGCAAGTCTTCACTGGTCATTTTTAAGACTCATTCCAGTGTTTAAACTGTGTAGGTAATTAGGCAGCACCTAGACCTAAACTATCCACTCATCATTTACAATTACTCACAGCTAACACTTTAAGGATGCAGTGGAACACATGCCTTTAAGCCATCACTTTCTAGCTCTGGGATAATCCATTTTGCTGAGTACTTATCTTGGCACAGGTCAGCACATTTCTGTCACGCAGGCTGGTGGTACTTGTCTGGGCAATACAGCAGCTGATCAGTACTCTCTGTAATCATGGCATGAACCACTCTGCATCCCTCAAGTCCTGTCTTTGCCTCATCTCTTCCATTTACTGTAGGATCTGTCTGGGGACAGAATGGAAGTGCTTTCTAGCTGGCAGTTGTAAAAGGGGCTCTGTCCAGGTGGGCATGTCAAAGGAAATTCTCCTCCAGAGGCTACAGTGGTGGAAAAAGCTAATTTGGGGATAACTCAGATAGCTGTATCACAGTTTGTGATATATAGATTTGTGATAAGCAACTGCTGGCAGAAATATTTAACTATTTGAAAACACAGTTGACAATCATGAGCTATGGGGATCAGCTCAGGAAGAAATGCTGTCCAAGAAAATGATGTGGCATAACATCAGAAATCTTGTACAAATAAAAGATGACAAGGCCATCAGTTTTACTCACTTACATAAAGGAGTGTCTGAGAAACAAGAATTCTGTTCTGGAAAAAATTCCAGTGTTTGTCAATTGCTTTTGCTTTGTAATGCAATGAGGACTCAAGTTCAACCAGTTTTAACAGAAGGAAAAATTCCAGTTTAGAAGATCCAGCATTTTAACAGCTGAGACAAACCCAGGAAATGTGGTTGTTTGGGAATTTCATCCAGTGTATTCACAATTTACCCTATTCCCTCTGATCAGCCACTCCTTTCTGGATCCCTCAAACCTTTGTAGAATTTATGGAAGTGACATCTTACCATAAGACATTCCAATGGATGGATCTGCATTTTTCCATTAAAAATGGTTTAAAACATTCTTTATCCAATCTTACTTTCATTTTTATGAGTAGGTGAGAAGATGCGAAAGAATGGTGCTGTTTGAACAGTAGGACAATATTCTGTAGGAAAAGCTGTTAGACTCAAAATTATATAGCTCATTAAATATGCAACCTAATCTGTGTCTATCTGCTGCCAAAATCATGAAACATGTGAAGACAATATAAAAACTTCCTCAAAGATGCATTCAAGCTCTTGGTAGAGTGCTAAATAACTTCAATTTCTGTTAAAGCTACAACTTTCAACGTTGCCTCCCATATATAATGGGCATAACTGCGGAACATTTGCCTGACTTTTTCTGTGTCTCTGGAGACAAGCAGTGTATTTGGGCTGAGAAAATCACAAGACTGCAACCAAGAACATCAAAATATATGCATACACTTTAAGTTGTTCCAGCAAAGGAAACTCACTTTCATTGAAGTACTGTAAGTTGATCTAAGTGAGTTTTCTGATGTAATGAACTTTATCGCTTTGATCCTCGTGAAGGATCCATCTGAGTCAGAGCCAGAAAAACATGTAAATCTGACACTACAATAGAAACATTTGTTTAAAATGAGTAACACATCTTGATAGGAGTTTTTTGATAGCTAAAACAAACTTTATGCAATACAGTTTTGAAAACTTGTTGAAAAATGAATGGATAAAGCATGTTTCAGCTCAGGAGTCAGCTGTACAGTCAGATTGCTTCTTTCACTTTGATTCAGTGTAATAAAAAAGCTAAATCCTCTGAAGAGTCATTGTACCAAACTGACTAGGTCTGTTATGGTGGAGCACATATTACTGTAATGAACCAGTTTCACACAGATAATTGTCATGGCAATGGAAACCAAAGCAGAGACACAGATGCACGTTGTGTTCTGCTAGTCCTGCCAATGGTTGTTTGAAAGGCTGAAATCAAACAGAGAGATGAGCATGTGTGCATTAGGTTGCTGCACAGGGTGTTCTGGTTTCCTACCAGGGTTTATGCAAACAATTAAAAACATATATTATCAAGTAAAGCTTATGCTGCTTCTTTCTATCTGTACTTTCTATGAATATACAAAAAGGGCCTGGCAACTGCAGATTTTGGTAGTAAAATCTGATAGTCAGGAATATGTTTAGCACATTTATTTCAGAATATTTAAATGTCCATCAGCTTACCAGAGTTCTTTACAAAGATACAAAATTTAAAGCATAATGCTCTCATAATGGTCATCAGAACTCTCAAGGAGAGGCATCTGCAGCCAGTGCCCCTGCAGACTGTCAGCTGATCTATTATCAATTAGCCAGCAGACTGGCCAAATGCATCTGTGCTATGTTTTGCCTGAAGATTGCTGAGTCACATCACCTGGCACTCTAAAACAGTGATGACTAAGTGTATTAGAAAGGGCAAGATGATGACCAAGCAAATATAGAGACAAATCTGCTCCTTGTTGTGGAAAAGACTCGTTTTCAAACCATTGTGTACACAGTTGTGTTTATACATTTTCTGTATGGCTCACATTGAACTTCCCATGCAGTGAATACAATTGGCCCTAGAGCAACACCACCAAATTGCTGCAGTATCACTTCTGACATGTAATTTCTAAATACATTTTAGAAGATAAAGAATCAAGGTACTGTGGTTTCTGGAATAATCTGTGTTAATAATTTCTGAAATAACTCAATGAACTGAGTTAGCTCCATAGCTCACTTCTAATAAAAGTATGAGACTTGAATGAAAATGATTGGAAGGAAAATATAAGAACTTAAATTAGAAACATCCATTTTTTTACAAGATGCTGTGAGGGAAATGTCAGCAACAAAATTCTGAGTGATTTTTTTGGCTCAATAGTATATCAACCTCAGTACATGCCATAATTTATGATTTCTTTTAAGACCATAACACTAACATAGCAAGAAACATCAGATGAGGTGAGTGGCTGGCTGACAAACCAATTTAAGATGATGATAAGCACAGCAATGATGAGAGGATATGCAAGGGTGAGATTTCCCCACATCTTAACTCCAGAAATGCTGATTAATGAATTCAGTGTAAGCCTCTTGTTTTTGGATGAAATAAAGTATGAGCAGATGAGTAACAGAAGAGGGCAGTGAGGGAAGACAGTAAAGAGACTAATCTTTCCCAGCTGAGATGGGAAGGCTTTGTGGAAGGACTAATATCAGGCCAAAAATATTATGAATAATAGAGATTATTTCTGTAAAGAGAACATTAGTTTTACGTCTACAGGGAGGATTTCTAATAATAACACAGAAAGAAATCTAACAGAAAGCAGCCTAATTTTTTTTTTCTTCCATAGGATCAAAACTATCAATGAGTATGGGCAAGAAGCTGATGAAATGTTATCTTCCATAATATGAATTTACTTCTTGATCCAAAGTGATAATGAAACTCTGAAAAAATATGTTTTACCATTTCTTCTCTCTCTTATGTACGGAATATAATCTGCCAGCAGTGGTCCTGTCTCTGATGTTTGAGGAATTCAGATTTTTCAAGTCCGTGATCGGCACCATAACCACTGGGCCTTCTACAGAAGGGAGGGTGTGGGGAGACATGGGAAGTTCCCCCCCACAGTCACCCTGTGGGAACATCATTTGACACTGGTTTTTGCAGAACCTATTTGCTGCAGATGGTGCTGAGACATTTTACTGGGCACTGCCTCTTGGAATGTGCCTGCACATGTGCACACCTTGTGTGTGTGTGTGTGTGTCTATGCAATTACACATGGCGATCTCATTTGCCAATGTAATCAAGCTGACCATGGATCCTGCCTTCTCCTTACATTCCTTTTTTTGACCTGAGTGACAGTGGTGCCCTCCATGATCTTGTTGAAGGCTTTTGGAGCAGAAAGGCCCTGAACATCTTGGGCTGCTGAAACCAAAGTGACTGGGAACATTCACAGACGGAAAATGTTACCCACCTGGTTCAGCTTGCTGCTGGAAGTTGAAATGCCAATAGGTTTAGATGGGAGTTTCAAGGATCATATTCACAGGCTTGAATGCTGGTGTTCTGCCAAGTCCCTTTAGAGGCTGTAAAAGGACGCACACCTCTTTTTGCTGTGCCTCCCCTGGCAGGCAGGGCAAGGCAGCAGCAGAAGGCCAGCAGTTGTCCATGCTCTGTAATTCCTGCACACTCCCGAGCACAGGGATTGCTCTGCTGATTGCCCTTCTTCCAAACAGCACACAGACGCTTCAGGGGAGAGCGTGTGCCAGGGTCCTTTCCCAACAGGCAATTTCAACTCAAACACCCAGAGTCTGGGGGATGGGGAAGGGACAGAAGAGGCTGTGGTATGTAGGGCTGAGCCGTGCTGTGCCGCCTGGCCTCGGGGCCAGAGCATGGTCCCTGGTTATTTTACTCACTAGACATTTCCTGTGTGTCTCGATTCTCTGTCTATTCAAGAGCAAGAGAAGAATTTTCCCCCTTTACAAAAAATAAGTGCCTTTTTAATGTGCTACAGGAATTGGTGCTATTTTAAGTATTCACCAGAGACAAAGCCAATATTTTTTCAGTCTGCTGGGAGAGGGGATCCGTGGTAAGAAATCTTTGTCCAGCAATCCAGATTCTGTCTGAGTTTCAATCTGCAGAGATCTCCAAGTATGTAGTTGTTTGAGTTTGCTGTTCAAATCTGGCCCACTCTTGACAGCATGTGTGCAAATCTGAAGCTTGAAATTGAACTGGACTGGGAGGAGAGACAGGTTCAACCTCATTGCTCTGCCTGTTGGGTTGCTTCCTCTCTGGGCAATGTAAAAAAAGTCAACTGTATTATTTTTCCTTTTCCATGGCCAGGGCCAAAGAATGCAGGAAAATTCGCCAAGAGTAGAAAAAAAAAATGAGTTCTGCTTTAGCTTCAGGGGTCCAGGATACTTGCCTTTCTCATCAGAGAGAGAGCAACCAGACTGATATACTATTTTCCATCAATCAAGTCAGCAAAGCCAGGCAGAGCACTTCCTTTGACATCAATGCAGTGGTGACAGTTGTAGAGTTAATGCATTCCTTCTTAATGGAATACCATAAATCTAGGTTCAATGCTGCCAAAATAATGGCTGCAGTTCTCACTGGTGAAGTCAGCTCTCTCTCTGCATTCCCATGGGCTTAAAATGGTTCGGATAGAGAACTAATAGTATTATTTACTGGTATTAATAAGAATTTCTAAGGCAGTTTACAAGGATGGTTTACCTGTTCAAAGTCTTGCTATTGCCTCTTGGTTGACCACACACCTGCCTTTTAATAATGACATTATATTTCACAGCTTCAGAAGAATTATATTTCTTGTTTGAAACCACAGGACAAAATTAGAAAGGAACAATTTATGGGTTTTTTCCAGGAAGATGTTTGGATTGTGTCAGAGACTCCCTAAAGTAAACAGAGGTTCCTCAGGTTTAGTGTCTTATTTCTAAGGAAATATGTAAGACAGAATTCAAATGTGACAGCAGGATATAGTGCTGATACAGGAAGCAAATGTTCATTGATTAATTCAGTAGCTGTATTATATTTGGGTACCAATGAGGGAAAACCCCAGGTATATCTGCTCAGGAAATAATCAGATCAGAGTTAGAGATACATCAGAGGTTCAAAAGATTTGCAATCTCAAAGAATGGCTTTGCCAGTGGGGCGTGTAAGCAAGTGGCCTGCAGAAGGAGGAATAATGGATGCACGGTCTACATCACAGGGAAAAGCCCTGACACCACAGGCAGCAGAGCATCTACCAAGCATTTCCCTCACAGTATCTTGATCCTCTTTCTCCTCTCCCACAAGAATTTACTCAGCCCCCAAGGGGATGTTATTTGGGATTGTATAACTTGCTGGAGTTAAACAGCTTTATAGCACTATTCAGGCACAAGGCTTTACCTCTCACTTACAAGTTTATTTCACTCTGCAGGGATCATAAAGCAACTTTCAAATTACCAGCTAGTACTGCTGGGGCACAGAAGAAACCATTGTGGTACAAAGTCCACTGAGCATAGGATGTAAGTGTAGCAATGCTTTTAACCCCTCTCTGCATGGGAATCTGGAAACAGATGGTAAATGTCCAAAGGATAGATGGTGCTGAGGGGGAGGGAAGGAGGTGGACCATGAGCATTTTGGTTCAGGTAATGTGTATCTTGGTTCAGTGCACTTCCAAAGTGCCAGCATGTGACATGGGCTTCCTTGGAGGGCCCCTCAAGGAGAGCAACAACATCCCTGCCTTCCTACCCACAGGAGGGGACCTCACCATCATACAGGTGGTGATGAGAGCAATGCCCTAATGCTGCCCACCCTCTAAAGGAAATGAAAAATAGTGCCCATATTTAACAGTAGTCTATTAAATCTGGGTTTTGACTTAAGCATCCACAAGCAATCATACAAAATCTCAGCTTTGGTTGTTCTTGCAGACCTAGACACTCACTTACAAAGCAAATGTGCAGGATGCAAATAAAACATGAACAGAAGGTGGCCTAGGGGGTCCAAGCCCTGAAGGCATATAACGCATTGATTCAATTTTTGGAAGGGATTTCTTGTTTATTAAACCAACCACTTGAAATTAATTGGAAAGTAAAGTCTTGATCTTGGCACATTTAAATCATAAATATTCAACTTTCATTTAGCTCCTAAATAAAGCCAACAGTGAAGGTCAGACTTGGAGAGAGATAACAGGACTTGCATGCTCCCAGTGGGGTGGAAGCTGTTGGTGCTAGCTCAGCTCACAGGACACGAGTGGAGGAGGAGTGATGCTGGCTCCAGCTGCAGATATTTGGGTCTGGGTGTGTGGACGTTGGCCTTTGGTCCAGACCTGTGAAGACATAACTGCAAAGAAGCAACACACACGAGGTTGCTCATGATACTGTGCTGATGTGAGTGTTTGGCTTCTGGGCCAGACAGGCTTGCATCTGTCCAACTCAGTGCATGGGCTCATGCAGACAGGCAGGCACTAAATCTGATCCCAGGGCCATTCCCGACAGAACCACAAAATAAACACATGCGCAGTCACTGCTTTCTAGAGTATGCCGGATGTTAATGAGCAGAATAATTTGTAGTGGCTTGACTACTGCCTTTTTTTTTTAGTTTGTGGCTAATGTATGAAGGCATTTCTGATCATAACTATGCCAATAACCTATTGTCACATCAGCTATTGCTAACTGCATTTACTCAAACAAGATATTGAGGGGGTTCTATTTTATTGCATGGAAAAAACCCAAATGGGCATGCTTTCAAGAATCACAGTCAGAGTACAGTATGTCTGCATTTAATTATGGGGTTGGAGCAATTAACACTTGGGCTCTGCTTTGTTCTGTATTCCATGGCTGGTTGTTGAGAAAATACAATTCTCAAAAGCTTGCCATTTAAAATGTATTTAGACTACTTTTAGTTAGCGTGAAGGGGTTTACCTGCAGTTGCTCAGGGCTAAGGTTTGGCTAAGACTCAGGAGACCCTGATTCAATCCAGTGTTCTTTGTGACAGTGGAAAAGTCTTAATTTGTACTGATGTCTCACTGGCCTGCTGGAGATTTATTCCTTACTGTAAGGCAGAGATTCCATTAGCTGTAAGTGCCCAGAATCTGAGCTACTTAAAAAACATCGGTGTTTTCTCAGGTTTTATTATTAATGTATGTCACTAAGAACAATTTACATCAGACTTATTCGCTGATAACTAGAGACCCTTAAACCAAAATATTACACAATGTGCGTTGTATATAGCTTTGTCCCTCTTTCATGAATTCTCTTAAACATCTAAGTCTGACCTAATTGAAAATTATATGTCTAAAGTATGTATCCTAGAATAAAACATATGTTGCAGACCCACTGAAAAAGTTACAATACTAAAGACCTCCTTTTTATTATTTCCCCTCACAACTTCACCTTGCAACACTTTCTTAATTGCAAAACAATTTTGGCTTGAACTTCTGTGTCTCAGTCTGCTGTACTGTGACCTAAAGAACAGTACATGCACATGCAGAAATTAACTGGTCCCTTAGGAGTACTCTTGTGCTGGAGAGTGAAGGAGGAGAAGGCAGATTTGCAAATAGCTATATTTTCTTTCACCAACTTAATTGCTTCTGTTTGGAACTTTTAAAATCTCACCTTACCATGCCGTCATTTTCAAAGTAAGCACAGCATGACTGACCCCAAAAAAAATCTGTTTGCTTTTTTATTATAATTTTGGTTGTGATATTTTATTAGTGGAGGCTGCAACACCTCAGAGGAGTAACAGTCGGCTGGTTGTGGCACTTCTGGCATTTCCTAGATTATACTCTGGTTAACTCTGCTATATTAATAAAGACCTTTTAATATGCTTTTGTGAGAGTAATTTCCTAGGGATTTCAGGAAAGCATATGGAAAAACAAACTGCATCACATGGCATCACACTGACTCTTCTGTGAGTCATCAGAGTTGGACCTTTGGATCTTTAGCAGGTGAGTTAATCAACTAACCAATAATAATACTAAGCCATCACCATTCTTGAAAATTAGTACTAGAAATATTTACCAGTTTTCATAGTTATTTGCTGGCAGAGGAACAGTGAAACAACCTCAGGTTGGGGTTTTCAGTCATCATCTATGGTTCAGAAAGTATCTTCCCATTCTCAAGTGCAAGCTTTTGCTAAACCACTGGAAATTAATGCCTTTTGTGGAAAATTATCCATTTTAACAACCCTCTAGTATTATTTCCATTCCATAATCCTTGATATTTCAGTTAAAAATAAAGGTTACATGATTATAATGGTGGTACAAAACAGGTTAGTACAGCCAAAAGAGACTCTTTTTTCTAGTTATGCTCACAGCATTTCTTATCCAGCAGAGTGCATAAACTGCACACAGATTCCCACATGCACATAGCCCTTTGCACAGTCCTTTGATCTTTGACAGGAATCTTCAGACACCCTATGGAATGGGAGACACTCTTGTAGTCTGTTATAGCTGTGGGTGTATTTTGGGTTTGGAGTAAACAATCTAGTTAGAGGATCTTTTCTTATTCTTAAAATGACATGAAGTCCTCAGAAGGAGATGAAAGTACACCGTTGTAGCTTTGTACTTGTGGGAATATTAGCCATTTATAATTGTCTGGAATATAATAAAAATGGAAATACTGAGAACATGATGCATAGTAGACAATCGCAGACCTGTAAGACATGCATTACTCATGAACACAGGATCAAACAACTGCTTTTCCTGCCCTTTACGTTGTGTTCCTGACATAAAATTAACTGTATTTATTGCTCTAGTATCTCACTTGATGTTGATTCCCCACCTCTGTTTGTAATTTCTTGTGCTGAAGTTCAAGGACTGATCTGGGCATTTTGTCCTATAATGTCTTGCCACCCTTTTATAATTTCTGGGGGTCTAACTCTCCAGAAATTCCTATCTATTCCATGCATATCTTCCAGTTTATAACGTGTTTTTGTCTAGCTCTCTAAAACAGACTTTTACTCCCAGCACAGGAGGCGTGAAGCCCTGCTTAAGTTAAGGATTGCAGCATCAGGAACCAGAATTTTCAATTTTCCACCTTATTCTTTTCATCAGCTCTCCAGATCTTCCATGCACCAGAGCATGACCACAGCTGACTCCTCTTGGACCCAAAATGGACAGAGCTAAAAGGCAGCAGGGAAATAAACCTCTGTTGCCTTCTCTGATTACAGCTGCAGAATGATTTTGAGAAATTGCTATTGAGAAATGCATCAACATATTGTTGATGCCTTTGGCTTAGTGAGTGATGATCTAATTTCTGTTCAATTGACCAGCAGCCAATTCACATTTGGATCAAAGTTTGAAACATAGCTTGTTTCTTATTAGGGTGAGCTGGTCATTATAAATGTGAATCATAACAACCCTTAGTAAGGGATTTATCCTGCAAGATATCCTGAACACTCTGTGAAGGAGGGCAGGTGGTCAGTGTACCACCTACCTTGTTCTTCACATTACCAAGTCACACCATTTCTCTGAATCTGACCTGTCAAATTATTCATGAAGCCTTATTCTGTAAATACACATATTCATCCTGACAAATACGTTGTACTGTTCACTGAGGAAGGAAAAATTAATTATACTCAATGATTCTCATTCACATCTGCATAATGGAAGACTTGGGTCAATCCAAACCCTTTGCTGACTGAAAACTGTGGGAAATGGTCTTTCAATGATTTGTCTATTTTATTCTGATTTCTGTCACAGATCACCAGAATAAACCAAATGCCTTGGCCAGTCATAAATAGAGCTATCCTACTTTTTTCTCAGAAAAAAAGAGCTGGTTTAACTTAATCAATAGTAGCAGTTGCATGACACAAATGAGAAGATTACTGGAATTAGTTAAGATAATAAAAATACTCTGTGTCCCTCATTAAAAGTCTTAACAAGAGTAACTAAAATTGAAAGGAACAGTTGAAAGATCAGGGTCAACATCTGTTTAATTTTTAGCTATTTTAATTCTAGTTCATGATTATTTTAGAAGCTATCCTAAAGAGTCAAAGGAGAAAGAGCAATGGGAAGAAGACAGAGTTCTTCAGGGGACAATTCATCAGTTGATTCAACATATGGTGTATGAGAAAAAAAGCAAATAGAACAGAGAACTCTTAGTCATAAGCTAATAATAAAGTCTCTAACCACTGCCCAGGGTAGGGTCAGGCCTTCAGCACTTTGAATTTCTGACTGGTGACACATCGCAAGAAATCCAGTGCACATGAAGAACAGGTTGCTGCCTCTGGTGAAAGTGGCACTGACAAGAGCCACTCACAATATCCCAAAAGTTCCCATTTTGTCACTCATTGTCCCCAGGTCCACGGGACCTTAGTTCAGCATGTAGCTAAACGACTTCCATGACAAAGAATAGCTGATGAAGGCCCTTGTGCAGTCAACAGAGGCATGGATGGGGAACCCTTCAGAGGATCAGTCATATTTCTTGCAGACTAAGAACACCTTGCTTTCTTTACCTCATAACCAGTCCAAGGTCATTTGGCTACATCAGTGCACAGTAAAAAAGCTTTAAGAGACATCAAATGACCTCTTTCTTATGCCCAGACCAAAAAAAAGAAAGCAAACTCTTCTGCCTTCTCCTTAGTTTAACTTCTGCCTTAGATGTTTCCTGGGGCCTGAGATCCCTGAATTCAAAGATGAGAAACTGAGCACACTGAAAAGGATGAGTTATTTCTCTTCTTTCTTCTGAGGACTCCTAAGGCTTTTCTTCACTAGGTAAAGTAGAGCAATCCAGCTACCTTTTTGAATTACAAACTCTGCTAATAAAACCAAAATCATACAATAAAAGCACACTTTCTCCTGATGCTGTTTTCTCATTCTTTCCCTCTCCCTGGCCTCACCTGTACTAACACAGTCACACTTTCAGTAGCCCTTACAAGCAGCAATGCAAGCTTTCAGTTTTTATTAAGAAGGCTAAATCAGGAGTTTATAATAGTCCTTTTATACTTTTAATGTTGCCCATTTTACTGCTTCTTTAACATTCACTGCCCAGACCTGGCTTGTATTCCATGTTCCCAGATTTGAACAACAGAACACCCCTATTAATTTAACCATGTCCTTTCTATTCCTACATTTCTTAGGTAGTACAGCTGTGATTTTGTCTTAATTTCCCTAAGGTCCTTAAACATCTTTCACATCCATACCTGCAGTCACTGCCAAGGTAGAAAGTCAAAGAGGAGTCTGCAGTTCCCTGTGCCTTCAAGAAATCTGCAGTCACACATGGATTTTGCATTGTTAGCTGGGAAAACATGTCCTGTAGAAAACGGGAATGGCTATTGGATGCACTTAATGCTTTGACAAGCCCAAAACAAGGCTCACCCAATTATACTGGTGTTTGAAGGAGGACTTTTTATACTTAACTCTCGCCAAAGAACAAGGTTTGACTGTTTTCCTTCCTGATTTTGGTATCTGATTTCAAACTGCAGGCCATGCAAGGACCAGCCTTCTTTCATGCACCCATCTTGTAGGGTTGGATACCATTTAGCAGCCTGGTGAAGATGTCAGACAAGTAGATGGGGAGGAAGAACAACAGGAAATCTTGCTCATGTCAGCTGCCTGTGCTTTGATGATGGTCTCTAAGATTCTCCTTTATGCAGTTGATTATGAAGCCAGATTTCAAAAGATATTTAAAGCCTCTAAAACAGAAGTGGCTGGGATATTTTCCAGAGCTAGCTTGTTGCTGAACTGCAACCAGTAGTACAGCTAGTGGATGTACTAACACCCAAACTTCAATTCAAACAGGAATTCAGGTCAAAAGTGATATTCAGAAAGCCCCTGTTCAGACACTGTTCCCTGAGGTGCCTAAATTTCTACTGGGGCTGCCACAGCTGTTTCTGGAATTTAACTCTAGCTGTCTGCCTGTGTTTGCTGATATTCACAACCTCTGATAACTTGCCTGTCTGGACCAAAATGCCTGAAACAAATATTGATCGAGTTTGGGATGCATGCCACTCCTTAGGCACACTGTTGCTTAAGGCGGGTCAAAGATTCACCATGCTCTTTGTAACATTAGAAACCTCAGACAGAGAGAAAGACATTTGCACAGCACTGCTCCTGAATGGAGACTCTTCTTGCTCTGGGATTATGCACCAATATATCTCTTCACCCTCAACATATTAATGAAAAAAAATTAGTGTGGTACAGTGTGACCTCCCTACAAGCAAAAACCAAGCACCATCGTGTACCTAAATGACAATACATTAAGATCATTATTGTATTTAATATAGTCAAACTTATCACTAATCAGTAAAACCACCAGCAGCATTATGTTCTTCCTTAAGTGACAGATTTGTCAATAGAATAAAAAAGCCTTTCTATTGAGACATGGTAACATAAATACAGGCACCTTAATGGAATATCAAAAATAACAACAGTCAGAAAGGAAATCTCTTTTACCAATAAAGAAGAAAAAAGTTCAAGTATTGACTAATTTGATGAAAATCTGTCTTTTGCTTTCTAATCAATCATTAACAATCAGAGGCCACCTGGATTAATCGAGGTTCATTTTCCGGAAGTCTGATCTGGCATTCCTTGTGCATTGCTTGGTTGGTGTGAATGTTGGAAGAGAAAAACCATAGCTAAAATAAAAAAATTAAGAAAACATGTCTTAAAATATTTTTTAAATATCCATAAACCCTTTCTTTTTCTAGTGGCAAATGCAAAATACGACTGTTCGTGATCATTCAACAAACTACCAAGAAAATAATATTTGTTTGTGATCATTCAACAAACTACCAAGAAAATAATATTTTTCTTCTCCTAAAGGCTTTTAAAGAGTGTGTGGACAAATACAAAATTGCAGCTGCATTTACTTTTTAAAGCTGAATGGCATCAGACTAGAGAAGTCAATGGTTTTCTACAACCACCATCATAAAGGTATCTTCTGGCATGGGAGTCATAGAAAGATTTTAGAAGATTCCAGCCTAATAGGGTAAATGAATATCCTAGACAAACACACTTCCTCTTTGGTGTTAGTAAATGTTTTAGTGGAAGGCTAATTAAAACCCTAGTAGCTCTCTCTCCTCTCTGCAGGAAGATCTCCTTCTGTTTGAACTCTTTACATGGCTCCATCTTCCTTGTGGAAGCAGAGGAGCAGCTCCAACCATTGCTTCTGACAGGACATGACACCATTTACAAGGGTTGAAGGTTTTGGGTGCCTGGTCTTGGCATCATAGCAATGTACTGTACTCCGCTGATGGATAAAGCCTATATTTTACATTCTGTCTGAGTAATTGTAATAAATATTGATAGGTGTGCTCTGTTACTAATTTATTTCAGGCAGAGCATGTCTCTGAAGCTGTGGAACGACCTTGACAGAGCCAACAGTGCTTACCAGGCATAAGTATCTCTGCTGAGGGCATGGCAAAGGCCAGGGGATCCTGTCAACACAGCTGAAAGATACTGCTACTCAACAGGAGCTTCCTTGGTGCTACAGAAAGGTAAGATATTGCCTAAAGGCAGAAATTTTAAAGTATTCAGTATTTTTCAGGATATTGTTGAAACAAGGTCATTGAAAGATGAAATAGTGCTGGTGCATTGGAACTGTAAAATGAGGCATTGCATTCCTATACAGGAAGAGCGTGTGTCATTCCTAGCCTGGTCTTTTTCCTGAGGTTTGATCCTTAGATCAGGGTTTACCATCAAGCTGTTTGGGACTGTGCTGTCTGTGCCAGTGCTTACATGGTGTGCCACAGACAGATCCTGTCTCTGTAGGTACTGTAGAACTCTGGTTGGTCTCATCTTTCTATAAGATTAAGGCTTTAATCTCAATTTCAATTATCTCCATAAAATTGCATGGAAATATTTTCCTGGCTCACTATTATAAAGGGGATTGCCTTCTGGGTGGTTGCCATTCATCTTGGCTGCCTTTACCATAGACTTTACTTGTTGGCATCAGAGTAATTTTTCATGTACAGACCCATCTGCAGTTGTAGCAGCATTTTTTCACCCACTTTAGCCAGGTATTTTTGCATTTCAGTGGTGCAATCTATTTGTGGCACTTGGATCATTGGATTCTTAGAGCACCTACACAGCTCATTTACTCATAGTGTCACTGAACCTGAGCTGAAACCCAGGAACTTATTTCCTCCTCCTCTGCTCCAAAGTGGAAACACTTTGAAAATGGTCTTTCCAGCCCCTAGTTGTTTCTCTGTTGATTAATATTTGACTATGAAATTAGCTCAATTGATTAGAACATGGTACTAATAACAGCGAGGTCATGAATTCACACAGGTTGGATCCCTGTATGGACCATTCAGTTAAGAGCTGAACGTCGGGGTCCTTGTGGGTCCCTTCCAAGCTAGAATATTCTGTGATTCTGAATATACTGAGGGGGTTTTTGTTTTTCTGTTCTGGCTGACAAGATCAGCCCCTCTGTCTTGAAGTACAGTGCTCATAACTCACACACCATCTCCCCAAACTGACTGTTAATATAAATAGCCAAAATGATCATGCTTTACATTATGGCTTTGTTTGTGAGCAACTGATAAAGGACTAATAAATTTTTAATAGCTGTTGTAATAATTTGTTAATTGAATATTATAGAGTACAACAGGCTAACTGTCTTCAAATAACCATAGCATAAAACTGTTTTTATTCTTTCTACTAATGCCCTTAGAAGGCTTGTTTAATTTAAGCCATAATACATGACCCTGGTGGCAGTGATATGTCTATCTATGTAGCTACACAGCTAAGTGCTTCAAATAGGGAATTTTGCCACCCCAAATGTCTTAAAACAACAACAACACACACAGACAAAAATAAAAAAAAAAAATCAAAATGTTGGAGAGTTTCATGGAAACCTTCCTCCATATCTTGTAGGTCAGCTTCTTGATGGTAGTGAGATATTTTGAAAATGGAACACTTGTGGTTTCTCACACCAAATATAACGCGTGCATTTTCTATGTGTATTAGAGTCTTTACAACTCATAAGTGTTTCTCTGAGGTACATGTCACTTCTTTAGTGACAAGCTTCTGAACGCTGCAGAAAATCATGTCAGCTGCACTGTCCTTATCTGCTAGACTTCTAAGTGTACTTTTGGCTGATCAACATAAAAAATAAAAAAAAGGTAATGTTAACAAATATCTCACTCCTCTCCAACATTTCTCTCCATATCAGCTTTAGTATAGGAATGAAGGTCTGGAACTTATGCATGACAAGGGAGACCAAGTTGGCAATGGGTCAGAACAAAATATTTCCTGAACAGAACCTACACCAATGGGCATCTGATCACATAAAAATCTTGTATTTTCCAGCCCCAATGCACTGTATCAGAGATACTTCTGCTGTTCTGTATTTCCCCTGTCTGGGTTTTTGTCATGCAGCCCCATTTTACCCAAACAATGCAAATAAGCCATAAAATATTGAAAAATCTTATCTGCACTTTTTCACCTTTGAGAAAGAGCTGTGGATAAACTCTGATACTCACTGCAAGTAGCATCTATCTCTGCTTAGGCCAGCATGGTGCCACTATTTTCATGGATGTAAGACTGAGATGATTTTAGCAGAGACAGAGCAGGGGAGGCCCTGTTATGTGGTAACATCTCTGTTCTGGAAAATTATCCACTGTTGCTAAACAATAACCAACCAGCCCTCACTCACTCTCGCAGATTTCCAGTAAGGTTTATGCTGATCCTGTTATTGAAGCGGTTCATGAAAAGTGACAGTGTTGCTGGGACAGTGGGGCAATCATGGTAGTGTTCTGCAAAAACACCTCAGAGAGCACCTCAGCATGCCCACTCCAGCATGACTACTGGAAGGTTTTTTCTATGATGAAAAAAGACAACTGCTGCATTTTCAGTCCATTCCAATAATGTGTTTCATTCTAGTCAGAAGGAGAAGTTTATACTAAACAAATGCTCACTTTGTTCACTTCCCTTTTCATATCAGTCACTGTCAGCTTGATATAGAAAATATGGCTGTTAATAGCTTGCAGTGGAGCAAACATTTGCATAACTGTTACCTCAGAGCCCATAACTCCAAGCTAATTGGCTGATGGTGATTAAAATGATTAAGTGACTGTAATTTATATGATTAACCAATTAAGCCATTCTCCTGTGATTGGCCCAGGGTAGGGTCTGGGATGTGAGCTTGTTTCCCAGCATGCATGCCGGCAGAGCACGGTATTAAATATTCTTTTAAATACTTGCTGTTGCTCCTGCCAACAGCACTCAAGGTGCTTTAAAGGTATTTTAATTACTCCATATCATTTGTGTAGCACAGAGAGTCATAAGTTGAAGGCAACCCATGAATTATTAACAAAATAAATCTAGCACTGCCTAGGATAACACAGAATTACTGAAGGCAGTAAATAGGACAGTGAATTTGATCATCCAGAACTGATGGATGACTGACTGGTGCAAATACAGGCAATATCACTGCCTTGAACAGAAGTTACGCTGATTTATCCCAGCATGACATCCAGATTTTGATCCTTGGAAACTGAAAGTTCACCAGCAGTTCTGAAAAAAAAAAAAAAAGGCAGACAAAATTAATTGCAAATCCTTCCAGGTAAAAGAAGCAACTGACTTGGTTAATTTGTAACCAATTCCATTAGGAGTGCATTTGCCAATGCAGTGAATGTTTGAGGGAGCTCTGGTTCTTGAAAACAAGGCAGGTGGGCAGGAAGCAATAATTAAGCATATTCTCTGCTAATCTCCTGCTAGGTACACTGAAGGGAAATCTTGCTGTGGTTTCATCCCCCTCTTTCCTTCCCCCTGCCACCTTCCTGTGGGCTGCTGTTATGAAACAAGGGACTGCTCCATTTCCAGTTTTTTCCCCTCTCACCTCCTACCAGCAGACAGTTTAATTCCATGCTTCCTGAGGCTAAACACATCACCTTCATTCACATTACTTTCAATTTCAGCTGCTGTGTGTCCTGAAACTTTCAATCAGTTGCCAGTTAGCATGAACTCTCAGTTCTGATGCTACAGCATAGCAGTCTTTTAGGAGAGGAGAGCAACATGCTTTTCTTTTCAACTTACTAGTGATTTCCTTTGCGTTTTCTGATCTTTCTTGACTGATAATTAAATGTCAACATAATACAGAGGACTAGTATTTTACTCTCCTAGCTACTTCTATGTGCAGTCTTGTCCAAAACGGTGGCCTTGGCAAACAGGAAAATTTTACACTTGACTTTATTAAGCATCTTTGTGTTGCTGACTGGGTATTCCCAGTGCTTCAGAGGATGCCCTAATACCATGTCTTAGGGCATGGTATTGAATTCTTAGGGTTTGAAAAGTCAATTGTTCCCTGGGGGATATAAAAATCTGAACAAACTCTTTTGATCTAAGTGATTTGGTCAAAATGGCTTAGTGAGGAACCCTGTGGCATCAGGATGTCTGTTTTACAGTACCCTGCAAAAAATTTACATATGTTGCCAATACTCCCATACTAAGCCTGTAATGCTCAGCTTATGGTGCAGAGCCAGAAATTCATCCTATGGCTTTTTGTCTGTTGGGTGACATTTTCTCCATACTACTCACAGAAAGTTCCAAGCAGTGCTCTGGGGGTGTCTGTGAAACAGCTCATGAAGCTTCAGTCCTGAAATTTGTGGACATATGTATCTGTCTGTCCGTCACACTACTACTCTGCAAGAAATATTTTAGACTTAATCCTGAGAAGAGTCATGAAAACTTCAGCTCCCACCAAAGTAAACAGCTAAATAAACTTAACCAAAAATAAGAACAGTAGTTAAAGCTGAGGCTGGGGGACAAAAGACACTGTGTGTGACCTTGGCCCATCACCTCAATCCTCCCTGCATCCCTGTTCCCTGTTGTCAGAGCGAGGTATTGCTCTTTCATCACTCCCAGCAAAGCTTGAGGACAAGGCCATTAATATACATGATGCACTCACACTGTAACAAGATGACGTCCATGGAAAAGCTTATAAATAAACATAAATAAGGACCTGATGAGTAAAAGGCTGGGTCCTGCCCAGGCTTCAGTGAGACTTCTAAAGGCCACACAGAAAATGCATCTTAAAATAGACTATTTGAAGGTCGTAGCCTCCTGCCCTTGCCTGTCAAGACCTGAGCAGAGGCTTTGCCTGAGAAGTGATGGCACTGCTGATGACATCAGCACTCTCCATGCAGCTTTTGGCAGGTGTTAGCCATTCGTTTCACCTTTGCTACTGTTCACCCAGGAATTTCTTCAGAGTCATGACTCGCCATGTGCTTTCATGGCAACTACTATTTAGTTGTATGAAAAAACACATTTCTGCTGAAGATCTGCTGCCATGATATTAGAACTTGAGAAAAGGCAGAGCCTCTAACTGATTATTTTGACAGGTTATAAAATATTGAAAGAGGGTAAAGCTTTAAAACTCATTTTTACCTATCATTCTGCAGCCAAATGCTGCTGGCCTAAGGGATCAATGAATGAAACATTACATAGAAATGCTGAATTCATGTTATCCTTGATAATCTATATTTCAAAAATGAGACTGAGCTCTTAAATGACCCACACATGGATTTGATCAGCTCCTCCTTTTTAATTTGCTCTTCAGTAGCCTGGCTTTAAAAAACTTAACTGTTTCAGTAATGTGGGAGTCCTTTCATTCCTACAGTCTTCTGATTAGTTCCAATAAAACTGAATAGTAATAAAGTTAAAATCCATTAGTGGCTACAAGACACACAACAGAACCTGTTCTGGTATTTAAAAAAATGTAAAGCCATTATAGCCTCCTGTGCAACTTTGAATTTAGCACAATTATTTTTCACTTTTTGCTCTCTTGCTTTATTGTTTTGTTATTTCAAGCCTCAGCAACACGAGTGTAATTTCTCCATGTACTACTATAAAAACTATTCTGCCAGAGTACTGCACTAGTGGCTCAACATTACTGAAAAAAAAAATTAAAAAGACTAAGCCACCTTAATAAGAATTATACTGATTTGGAACCTTTAAGGCTTCAACTACATGTAAAGACATATGAAAGGAGAGGATCTGTAGTGGGAAATTTTTTCTACTGGAGACCCAATGTCCATGTTGTCTGTGTCAGGGCTGTGGGGCATCTTGAAGAATTCTCAGACCAGCACAGGTAGGTTTCCCTGAGTTATTGGAGCACCCTGTGCTCTCCAAAGAAGATCCACTTTTACCCAAAACCAATAGATTTTGCTATGAGGCACCATCCCAGTGCAGCTCCAACAGCCTGTGCAGGAGCTCAACTTTACATCAAATGCTGCTGCACAAAATGGTGGAAACACAGTCTGTCAGTCCCTGGTTCCTCGTGGTGCTTCCTAATCATTAAATTCCAAATCTCCTCAGAAGTGCATCTCTGAGGGTGGTTTTGCCCCAATGTGATGTTTGCACCAACTCCACTCCCTAGAGGTAGCTGAGCAATTCCAGAGCCCCAGCACTCAGCAGCAGGGTCAGATCCCCCACAAAATGTGGTTGTTGTTTGTTGGTTTTGTTTTGTTTTGTTTTGTTTTGTTTTGTTTTGTTTTAATAAAGGAACTATGTGGAAGAATCTCCCCTTTTCTGGGCTAGTCCCCAGGAAGGATGCCCAGCCCAAGGGGCCCAAAATCCAAATCTCCCTCATTGCTGGGCAGCCAGCAGGGCTGCAGACATTTCCTTGGACTTTTAGCACCCCCAGCTGAGGAGGAAACTAGCCATGGCTTTATCTTTCACTGGTTAAATACCTTAACCACTAAACACCTACACAAAAGGAGAGGCAACCCCAAAACCTCCACCAGCAGCCAGCTTTTAAAAGGGAAGACAGATTAACACAGTGCATAGATGAGGTAAAAACCTCCAGCAAGTGCTTGGATCAGAGAGTTTCCTCACAGGAAAAACAGTAGACTTTCTCCTCCTGAGGAATAATTGGGGGCCTGGCAGGTGTGCCTGGTGCTTAAAATAAAATAAAAAATTCCATGACCGCACTTTTCAGTGAAGTCCTCTTTTCCTGGATGAAAATCAATTAACTCTTCACTGTGCCTTGAGGCTAACAGACAGGAAAGAGATTAACAACAGGAAAGGAGACTTCAGCTTTATTGTACAGCAGCGTAGGGCTCCCCGTGCTTGATCCACTCCATGAGTGCTCTAATCCAGGGTCCTGTCTCAGCCGTGAAAGTCCAAGGCATTTAAGCACATGCTTAACTTCAGGCATGGGAAGATTTTCAACAGCCTGGTGGAAGTCTGGCATTCACCTCTCCTCCTCCCCCAGCCTTGGATGGGAGTTACGCACCTAATTGTTTTCTACCCCTTTGAACATTTCCACTCAACATGCTTTCCTAGGCAGTGAAGAACTGCTGAGCTGGGGCCTTCTGGAATAACTGCTCTGTTAGGGAAGCTGCTCATTAGCCCTCTGTCGTCTCATGGCTGGCTTTTGTCCTGGGGCATGGAGGTTTATTTGCAAGCTAGGAAAAAAATCTTTTTTTAAATTCAATTTAGGATGATGCCAGCCATTCTAGCTAAACAGTCTTTCCTTTTTCAGTCAATTAAGTACCTGGCTAACACAAGGCTCTGTGTCACACTAGCTAGGCTCTGTTGAAAAAAAAAAAAAAAGATTGAAATAAGAAGTTTAGTTGCCCTTTAATTATATTGACTGCCTTTAATTTTTTAGTTAGGGTAGAGGGTAACCAAAAGTGCATGTTCTATCTTTACACTAGGCATGATGCTGTATCTTGTTATGAGCTGTTAAATTTGTCTTCTTAATGCAAATTCTCTCAAAATGAGAAGCATTTACATACTCCTTATCGTTCCTAGCCATTTCCAAGCTCTCCAATATCTGTTACATCATCTTTGGGACAGAAAAACAGAAGAATTCTGGCAAGATTTATACCATGCCATTATAATAGTCCCTGGATTCGTCCCTGATGTCTTCTTTTTTTTTCTTTTTCTTTTTGCTATTTCAGATGGTGCTAACAGGTGATTGCAGAACAGCTATAGTGAGACCAGAACCAGATATGATTAGATAGTTCTCATACACTCATTCATTTATAATTATGTCTTGAGACAATAAATAGGTAATTTTTAACACTAAGGTATTGTTCTTATTGACCTGTGTGCATGAAATGTCAGTGGTCTGCATCTGGATGTAAAAAAAATCCATTAGGACTGAAAATGTGGTATTTTAATTAGCACTTTCAAAAAATTGACAAACCTATGAAAAAGTGATTGTTGTCATCAAAGTTTTCTACTGAAGAGTCTTCTTTTTCACACTAAAAAAAAGCATTCAGCAGAACCGAAAACTTGCACTTCAAAAAACAATTAAACAGGAACATTGCAAAGGTGGCTTTTGGGTTGAAGTGCTTTCATTTTTCTTCTTAACTCCCTAATTGGTCCAGATATTTAACCTTACACCAGGATCTCTCTCTGAGGTATGATGGCACGTTTTGAGACTCCTTGCTCTACTATATTACAGGCAAAACTGGTGAACCAACATTGAAAGGAAGGAATTCACGTTATGAATAGCATGTTTTCATAGATGCATTTAGGGTTTTAAAGGAAAATTTACAGTTTTTCTATGTTTGAGTTTTTTGAAGGAAGAACTACTTTCTCTGTAGAAACACTTTTAAGGCTGACTTTTTATAACATGTTCCACTTTCCTATGTAGAAATACATTTAAATGTTGCCTATTTTCTTCTTTTTCAATAGAGCACTTAAACACATTAACTTAAAATTGAGCACCCAGTGCTGTTTTGCTTTGTGTGCCCCACAGATTTCTAGTCTTGAGCACTGAGTTGCTTTATATTAATTTGGGTGTTTCCCCCCCTCCATGTTCCTCAAACCAGCTCAAACCTTTCAAGTTTTGGTTGATTCAATCGATTCCCTTTACTTTCACCAAATAGACTCCTTATTCTTGCTTATCTCAAACTCTCTCTCTTCTCTGCATAATTCTCTTCTCCCAGGGGACACCCACACCCACACCGTCCTCTTTCTCTTCTAGTGTCTCTCTGCTGCTCCACTCATGATTTAATTCTTTAGAAACTATTGATGAGTGCATTTTCCTGTAAGTTTGTCAAATGGCCTAAATGAGGCAGCCTTTTTCTCAGTTTCTTGGTGGTACATGAAAACATAAAGCCATAGGCACTTTATTATGCTGCAAAATTGGGTCAAATGCACCTTCTGAAAAAGTCAGCCTCTATCGAAAATAGAATGCTTGGCCAAAAACATCTGTGTTGGTTGAACTATTTCTTCCTTCTTTGAGAAATATTAGACCTCAATCTCTATAATTGCCTGTAATGACTGTAAGAGAGGATTCAGGTGGTTTCCCACTCTGCAACTGGCATTTTATGGGATGTTTAACAGGCAAAACACCTCATTGAAAAGGCAAATATACCTTCTTGGTATGCACAAGAAAATTCATACCCTGATATCATCTTATGTGAAACCAGTTTTGCAACTGCCACTACTGAGCTGATTGCATATCTCTTTTGTGGTTCCCCTTAACAGAGACAGGATACAGGCTTAATTAACGAGAAAAGATAATCTATTCAGACAAAATAATTTATTGGCATAAATCAAGAGAACACTGGTGGTACTGGAACAGTGGTGGCTGGAGCAGCTGGAATGGTGAGGGTGCATCCTCAGCTGTGCTGGAGGAATCTGCAGGTCTGTATGAGTAACACGAGTGTCTAAGCTGTGCCCTTTCTGCTTCATCTGGACATCACCTGTCTCTTCCTTTTCATTTGCAGAGCATGTAATTTATACAAGATACTGCTTAGCTTTACAGTATTTTCTCATTCAAGAGAAAGGTTATATTCAAAATAGTGGTGTGAGTGCAAAGGGAAGTGCTCAGTGAATTAAAGTAAGTGGGAAGTAGTTGGGAAGGAAAACAAATACTTGGCATATTTCATAAGCTATGGACAGGCAAAGGGACAAGGTGCAAACCTCCAGGCAAAATAACACTAAACATCATCAATCAATGACCTGGAAATAGGGAAGGACAAGAGATAGAATATCCGAAATTAGACCATCTTAATGGCACAATGTGGTGGTAACACTAGACGTGGCTCCTAATTTGATTGCACAGTTGCATTTTACCTGCTCAGAAAAGGCTTTTTCCTAAGCTCTTGTGAAATTTTCTCCTAAATGAGCATCCATGTATTAATTAACATTACAAATGTGCTATTCTTTAAATGATTTTTAAATGATCCCTGCTTAACTTTGAATTTTTAGGCCACACCAAAGAGAAATAGAAATAATGTTGTAAAACACCTTCTAATCAACTTGTCCCTAAACAGTATTCCAGCTTAATGAACCTTATTCAAAAAGCCTTTAATATGGGGGGACATATAAATGCAGATCCTTTATAAATGCAGATCTTCCTGCTCTGAAATTGGAGCTGCCCATGATCTTTATAGCTATTTCCTGTGCTGTGGGAGACTTGGGTCTGAGATCAGCTCAGCTAGCCTGGATGGTTCAGAGTTTACATCTATATTCTGGGCTCTTAAATATGCAGCTAATAGAATAGAACAGAATCATGAGATGAGGTTACACCTTGGTGCTTGGGGATTTTTGCTGGCGTTTACTACCTAGAACAAGAGAGGCCAGAAATTGCTCTCCTCTCTCCAGGTCTCTTATAACCTTTGTTTGCATGGGCTACTCTGTGGCAGGTGAAGATCAATTAAACTGCCACAACCAAGTGGTCAGAGAAGACCTCCCTGAAGAATAATGGAAAAAAGAATTTCTCAGAGACTTGCAGCATGTTATAAAAGCAGCAATGCCACCACTATGACCAATCTACACTTCATTAAGGGAGAGAGTCAGGATTAATATCTGAAAGGCAATCTCTGCAGTGCCTGTTCCAGCAATTATTTGTGTATGCATACACATAGGAGATGGAGCAGAAATAGTGGAGAAATGGCACACAATGCCTTTTTGCTTCCCTAGCAATGTCACACTTGAAATATGAAGCACTCTGTGCTGATGACTTCCTTGTGCTGCTTATACATTATCCTGCCTGGGCAACAACCAAGTTCTGTGCAACAGTACTTCATTATTTTAATTAAGCTTATTGCAAGAGTAATCATCATTGCCATCAGTATCAATCACCAGTAATATTTCCAGTGATGTCTGTAAGTGATGAAGGTCCTAACTGACAATAAATAATAATGTTCCTGGCTTGAGTTGACACTTCATTGGACTTTGCTGGGTTGCTTTAAGTACTCCAGGCTCACTACAAAAAGAACTATTTGTCTATGACAAAAGCCAGATCTAAATCATACTTGTTTTGCCTTCCCAAATGGATATGTTCATAATGTCAGCAAAATTTATCCTTTTGATTATGGCAGATACCAAGTTTGAAACACATTTTGGAAGAAATTAGAGAGGTCTCAATACTCTGCTGCAGACGTAGTTTCCCATATATCTTTAATTAGTATTAATTTGAGTAAGTTCTTTATTTTATTGGAAGAAGACAGTAGTTTGGATTACAAAAATGCTTTTGCAATTAGTAAGGATAAGTCTGAAGGGATATCTTTGCACTCACATCTAAATGATCCCATGGTGTTGAGATTGATTGAAAGGTATTACTTATACATTTTGTCCAAAATATCAGTGCACTTGCTGTCATTATGCTGCTGTAGATTAAACACTCTACCTGTTTTCGTTTGTGCTGCAATTTTTCTTAGCTGGACAAAGACATTTTTGGCAGTTTAGAAATGGCTTTCCTATTTTTATTTCTTTGTGTGCTTGTTAATGCTCTGAGGATGTTCATTTGGAGTCCAGCAAGAGGATACATATACAGCTGTTCCAGAAACATAGAACTTAAAATACAAATATAATATTTCCAAGAAGTTTTGAAGCATTAATATAATGAACAGTAATCCTAAATTATCTTTTTATTATCTCTTATTAAAAAAAATGAAGTCCAGGACTATTCACAGTCATCCACCTCAGCAATAGCCAGGCTCAGCTGTAAGATCAATGGCTGAGCTGACAGTCCACCCTTCTTTTTCTCTCTGTCCTTCTTTCACTTCTCTCTCTTCCCTACAAAAGGCAGGCACTGAGCAGACGTTGCTGGGGTCTTTGATGGGTGATACCAGAGAGGACCACTTATTGCAGCAAACATTAGACAAGACTGACATTTCCCAAACCAGATTTTCAGGAAATGGCAAATTTTATATTTTGTACTTATTGATACTTATTGATAGGCAACACAATATAAAAACTCTCTCTGATGGCACAAAACAGCAAAAAATACAGCAGATGGGCAAATTGCAGGACGAGAGTTGCTGTAAATACATACCTCAGACTGTGTGTGGGATGTAATTATTCAATAAGCTCCAAAATAAAACCTGTTAGTAACAACCATTCACAGGATTGTCATGTATAGCCCTTCAAGTAGGGTGCACAGCCACCTCCCCAGGGCTTCTCTGGAGCTACAGGACTGTCAAACAGCTCTCCCCAGCAGGGAAGAGGTGGGTCTGAGGGGGATCCCTGCCTCCTGCCCAGTTCTGGCTCTCCCCAGACAAGCACAGAGGGAAAAGGAGTGCACAGGACAGCCTGCAGGGTATCTCCATCACAGTGGTATGAATTTAGTTTTAATGGTCTGTATTAGAAGAAGCTGAAGATTTCACTGATTTTCAGTGCTCTCCATGGTAAGTAGTTCAGGCAACAGGGTTTTATATCCAAAGCATCACAAAGAAAGGCTTCCAAAATGGATAGAAGAGAAACTGGAGACAGAGTAATTAAAAGAAATGGCACAGTTCTCCTGGATGAAGCAATTCCTTCTTTTTCCATCACACATGGTGTAAAGGAACATGTTTGCACGAAGCACTGACAACACTGAAGAACATTTCTCCATCTTTCTTGTCCTCAACACTCATTTCATGCTTGCTGCCATTTTCCACATTAATTTTTCATAATGCCAGTAATTTATTCTAATGCCAGTATGTTTAGTTTAAGAAACACATTGCATTTTGCCTGTCTGTCTGTTTGTCTATCTGTCTATCTATCTATCTATCTATCTTATCTATGTATGTATGTATCTATCTATCTATCTATCTCTCTGCCTATCTACATACCTACCCATATCATTCTTCTTACTAAGTCATTCCAAAATCCAATGTGAAAAGAAGCACCCTTTCTCACTTTCAAGACATTGAGCCAACAAAGTATTTTCCTAAGGTAAGGCAATTTGGCACTCTTGTGTCCCTCTTTGTGGCTATTTGNCTATCTGCATACCTACCCATATCATTCTTCTTACTAAGTCATTCCAAAATCCAATGTGAAAAGAAGCACCCTTTCTCACTTTCAAGACATTGAGCCAACAAAGTATTTTCCTAAGGTAAGGCAATTTGGCACTCTTGTGTCCCTCTTTGTGGCTATTTGCTGCTGAAAAGATGCAGCCTGGGGCTTATGGAAAGGAAAACCCTCAGAAGTAAATATACTTGATTGCATGAGCTCATCATACCCTCTGTTTTCTGAACATAAATGCAATGCAATTTTGCTCTGAGAGTCAGGCAGCTCCTGGCCAATCCATCCCTCTGAGAACTGTGGACACAGAAACAGAAATATTACCATTATTATTATTTTGAAGCCTTGCTCAGTGCATAAAGCTATCATTGCTTCTCTGAATGAGAGTTGCTCTTTCTATTTTTTCCACTTCAGGGCTGCATCCCACCTTCTCAAAGATGTCTCACTTCTCCTGTTTCATCTCCTTGCCGGTGTTAGATATGCCACATAACCCTTCCTATAGATCATGTTACAGCGAGTCACACTCCTGGTGCTTTGGGCTCTTTTTAAAATTACATTTTACACATCAGTAAACTTGTAATGTAGGAACAGCTTTCTTAGTGTTATTTATATCCCCGTGTTGCAAAAGAATTTGTCAGAGAGTAATATGAATGTTATTTATCTGACGGCTCAGCTTTATTGGCTGCTACATTTCATATCCTTCAGTACTTTTTGGCAGAGGAGTAAATAACAGTGCTGTTAACCTCTAACACCAGTATAAAAATAGGCATTTATTAAGGAGTAAACATTACTTTAATTATTATTGTCCTAATTTCTTTTCTCTGTAAAAATTAGGTCCCTTTGTAGGTTTGAAAAATATCCAAATTTCATTTTAAGTTGCAGACAGTTATCTGGCCACTTGCTCTCAGTAGTTTCTGGTACCTTCAGCAGTAATTGAGGAACATGTACTGCTTCAGCCACCTGATTGGAGAAAATTAAAATAACCACATGAAAATAGTAAGTTAAACCAAGGTATCCAGGGCTACACTGACATCTGTCTGTGCTACATCAGTGGCTGCCTTCTGTGACCTGTTCTAACCTCAGATAAACACCAAGCAGACCTATGAAGAGACCAGACCTATCACTGTTTCAACAGCAGAAGTCCCAAACAGTAGCAAGGGGAAATGAATTAAATCCTAAACCCTCATTCCTGTCAGCGAAAATTAAAAAGCACACAACGCTCACATCCTCAGAAGACTTTCTACTTCAAACTTCCTTTGGTTTTGAAAATCAATAGATGTGATATATGTAAATTCCTTGGGAACCAGGGTTCCTGCAGCTCACCAGTGATGTTCAGCACCCTGCAGCATCAAGGCCTTTGCAACCCTCTAAATCCCCTCAAGTGGCAATATTTCATTACAAAGCTGGGAGAGGAGTATAAGTGGCATTTCTGTTTCTATAGCAATTGAAGCAGCAGGCAGCACTGGGGTTTGTTACGTCAGAGAACTCTGTCTTCTGCTGCTGGATGCAACTTTTCTCTTCAAAATCTCATCTGCTTCACCTGGAGGGAAAAAATTAATGACTATTAGCATGGAGAGATTATCAAATATCTAGTAAATAAAGCTGATTTTTGTATAATGTGCAACTGTACAGATTGGGTTACATTAAAATGATGTAAAGAATTAGTGACCCTATGATAACCCTCTGGTGTCTAGTCCCTCCCATCTCAGATGTAGCGCTTCTATGTAAGAGACCAACAACAAGTTTGAAAGTATCATTACTTCAGACTACAGAACATGCTGGATTTGTCTCTGAGGGATATCTTTGCTCTGGCAGGTATTTTCATACTTTTTATTTCATTCCTCAGGTGGTTTAAGACAAATGTTTTAGTGATGGCTAAAGTCAGCATATACTAGCTATTGTGAGCCTCACATGGGGTTAGCAGCACCTGTGCTAATGGCAATATGGGAGCTCACTCCATGCTTTTAACCACAGTCTTCCCTGTGGCTCAGTGAAAGTGTTTGAGCTTTTACATTTGACAATAGCATCACTAATGTAGCATTGGGGCTTAGTCTGAGAGAAAATAAAAGAAGAACTTCTTTGCCTGACAGGCATGACAGAGTGAGACATTTTCTCCAGGATGGCTCTGGAGCCCAACAGCCCACAGGAGTCCCCTTTTTGATGCCAGCAAGGACTGAAATAGGCTGGCAGATAGACCACAGGCTCACTCCATGACCACAGTGGCTGTGGTGAATGGTTTTGGGCTTCAATTTGCAGGTAGCTCTCCCATCCCAGTACCAAATAGGTCATGGCAGGAACATGCTTCAAATGGCATGTGACAAGAAAGACTTGTTAGTCCTGGATCAGAGGAACACCAATATGCATGTGACCACTAAGGTGGAATATTAATGGGGTCACTCCAGTGGGAAATATATGAGATTATGTTTTGAGTTTCTGGACATATATTGTGAAAAAAACTTCATTTGGTCTTGCTAAACACCTCTGTTTAAAAGGAACATACAAAAATCTGTGGAAACATTTGTTGAGATATTTTTAAGAAAGTAGAATCAAAATTATTTGGTGGATCTGCTGGAGATCACAATAGCTTAGAGGCAAAATCAATTTAAAGTGAGATAAGAATGTAAAAACCAATCTGTGACACTCAAAAAACCCCATGTTACTAAACAAGAATGGTTAATAGAAGAATTTAGAACTGGTGATTTTGAAAGTAACGATGTAGAACGATAAAATTTTCTGAAGTGAGCCTTTAACACTTATTATGTCTTTTCACTGGGGTAGAGAAACTTGTTACAAGCCTTTCACAAAGACTCACACAATGGGCAAGGTTGGGAGGAACCTCTGGAGGCCACCTAGTCCAACCTTCTCACTCCTGCAGGGCCACTAGGGCGTGTTACTCTGGAGTGTGTCCAGATGGCTTTTGAGTATCTCCAGGGAAGAAGACTCCACAATCTCTGGGCAGCTTGTTCCAGTGCAGGCTAACCCTCAGAGTAAAGAAGCTTCCACATATGTTCAGGTGGAACTTCCTGTGTTCCAGTTTCTGCCCATTGCCTCTCATCCTATTGCTTGGCACAACCGAAACGAGCCTGACTCCTTCCTCTTGGCACCCTGGCTTCAGACAGCTTTGATACAGCCTCATTATATTCTTGCTGATCAGATAAGAAGCAAATGGAAAACCAGATTAACTTTAAGAAAACAACAACTAAAGCGCAGTGTTCTTTGTACACAAATTTGTTTAATGAGGTATAGCTCTTATGAGTTCCATAGCTGCAAATCTGATCTTCATCCATTCCAAAAAATAGGTCACAACTGAAAAGAACTATACAAAGTTTGCATTCTTACTAAGCATATCTTCAGAGAGACCCCTGCAAATTTGCTGTCATCTATAATTATAAGTCTGCAAGTTTATTTTGAAAGGTGGTTTCATTCATACACGCTACTTTAAAATCACACACAGGAAAATATTTTCTATATTGAAAATTTTTATTTTCCTTCTTTCTCTTAGGAAGAAGGCAGGAAATTATTCGTATTCAACACGATTTGCAATTAAAATCACAATGAAGCATGCTATATCTTAAAATCTAATTTAACTTAATATTTTTAAAGAGACAGGGAACAATAACCCAAAAACTATTTAAAATGAAATTGTCATCTGTTTGCCAAGTAATTTGGCCCTTACCCAAATGAATTAGAGCACTGATCCGGATAACTGGATTGGGGTGTAAAGTGGCCCATGTATGCTATATCACATTTATACATTAGTGTATGTCATAATGCAATATTTTTGTTGTAAGTTAGGTAATGAATTCATATTGAGAGAGGAGATTCTGAGAGCTCTGGAGGATATTTATTCTTGTAGACTTAGAGAGATGTCCTCCTTGCGCTCTCTCTCCCTCATTTGCAGTGAGACTTGAATCTCAATTCCTAGAAAATCATTAAGTTTTTTTTCCTTTCCTGGTTATCCCTTATGATTTTTAGCTCAACCCTCTGCATGCTGACTTTTTCAGAAATAATAGGTCATGCAGGATGTGTTGCTGTGCATGTGGACAGGTCCAACTCAGGGGATTGCTATGCTCCAACCTCAGGAAGAAGGTAAATACTGTCAAAGCTCTGGAAGTCAGTTTACTCAAAAGGTTTTTGAGTCACATGAAATTTCTAGAGTCCAATGTCTCACAGATGGATGGCTGGATGGATGGACAGATGGATGGATGGGTGGATACTGTACACTCATCAAGCTTGACTCTGTCTTCACTCACAGATACAACAGCACTGTTGTAGGTGTCCCTTTGGTTCAGGTCCTGTTCTTGGACATGACATTTTTCTAGTAAGGCAAAGCCAAACAAAACCAGCCTCAAAACACACAGAGGTCTCATGACGCAGGAGCTCAGGAAAAAGGAATGTATGGCCAGGGAAATGTGAAAGCTCAGAAAGAGCTACATGGAAACTTGTGCAAATGTTGTGGCTTCATTTCTAAGCTTGAGAGATCTTTACCAGAACACTGAGTTACAATCTCATGCACTTTAAGGCTCCTCAATGATACTCACAGTCGCCTGATGCCCCGGACAGTTTGTGCCTCCTTACAATCTAATTACCCGGTTTTGCTCTTCGAGGAAGGTACATTCATAGGGAATGTTGCAAAGGAAACAGCCTGGGGCAGGGTAGTTATGTGTACAAGGGACTCAGCTCTTTGTAGAGATTATATGTCTGCAGGAAGTGAGCACAGCTCTGTTTCTAAATTCTTCGTGGTCGTGGCGAGAAAAAAGGCATACAAGCAAAGAAACCTGGAAGGAAAAGACAGTAAAAGGGAAAAAATGGAGAAACTAAGGCTCATGGTAGGAATTTGAAAAGGTAAGAGATTTTTTCATATTTTATTATTAGTTCCGTTTTATGTGTGGGATTGAGATTTCGAATTCAGAAGGGTCATAAACCAGGTCCAGTAGAAAACAATTAGGTTAAAAAACCTCACAGAGGTAAGCAGTTATGCGTTAAGTGACCATAGCTTTACCAATCAAGACTGGGTATAATTTCATAAAAATTTATCCTATCAGCAAATTAGCCATCAGAAAAGCAAATTTCATAATTACCAATTTTCTTGCCATTCCCTAATATGTCTTGGAATATCCATAATTTCTCTTTTAAACTCCCAAAGCATTGGTTCTAAGAAATGTTCATTTTATTTATTTTTAAAAATTTTGAAAAAAAAAATCCACCCAGCAGTTAACACCTTTCTCAAGTGCTAAGAGCCCTTTAGAGTGATCTTGTCTTTTCAGAGTGCTGTCTTTAGGAATAACCACAGTATATTGACACAGGAAACCCATCTGAGGGAGAATGGCATAGAAGAATATTATGTAGATTTGCATACGATGACATCTTTTCCTCTGTGCAATATTACCACTGCATTTTTATAATATAGACAGAGCTATACAACCAGGCCAGGCATTCAGGAAATACAGTACCAATCATATTTGTAGAGTTGACTTAATCTTCGGAACTTTCCATGACAATGTAGTCAACCACTGCTTTATTTGTGAAGAACAGACAAATCTTTTTAGGCAGTTCCTTGTAAACTTAAACTTCTGCATTTAGCTGGATTGATACAGAGAGGTAACAAGAAATGCAATAAAAATACATCATTTACATCTTCCTGCATTTAAATATATTATCCACACAAAGTTATTAAGAGCAAGTTATTTATTTCATGCTCAGGGTTTCTGAAGTCTGCAAAATCAGCAGTATGGAAATGAGTAATTTTTGCTCATCTTACATTGTTTAATAGGTTAAACTGAGCATAAACTCAATGGCAGCATTGCGATTCACATCCAAACTAAGCTTTGTTTCTGTTATGATCTACCCTTCTACTCCTTAAGGGTCTCTCCAATTCCCACTGAAGTCAAAGAGAGTGCTTCTCTTGATGCAAAATTGCTGCATAAGATTCTACACATGCATTGTGTGCTATAGCTGCTGTAGGTGCACGTGTCACAGCTCACACAACTAGGATATATTATGGTGTGTGTTCATTTCAGGGACTTTAAAATCACTTCAGACAAAATCTTCTTACAGTAGAAACCATGTCAGTTTATTGGAAGAATTTTTGTTATCCTAATGTCATTGGGTAGTTATACATCTTTTTCTAAAATAAAAAATTCATCAATTATTTCTTTGAAAGAAATATTAATTTTTACTTCTTTACCTCCAAGATTTTTGAGCTGTTAAAAAAATTATCACTGCAGAAAATACATTTTGGTCACTTTTTTGTCACATTGTTTCTGTAAGTTACATTAATTGCTTTATTTGTTTTCTGTCTGGAAGAAGAAACACGTGTATAAATACTGTAAATGGGTGTGTTTTTCAGCTACTAGGCAATTACAGCTGGTTCTGCTAGATGACTTAGGTGCCACTGTCACACTGAGTGCCTTTGCTGCCTTAAGCTCAAGGGGAGCAGAGCAGTTACTGTACAAGAGCATACCTGCTCTCACAGAGATCTGGGGTGGGAAAACTTTTCTTTCTTCTGTGAAGCTTCATCACTATATGTTAGAATTAAATATTCTTTAGAAAAACTGTTGTTATCCCCTGTAGAAATCTTGGAGAGGCCATCCAATCAGGGCAAAAATAAAGGGCTCGGAGCAGCTGGAGATTCTTCATCCTCTCAGCCTCCATCGAGCAGTCTGCAGCACATCCTGCGCCTCTCTCCAGTGATTCCTTAGAGATTTCAGCATCAGTTATCACTCAGTATCAGGGCACAGACAAGGATCTCCAAGAAGAGGAAGAGATTGTGACCTTGTGAGGAGCTGGTAACAGTACTTCTGCATGGCCCCAACCACCCATAGGCTGTTCTTTCTCCTTTCTTCCTCATCATGAATATTTAACTACCCTACATGTAGCAAAGCAGCTTTGGCAGAAATGGTTGTGTCTAACTTCTCATGTTACCTGGGGCAATGGGGCTTTTCAAAGAGGATGTGCATGCATGTCTCAGCAGGTAGAAGAATGGTTTGGTCTCAGGTCTTTCATATCTCAGAGGAAAGCCCTAAGTGCTTTCCCAAGCAAGTGAATTCCCAAGGGTTTGGTTTTCATTGGCAGCCTTTGCTGCTCAGGTGCTGCAGGTATGTGCCTAAACATTAGGCATGGAAATACCGACCTATCTGGAGACAGTTTGCTGAATTCACATGGAAAACTAAATGTTCTCCAAGGACTTTCAAGTAGTTATTTATTTGGGACACTTAATATCCTCAAGGATTTTCCGCTGCTTCCCAGGCCTGGGTCCTATCTGAGCTCACCTAATTCAAGGCTCAAAAACTGATGGAGCCAGCATGGTCTCATAGAATTTTGTTTTCTGCTGATCCTGGATTCAATCAGAGAGCCAAGTTGGTCTACATGTCACTACAGGATTAAGTCTTCACCCAGTAGTGTCGTTGGAAAGAATTATTATGAGCATGAATCAACTGCCAAAATACTTTTGCTACAAATCTCTACCAAATACCTTATGATTGCCACAGACAGACACTTTGCTTTGCTCATGTGTTCAGTTCAATGAGATTTGATAATCCCTGTAACACTAACAGAAAATAGGTCTGCTGTCACCATGCAGGACCTGCTTAACACGCACACTAGCAGTGGCTTGAGAGCAGATGGAAGCCTTTACTCACTCAAAAGCATGGCAGGGAGTTAAAACTCCTCTCTGCACCAACAGTTTCTCAACATATTCAAGAAATATGGTAGTGTGGAGGTTCAGGATGCCTGCCACTGCTCTTGGCTTTCTAGCTCTGTAAAGATCAGCATCCTCAGCAGAATGCTCCTTAGCCCAGGAGAGCCAAATGAGATGGTTTTGCTTTGTGAGCATGGTATGTATTCCTTGCAACAGCATTCATATTGGAAATACAATTTAATTCCTCCTTCTCTTCAGAACTGACAAAGCTGTGAATGAGTAAGGACAGTAGAGACATGTTCCTTGACTGGATTAAAAAAAA
>VWYP01010181.1:179321-232564 GCA_013400435.1 Pycnonotus jocosus
AAAAAAAAAAAAAAAAAGGAGTGAAAAACTGCATTACAGTCTTATGACTTTTTAATAGTTGTTATTCAAGTATGTGAGATTCTTTGTACACTTCTCCTCCAATACAAGCATTCTTTTACTTCAGAGTCTGCATTGCTTCCACATTCTGTTTCTCCTGAAAGATAAAGCTTTCTGTATTTAGTGAATTGTCAGAAATATGCTTACTGCAAGTCCAATAAATTTCTTCAGAGTTTACTTCTTTATACATGAATTTTACCACCAGAAGAATTGCTTATTTTCCTGCAAAAAGAAAAGGAAGAAACACTGAAAGAAATAGCTTTTTTAGTTGTCTGAATAATCTTTTAAATTTGCATATAACAAGTGAATAATATCTGGAGTTCTTCCTCTGCCTTTTCCAATTCTTTCTTGTGGAAAGCTCAATTATAGAAAAGCTTTCTTTTCTTTACACGGGAAAGATATTTGCTGCATTTGGTGTGCAGGGTAAATCAGGTCCTTGGTGCTGCAGTACTAAATATTAGACCATGAATTTTCAGAGAAAATGTAATACATGAGCAGAAATTGCAAATTAGAACTTTTCCTTTTTCATTTTCTTTTTTGTTTGGTTTTGGTTTGGTTTGGTTTTTTTTCTTTTTAAAATAATCCTCTTGGGCTGGTGTCTCTCTTCCTCTCTTCACTTCAGTCTTATCTTTCTGATAACTAATAATTTAGTTTAGTACAAGAAAGGCAAAAATCACATAATTAGAGTTTGTCACGGAGTTTGTTTAGTATTTAGAGAGCTGGTGTATGTAGTTAGGAATTAAAAAGCAGCTCATCAAAATTAACCTCGCCCACCATGTTTATTTTTATCAAATTAAGTTGATTGAAGTAAACCTAATTTCTACTTACTCACCTGCCTTATATGAAATGGCATGACATAAAACCAGCACAGCACATCCTCAAATGCACCACCATCCTTTTAAAATATTTATTCACTGCATGTCTTGTTTCAGTGACAGAATATGAAGTTACAATGAGGGCTGACATACTGCAAACACAGGAAATTCTTCTTCAGGGAAGGAGAAAATAGCAAAGAAAATAGATGGATATTTGTCAGAGGGGTCATCTTCTACTCTTAGCAGTGAGGTTGCTGGTTTGGAGAGGAGAATCAGAAGCCACCCAGTCAGCCATATTCCCCAAGGCAGGTCTATAAACCCATCTGTTGGGCAGAAGATCCTAAAGGGTGCAATCCCAACAGATGTAAGCCTACACCACAAAATAGCTGGATGCTGGGTCTTCCCAGCTTAGTGGTAATGTACCAGAAGAGTTTAATTATCTGGGTCTCTCTGAAGAGTTTAATTATCTGGGGCATTACCCTCCCTAGGGCTACATGGCTGGTAGTCAGCTCAGAAGCTGCAGAAGTTGCTGGGTTGCAGCAAGCTCCCAGTGGCTCATAACAAAACAGCAAACGTGTAGGTGCTCCCTGTGGATGATCCAACAGCTGTTGGCCAACAGACCTGTAAGGGATAAACACAAAGGCTTTGTGTCACTGTGGCTCCCTTTCTTCTCCTACGTGATCATCAACAGGGAAGAACTTCCAGACTGTTTTGTACTCTGGGGGGAGTTTTGTGCAGGCCTGGCGATGTTTACACCTGAAGAGAAAATAACCAGGTTCCTGTGTCTCATTTGCAGAGCGTGAACAATATATTCTTTCTTTTGAGTAGTCAAATGTTGAATGAGCTGAAAATGAATACCTGGAACCACGCTAATTCTCCCAGTCACCTTGCAAAGCCACTGCCTTGTTTGCAAGGAATATTAGGCTCAAAGCCTTGCCCCAGGCTCCACATGTTGTTCCTATTTTTATAATAGTCCAAATCTGAACCTCTAAAATCTCAGAAAGTTCAAATCTGGATTCAGATTTTATGCTACAGCCATAAAAACTAATAATAACAAATTTATCAGAAACAGGATGCCTTCCAAAGACTGGGCATGGTGGAAATATTAACAAAATCTAAAAGGAAATGGTAGGAAAGATAAAACTGTTACTGATAATCTTTTGCATTTATGCTCACCAGGAGGACTTCATCTTACTATAAAGCTGTTCTTTAAAGGAATCAGTCTACAGAGAGGTTGTGGTTGCCCTCTCCCTGGCAACATTCAAAGTCAGGTTGGATGGGACTCTGAGCAACCTGATCTAATTGAAGATGCTCCTGGTCATTGCATGGGGTTGGACAAGATGACATTTAAAAGTCCCTTCCAACCCAAACCGTTCTGTGACTCTATGATTTTATGATTCTAGGAATCTAAGGATCATTTTCGTATTTTAGTCATAATAATGCAGGCTGTAGGGTAGCTCAGTAAACGGAATAATAAGAAATTTCCAAAATCAGATAATGTTTACACATGAGATCTAAACAAACTAAAGAACAAAACCACTTCAATTGTGGTACAGGTAAATTACTGATCAAATATACCCTAACAGAGGATGAATATGAAGTAACAAAGATAATATCAAAAAGAACTCCTAGGGGAATATGGGAATTACAGATTGGTAAATCCCTTCTTTCCCAAACTTCTCTCCCATGCACCCTGGTAGAGGTTATAGCAGAGAAGAATGTTAGTAGCCATTCACAGAAATGTATTTAATAAGAGGGAAGACTTAACAAGGTTTTTGTCAACGAGTCACATCTCACAAATCTTTTAGAGTTCTTTGATTTGACCAAGTGTCAGAGAAAGGCACATTGCTCGATCACCTGCCAGGAAGCAGCATGCCAGGGCAGGATACCACTGCAGCTCTGATGGCTCTTGGTGAGGTTACTCCCACTGCACAGATTTGGCATGTAATTCCCCCCTGACTTATCAGTGCAACTTCATAACCACAACAACCAGGATCACTCCTGGGCAAAAGACAGAGTTTCAAGCATTTACTGCTTTTTTCTGGTAAAGGCCTGTAACATACACTGGGCATGGGTAAACAAATATAGGATTTCCAACTTCATGTCTGTTTTCATGGGATTCTTTTCTTGAAGGTACTGCATATCTTAATACTCTAGCAATTTTCCTTCTTTTTTCCTTAAGGCTCAATTTATAAACAGGATGAAGAAATTAGACGGGTGCTGAAAGATAAAAAAGGGGTGTGGATCATTAAGTTTCTGATGAAGTAATAATGCACTAGTGTATGCTTGGTGATGAAAGGAGTCAGACAAAAGTGGTCAGTTAAGATGGAAAAAATTGAATGGGAAAAGGAAGAAAATTCAGTAACCTCTACAGAAGATAGTCTTTAAACAATGGATTTTTAATAAGTTCCTCATGCCCCACAACAATTTTCCATTAAAAGTAATTTGCATTTCTGATCATCTGTAGTAAATAAAATGTTGATATAACATAGAGTTGAGGGACCTTACCTGAAATTTGTGGTCCACATTTCTTTTGTTAAAGCTGTGATGAAGATGGCATTTGTTTCATTTAGTGAAGCAATGCAGTGTACACTATTTACTCTTGAATTACAGTGACACCAAGATCAGCTTTTGTACTAGTGTGGGCATCTTACCATAACACACTCTTATGCATACACATTTGATGCTCTTTCTCCAGTGCCAGCCTGGAATACAATACCCTTTGGAGAGGGAAGAGGGTGTTAGGGAGATGAGGGCTCTCCAGCCAAATGCTGTATGGGAATAAAACTCCATGGTTATTATTCCGTGCCAGGAGTGCTGCGTGTGTTCTGTGCTGAAGAATTTGGTCAAAAATCAGAGACCCATGTGTCCTGTCCTGGCACAATTACCCCACTCTCAGTAGTGCAAGCAGTCCCCAACAGAGGTGTATTCTGTGGTTTAGGGGATACACTGCACGTGTTTTTCTCTCATGGTTAGCTTGTCCTTCCTTAAGTCTCTTCGCTCAACCAGGAATTTACCCCTGCATGCCAGTTCTAAGATCTTGTGTGGAATCTGTGGCTCTAATAAACATGCAGTGTGCTTCCTCCCTCTGAGGTGCCTGCTTTTCAGTAAGGAGAGACGTGAGCAGTTTATATTTACAGCCCATTTCCTTGCCAAAAATATCACAGAAGCGGAGGGCAGTTTTAACAGACACCAAGCCTGTTCATTTGGCACACTAATAGTCCCACAACTGAACTCAGTATTCTCACACAATTCTTTCTTGACTTTAGACTGTTTCACTGCCTCTGATAGACAGCAAATACACATACTCTGCCTGTCAGGCAGTGGCCAGATTTTTTGGCTGAGGTTAGGAAGTTGGCGGGTTACCCGCCCTGTGGCTGTATTTGCGGTGTGCACAACACACATCTCCCCCCTCCCTCCATGAAACTCAAGCTGGGGTCTTTATGGTTTGTAAGCAGTAATTCTAGGAGCTGAGCAGCTATCAGCAAGCTAGCCCGAGCTGTGTTAAGCTTTCCTCAGTTGGAAGTTGTTCTATGTTATATATCACTCAACAGATCTATATGCTGTGGTGCTTTAAAGAACAGAGCTCTGTCTTAACTTGTAATCATTTTCTTTGAACTCAGATACTGTGAGAAATGCCAATAAACCCAGCAGAGACTATTTCTTACTGAGAAAGTGGGACTGTACAGGAATGTGGATTTGAACAACAGGCTCACAGATCTCATAAGCAGTAGGGTTGCTGGAGGAGGTAAAGGGGCACAACCAGACTAATTTCTCTGGTGAGAAACAGACTAATTGCCCTTATCCAGATCACTGGCACTATGTAAAACAAACATGTAAAAATGGAAACGTGTAACTGCTGTGTTGTTGTGTTAGCCCACATTCAAATTCTTGGCATGGGAGCAGCTACTTGGGAGACAGCACTATTATACCTGTATTGGGTCTGTTGGTGCATTTCATCAACAGCCTAAGAACACAAGAGGTTACAAGAAAGCAATAGCAAAACGACTTACAGAAGTCTAGACCAAACTGTTTGCAAATTTACATGGAAGTGCACACAGGCAAAGCCATGCAGCTTGGAGAACAGAGAGAGAAAAAGCCTGACCCCCGGCTTAAGTTGCCTGCTGTATCTCTAATGGATCCCAGCCAGAAACATTACATCTGATCCTTCTTCAGTTTTGATCAGGTGTTCTAATTAAACTCACATCCAAATGCTGCTTTTCAGGCCTATGTTAATACATGGTTGTGTGTATTTACAGTAAAGCTGCAGAGCTGTTCATATTCGCATAAGCAATGCCTCATAGCTGGCTGACAATTTAATGAGACATTCTGAATTTTACCTAAGGCATTCTCACCAGTAGGAAATCCTGTTAGATTTACAAGTGTCCATCTGTTAAAATCCTCCAGAGTCATTTTAGATGCTATTCTGTTTGTTGGGTTTTGACCTCCTTTGCTGTGATTGTTCAATTAGTTCTGTTGTGTTCAGACCACATTTGCGTTGTGCATCTTGGAAAGCACAGTAGGGAAAGAGCTCTGCTTTGATGAGATTAGAATGCCAGCCAGGATGTGGCATGCATTCCTGCTCACTTATTTTCTAGGGAAATGCAAGCTAATGCTTCCGTATTTTTACTAATACAGCTACCCTTGTAAGTAGAAGAGTTACAGCGCCTAAACTGAGTTTGATGCCCTTCGATTAAACTTCTTTTTGTCCTGTTAATGCATCTTGAGGGCATTAAGTGGGATCAAGTGGATTAAGATTTCAAGGGCCTTTGAATCTATTCATGGACCTGCAAATGACACACTATTTACTCTTTCTGAATCAGTTGGCTTACCCATAAAATGGGCATAATATATGAACTGGAAAAAAAAATGTACAGCATTTGAAAATCTTTGGGTGAAACAAATGTCAAATTCTAAAGCTGCCTCGATTAAGGGGAAAAAAGATCCTATTCTGGTTTCCCTTATGGGTTCACAACACCTACGCCCTCCCTTGGCTTTCCTCCCTTCTTAAAGTGCAAGAACAAATTTCAACCCCTGGTGCCAGAGAAAGCAGAGGGTGCCAGATCAGTGAGGTTTACACCTACAATTCACAAGACCTTTTGGCAGAGACACTCAACCCCTGCCAACACTACACAGCCAAAATGGCTCCACTTCGTCCTGCACAGAGACCTCTCTACAGCTCTCTTATCTGCACAGCTCGAGCAAACACCACAGCCATAAAATACACCCCCTCTGTATGTTCAGCATGCTCTGCCTGAAAAGCATATTGAGCAAGGGTTACAACAGTTGCATCATAAGGTCATAAACTTATAATTAACTGTAACTAAATACACAGAGCTAGTTCTTCTCCTCCTGCTGCCTTACTGAGGAGACCTGTATATACCCTTTTCCCCCCTCTCCTTCACAGCTGCTGTGTGATGGCTCAGTAGCCTGGGAGGGCCCTTGGGCTAGCATGTAATTTCAAATCTTATGGAAGATGGCTGTGGCTTTTGGGGAAGATACTGTTACATGCATTTTGTATGGCTGGAGCAATGACATCAGTCCCAGGGTGCAAGGAGCTGTACAAACAGTAAAAATATTTTCCCCCCCTCTCTCTTAAAAGACAGGGAACACTGGATGGGTAGGTGCTAATGAGGGAGCAGGGGTGCTCATTGTAGGCACTGGGTCCAGTGGCCTTTTCAGGGCTGCAGCAGAACTTCAAGACAGAATTCCACTGCAGATAGTGAGGTTGTTTAGAAAGGATTTATGGATGTACCTTCCATAGCTGAAGAAAAATAAATGAAACAGCACAAAATATTTTTTCAGGATGGATACTGATGAGAAGTGGGAGATGGAAATACTAGAAAGGGATGTAGAAGAGAGCAAGCAAATGCAGTAATTCCACAAGTAGTAGGTGACATGGAAAAGCACAGTGGGCACCAAGTGATGGGCTGAGAAAAGAAACCTGACAGTGGTATTCTCAATAGCAAACAACTAGCCACAAGTCTGTTAGTCAAGGCCACAAAACTAAACAGTACTCCCCCAGCATCCATGCCCGTGCTGTGCATGGGTAGTGTCTGGGGTTGAGCCAATGCCACTCTCACTGAGCTCATTGCCACCAAGATGAGCCAAGTGAGGAAGATTGTTTCATAGTTATCTTCCCACAGGTAAGTCAAGGACTCAGAGAAATGTCCAGTAAAAAACTAGTGTCTGATTTATGGAATAGAGTGCAGACGGGGTGGTGACTTGCTTCATGGTACTTATATAAGGAAACAGAGGGTAGAGGTTTGATCATGGAAGCGTACTGAATATCGAGAGTTCTTTTCATGTTGAGGACAGGTTTACTGTTGGGATTATTCATGGAAAGCCTCATCTAAGGTTATCATTATGTTGTTTTGTCTGTGAATTTTATATAGTGGAGAGTTAAGATGTTGTACAGTCAAGTCCTATAAAGATTGCACAAAGTTTCTTGAGTGCGCTAGGGGCCTAATAGCAATTCTTGACTCTGAGCCAGTATCCTTTTTCACTGAGAAACTGCTCAGTTTCAGAAATAATTTTCAAGGAGCAAGAATCTTATCTACCATGATCCTTTCATTCATTACTACTTTCTCCCTAGTCTCTCTTAAATTTACTACTTTCAATCCACACTACTCTGCCAGTTGTGAACTCTATGTAGATCTCTTGATATGTGATCTCTGAATTTGGTCCGGTGAATTTTAAAGAAGGTAAGTAGTTATCCAGGTGCCAAAATAGAAGAGTTAAGCAATAAAAGACATTAGTAAGTGAACATTAATGCCAATAAGTAATAGGCTACGTTTTTATTTCAGGCACAATCCCCCAGAGGACATATTACATAGTTGTGCCATTGCAGCAGGAACCCCCTGAGGCACTGTAACTCAGTGACACACCTTCTCCTCTCCTGCTCCCTCAGGCAATGATTTACCTCTGGCCTAAATCAGAAATAAAATAATGTTCCACCCTTCCTCCCTCAATCACCCCAAGCACTCACCATCTCAGCTAAGCTGGCCAGAGAGAATGGACCCCAGGGTCTCTTCATTTCCCACCCTCCAATTTGTAATCCCCAGGGAGGAGGTAAGCACATGTGTGGCCCTGCTTGTTTCCTGCACCTGGACAAAGCCTGGGTAATCCATGCAGGGTTATAAGTGGGTTCTTACTCCCTCGGGCAGCAGCGTCCTGCACACATGTAAAACAGAGCATTGAGTTTTTCTGGCTCCCTAGAATACAAGTTTGACCACTGTGTACCCTTTCTCCTACAGCCAAGAGGCTTTTTAACATCTGAATTTGGGTACAACAACCCTTTTTAAAAACATAACCATCTCACCCTACCACCATCCAAAGAACATAGGACTTTCCACTCATTCCTAAAATACTTTACTCTGAACCTGAGTCTGGGCTCTAGAGTGGTTGTGTGGCTGCTAAGTAAACTGCTGTCAATCACCTATGGGTCAGGGTCCCAGCTGGGAGGGATGAGATTCCTCAGAAAACAATGGAAATATTTTGAGGAAAAATAACTCCCATCTTAAAAAGAAGTTATTGGAGAGGGCAGGTGGAAAGTGGAATTAGAAGGGGGTCTCTGTGTGCCTGTAACAATAGGGAAGCTGATGGCAGTGACCCAGAGCAGCTGGAGCAAAGCTGTCCCTTTGCTTACCCCAAATTTATTGCACTCCCTTCTGGATTTACTTCTTTACTTCTATGTTTCTCACCTTGGGTCTGGTATGTGAGTTGGCATGGTAAGGAGTATGTTTCGTCATGGCATTTGATCTTGGAAAAACCCTCACAGAGAAGCGCTGGTTCCTGGAAGTCCTCTGGCTCTCTGCTTTGTATCTCCTGGGAAACTTATATAGACTATACTAGGAAAATACCTCTGCTTCATATGCTTCCAGTGGGAAACACTCCAAGGATGTCTGTGTGAGGAAGCACCACCACTGCCTATCTAAGAGCGTAATTAGTTAAGATGTTGTACTTGATAGTAGCAGCACAGTAGGTTGCTGTGGATGACTAAAGATCAGAGTGAATCATAAAAGGGCAAGAGGAATTGAACTCCCCCTACCTATGAAAACAAGCTGAGACAATTGGGGTTGTCCAGCCCAGAGAGGAGAAGGCTCCAGGAACACCTTATTGTGACCTTTCAGTACTTACAGGATGCTTATAGGAAAGATGGGGACAAACATTTTGTAGTTCCTCATAGCAACAGGAGAAGCGGTAATGGTTTGAAACTAAAAAAGTATAGAGTCAGTCTAGATATAAGGAAGAAAATTTTTTTACAATGAGAGTGGTGAAGCACTGGGATAGATTTCCCAGAGAGGTGGTAGATGCCCCCATCCCTGGAAACATTCAAGGTCAGGTTGGATGGGGCTCTGAGCAACCTGATCTAGTTGAAGGTGTCCCTGCTCATTTCAGGGATTGAACTACATGACTTTTGAATGTCCCTGACAACTCAAACTATTCTATCATGGAATCCCACCATGGGCCACTAGATCAGGTTGCTCAGATTCTGTGAGTCTATGATTCATCGAAAAACAAGCTGCAATTTTTGACCAGTAAAAGTCACTGCACAGTGAGACCACAGTATCCCTAGTAGGGTAAAAAAAAAGGCACATTTTTGTCCTCTCACTGCTTCAGCAGAAACATGGAGAGTCCACATGAGCAGCAAAGGAATATCAGTACAGTAGCACCACGGCCACCCAAGGAAGTGGTGGTAGCTGGGGAGGTGAATGAAAGCCCCAACTTCTCTTCCTTGGGTCACAGGTAAAGGTGGTAAGAGCGTACCATGGAGGTCTGGTTTCAGAAGAGAAATCTAGCAAAAAGCAAGTGTGATGTTTTAAAAATAAAATCTTACACCTTTAGTAGGTTTGATTGGGGTGCTTTGAAGGGCAGGTCAATCAAGGGCTTATGTGTAATCTCACACCAGATTTTCAATACGTGTGGATGGAAAAACTCCTTTAAGACCAAAATTCATTGGCCTCACTGCAACTACCCTGAGTTACACTGGCCAGTGAGGTGGTCACAAGAATTTTTATAAACTTATATAAAGCTGCCAATCCCACTTTTACTGTGATCACTGGAATATCCATTAACTTGGTCTGCTTTGCACTGGAAATGGATTTAACTAACATTCAAAGCTAGCCTGATCACTGAGGTGATTTTATTTTAATCTTAAAAATAACACCAGCTGAGCTGTGCCCAGAAAAGGCATTTGATTAATTCACACTTTTAAACAAACAAATGAAAATGTCAAAAATAATGTAATCAACTGATGAAACAAAGGTGAAACAGGCGATGTGTGCAGCAATATAGTGACTTATGAACATCCACTGAAGTTGGAATAAAAATACATGTGGGAAACATTTTAGTGTGTGAAAAATAAAGAAAAAAAAAAAGAAGCAGCAAAATAGGAAACTATCAAGAACATGAGAGAGTGGCTGGTCAATTAAGTACTGTGTAAAGATTTCCAATTTTCTTGTAGTAAATTATTTATTTAGCCGTTGCATGCCATCAATATATTTTACAAGTTTAATACCTAAATTATAGCTACCCACCCATTTATGGCCTTGTAAATGAGACCTGACTTATCAATGCAAATTCTTGTTCTAGGCAATGTCAAATTTAGATTGGATTTGGATGTATTGCTTTTACCCTTATCAAGAAGGTTTGCTAGTGTGGTATTTTATTGCAAGATTTAAAATGGAAAGTGCTTTTAAATAGACTTGCCTAGATAGCACAACTGATCACAGCTCAGATATGTCATTTCCCAGCTTAAAAGCCCACCCTAATCCAGTCAAGAGGTCTTGGAGATGCAGCAGAACCCATTTATACTGAATGCGTTTCACTGCAATCTCAATCCTTTGCAATGAAGTGGAAGAGCTATTGTGACAACAATGACTTTAATCTAAAGTAACAATAGCTGAAACTCTTAAGTAATAAAACCAAATGGTAATCTGCATGTTTCCTGATACTTCACAAGAAAAGCAAGCAATAAAGAATTCAAATGAACAAGTGTAATAACTTTCTAAAATACATTGCGTTACATTTGCTTATGATGGTGCCTCTTACCCATGTTTCACTCTTTAGCAAAGGTAGGCAGCTACACAGCAAAGGTGAAGAATTATCAATGAAGGAGGATAATATGTAAGTGACCAGCTAATCAAAAAGGCACACAAAAATTAGAACACTGTTGTGTAAAATTATATCAAAGCAACACAAGTATCTGGAAAACAGAAAAGAAATCAAGCAGAAACATTACTTTCATTTGACTAACTAAAAGCAGGATGTGCCCCAGTACAGGAGTCATTTGGAAGGTTAATAAAAACAACATTTGTATTCATGAGATCAAAGCTAGCTGAGATTTGCATCTCTGCAACAAAGGGCGTATCTACTAAGAGGACAAAACAGAGTGGGAGCAAGAATTGGATAGGGAGCAAATGGATGTAAGAGCTGGAAATGATGGCCACCTTTTTGTTGGCTGCAGCCTGCAACTGACATTTCTGGGCCACAATTCTTTAGAGCATAAACTGTCACCGGTAGAAGATCCTGAGGCAGAAAGCAGACTGAACTGAAGGCCAGGAAGATAGGAGAATGTGGAAGGAAAGCCCAGAGGAAGAAAGAGAGTTCTAAACTGAGAGACATGCTCAGGGAAGATGGAGACTTGGAAACTGCCAATCACAAGTAGTGCTGTTCACCAGGATTTCGCACTCTGATGTCCCAGTGCTTATTCTAAATGCAGTCTTGGGGCTCAAAGACATGTAGCTGCAACAAGGTTTGCTACATCCCTCTATGGGACAATGATGGGGAAAGAGCCTATCTGACTACAGCACAAACAAAGCTTTGGTGTTGGACCCGTGTGCTGATAGACAACCAGAGGAAATGAGAATTGCAACAGAACAGCACAAGTTTGGCTCAGTAGGACAAGCACAAAGGATTGGTGCAGCCTGTTAAGGGGGCATGAAGATAGCACAAATGGCAAAGCAAGCAGAGCAGGGATCTACACAATAACAGACGCAGCTCTCTAGCTGTTCATGCTCCAGTTACCCACTAACAGCATATGGCTGCATCAGAATAGAAGCATGAATAGAAGCATGCATAGCAAGGAAGAAGGGAGCTTCCAGGAGGGTATTTTGCAGCCATTGACATTAGATGCATCTCATGCACCATGAACAGTCCAAAAGCCTGGCATTTCAGCTGTCAAGACTCCTGCAGATGTCCCTGGAAGGAAACAAGCTCCTCCAGAGTAGATCTCATCACATCTCTTCTCACACTTGTTTTACAATGGGAGGAAAACCCCACATTTTCTCAATGGCTGGCTTAGACTAGGAACCTTCTTTTTTCTTTTTCAGATGGGCAACAATATAGGATTTGGATCCCACCCTTAACATGTATAGCTAACCTGTCAAAGAGGTCAGGATCACTGATATCTGCAACCTGACATAAACCACTCTCCTGGACCTGTGGCTGATATCTCTGTCACGTATCTCTCACCTTGCATTCACCCAGATGATTTACTTCAAAAGCACTTTCACTTGGGAAAACAATAGTGCTAACACAGCTCCATTAAATACAATACCTCCTCATGAGATCACAACTGTTCCTTTTGCTATTTGCATGCACATTTGCTATCTGTCTCAGCACAATACAACTGTTGACTGTTGGAAGGTACAGCTAACATTAACCAGCATAGATGACCCCTCTACATTGCAGTAATTTCTGGTTACAGCTATCTGCTGCCTCTCATATTGCTGTGTTGTTACGAGGGGTCCACAATAGAGATGAAAACAGGTTAAATACATTTTTTTCTGTCCCCATCTGAAGATTTACAAACATTATTCTTTTAAGATAAATACTAAAAGACCTAATTTTTTAAAGTTAATTTTTGCTACTGAATTCGGTGGGAGTACAGTTGTTCCAGCATCAGTCCTTTTAATAACTTCATCCTAAATCAAGTTTATATACAGGCCACTTAAAATACCCTTCCAGCTAATTTGTTATGGGCACTGTGTTATGTCACACTGATCTCTCCTGGGAATTTACAAATTCATCACAGATAACTATTTTCCAGACTTGTTCTTGCTCCCACTGAATTCAGTCATAAAAATCCCACTGCATTCAGGGCCAAAATTATTGGGTCACTGAGTCTTACTATTATTTCAAGTTCAGGTTTATTCTACAGTTTCTATCCCATGTGACTTTATTCTGTTTTGGAACTGCTGAACAGCATAGTCCACTAGAAGGAGGCGTGTTAGTTGTGACAGCATCATACAAATTCTTGTCAGTATCTACTTCTCTGTTGCATAAATGCAGTGCATTGTTCATATGTTTCTAGTTAGTCCCCTGTATTTCATAATCAGCTGTCTTTTTTTTTTTTTAATTACTTAACATGACTGTATAACTGTGGTCACACATTAAGACTAAAACCGTGCTATTGATGAACTGTAGGACTGGGAAGGGATGGGGGGAAATCTCCTATTGAACTATAAATAGTCCTTACAAAGTGCAAACAACCTAACCTTGTTAATCACAAATTAGGAAGGAGTGTGCCAAAAACAGCACAAAGATGGAGTGTCAAATCAAACGCCTCTGTGCAGGTAGTTTGTACAATACCAGGTGACTATAACTGTTGTGGGAATATCCTTGCTCAGGAAAACAGTCTAACTCAGTGCCAACTAGCCATCAATGACTGGCTTTCTCAGAAACTCTGTTTAAAAGGCATCTAGGCAATAGAAATGAGTGATTTGCTCTGTTCCTCCTTCATTACTTGGTCTCACTGGCAGTACAGTATAGTTGTTGTAATCGAAAACCAGACAGTTGTTTGTACAGTAGTGTAAGAATCTAACAATGGCTGTGCCAAATAATTCTCCCACACAGCCTCTGAGATCACTCTGAATATAAGTTTGCATTAACAATTCACCCTGCAGGGTTTGCTAAAGTGCTTCCAACCAGCAAGCTGAAGGTCTCCTGGATTTTCAGGCTTCATGACAAAGCCTTCTGGCTCACACAGTTTGATCAGTTTCTAGTCTTGACTGTGTTCAAATATTTTATAGTAAGAAACTGCATTTTTTCCACTCCTAGACTCCCATCAGAGTGTTTATTATACTGGATACATTACATAAGCTGGCACTTTAGGTGCTTTATGAGTTTTCCATAAACCCTTATTTGCTAATGGCTAGCCTGACCCTGAGTCTACTGCAATTTCTGACCTTTCTTTGTAATGGGAACCTGGTTTGAATAATGTTTACAGTAACTTTAAAAAGAGGCATCATAGAAAAGCAAAAAAAATCATAATCATTATGATAAAAATATTTCCTTTATATGATACTTTAGCCAACTTTCTTTTCCCAGCTGAATGGTGTCTTTCCAAAAACTTTCAGCATGCACCTTTATTTTTCTTGGCTGTGGATTCCAGGTTGACAAGCAAACCGCTTGGATTAAAAGCAGAAATAGACTGAATCTGGCAATCTCTGATGAAAGGTAAGATTCTTTGCCTTTGCTAAAATTTCCATGCCCAGTGACCAGGCTCAGTAGCCCCTTCCAACTTATTGACATCCCGCTTTTTCAGGGTTTGAGAATTTTAAACACGCAAACTCTAAATCACTACCTTTATAGGCTAGTAGCCCTGATTTTCAAAGATGCCAACACCAACAGGCCCAGAGAAATAGCTGATATTTTAGTTTGGAGGTAATGCTCTCTGGCTGGATAGGAAGTTCTGGGTTGGAGATCCCTAGAAGCTGTATCAGCCTTGCTCAGGTGAGTAAGAAGAGATGGTAGGATTAAACCCTGCTATATGACATGATACCATCCCTGGATTTGACTTCTTGGTGGGAAGGAATTTAAAGTAATTCTGGTGATAGCCAACTGGAAGAACTTTTATTGGTATACGTGCAGTCATAGAATCATAGAATGGTTTGGGTTGGATGGTACCTTACAGATCATCTACTTCTAACCCCTCTGGCATGGGCTGGGACACCTTCCACTACACCAGTTTGCTCAAAGCCTCATCCAACCTGGCCTGAACAGTCTTCTCCAAGCTGCAAAAACCCCAGGTCTTTCAATCTGTCTTCCCAGGAGGGCTGACCAGCCATCTGATCATCTTTGTGGCCCTCCTCTGGACCCACTCCAGCAGGTCCACATCTTTTCTGTGCTTGGAGGCCCAGAGCTGGACACAGCACTCTAATCTGTGTGGAGTCTCACGAGAGCAGAGAGGGAGAATCATCTCCCTTGACTTGTTGGTCATGCTGCTCTTGATGCAGCTCAGGATCCAGTTGGCTCTCTGGACTGTTCTCTGCACATTGCTGGGTCAAGTTGACTTTCTTGTCAATCAACTGCCCCAAGTCTTCTGCACAGGGTTGCTCTTGATCCATTCCCTGCCCAGCCTGTATTTGTTCTTGAGACTGCCCCACTCCAGGTGCAGAACTTTGCACTTGGCCTTATTGAATTCATGAGGTTCACAAAGGCCCACCTCTCCTTCCTGTCAGAGTCCCTCTGGATGCTATCCCTTCTCTCCAACGCCACAACCACACACACCACACGTCTTTGCATTGTTGGCAAGCTTGCTGAGGCTGTGTGGAATCCCTCTGTCCATGTAAACAACAAAGATGTTAAACAGTGCCAGTCCCAGTGCCAGCTCCTGAGAAACAGCCCTTGTCACTGGCATTCACCTGATGGTGAACAAGACTTCAGAAAAACATTTGGGACAAGCTTTCCCACCTCTCGAACAACTATTTACCAGGTAGGCCTGCTCCTTAATACACTTGCAGTTACTTTACAAAGACGCAGTACAGGGAGATCTGCTCTTAATTATCTTGAAATACAGCCACAGGAAATAGCATAAGGCTGTCATAGGCTTTGCAACCTAGAATTCCTACTTTTAATCAGCAATAGTCATTTTAAATTCAGCTTTTTAAAAGTCTTAGTAAAATTTACCTTAGGGAACAATAAAATGGCAATTAGGTATGACAAAGGTACAGAGCAGAAACAATTAGTTATTACCTCAATAAAAGAAGAAAAGATGGGACTGTGAACTTACCAGGCAAATTCCAGGAAACAGGATAGGCTTCTTGAGCTTCTTGCAAAAAGCCCAAATATTTGGAGATGGTATTTTTGGTGTCTCTCTAAAGAAATAAGGGCTTTTTTTGTTTTTTTTTTTATTGCCCAAATTACTACTATATTGATTCAATGGCATTGATCAGTCACTCTAATAAATCATCTTGTATTTACTTGCATTACAGGTCTCCCAATATATCTCCACATTGAGCAGAAAGTGCTGCAATGTACCCCAAGTAGTCACTAGGTGGTAACATATGCAGACTTGTGCACACCTGCAAATCCTGCACATCCTCGTCTAATGTTTCTCCACATTAGAGGAAATATAATTGATCTTCTGATGGAACAACATCAGGTTGGTAGTGTCTCATAATGTTTGATAGAGACAAAACCTTGAGAGCTCATTAGTTGACTAAAGCCAGCTAGGAGGATAGGTCTGGTATTCTGATATTCTTCTTTCATGCTGCTCTGGAGAGTCCTGTAGCCACATTCATCTCCATGCCTGCCTGTGAAGCCTGGTCTCTAGGAATCCCTGTGAAACTCGATATGAGAGTTCAGAAAGGTATGTGTTTTCTATTAAATGCTATCAGCCTTTCCCATAACAATAAAGAAGTTGTGGTTTGCGAGTTTCTGCCTTGGTGCTTTTGATATATTTGCTGAATGTTTCCTGCTAATACAGGGCAAGTTTGCCCCACGCACCCACGCCAGGGAATAAGGAATTGAAAGTCTCCCTGGGTGGCCCCTGCACATCGACTGTGCCTGACAGGCAGAGCAGGCTGCCAGGGAGCCCGTGGAGCCCCAGCCCTCATCTCCCCTACCCCAGCACCCAGCAGGAAGTAATTTACTGGTGATCTGGGCCAGGAGCAGCCTGCTTTGCTGCCTCATTAATGGGAGAACCACGGAAGAAAGCATCAGTCCCCAACTGTCAGACCTAGGCAGCGGAGAGCAGCTCTCATCTGTGTTTTAGGAGAACCTTGCTGTCTGGCAAGCACCACGACAGACCCAAACTCATCTAGGTGAAGCTGTTCAACACTTCCAAGGCTCAAAATCTGTCTGCCCCATTTGCAGGGAGCCTAGAGGGCATGGCAAACGGAAGGCCCGAATTCTAGCTCCTTTCTGAAAACTTGTAACAGTTTTCCTCCAAGATAATAGCAAAGAAGGGAGAGCAAGAGAGGCATGAAGTTAGCTAAGAAAATGGTCCAGATGCCGACATCAAGGAGAGAGGCTGATTCTCAGATTTTCATCTGCACAGAGCTGGAAAGTCTTTTTTCCTCTAAGCAAGTAGCACTATTTTAAACCTTGCTCTTCCATTTCTGAGTTAGTAAGTCTGCCCTGAGGAAAGGGAGGTGCCTGAAACAGGAGCATGTGGGCTTTGGATTGTCCCAGCTACTGAGTCTGCCCTGCAGCTTACTAAGTGATTGGCACATTAATTAACAAAAAATCCCCAGACATTTTAAAAACAAACATATTTTGTTCTTTCTCCCCCTCCTTTGAGATATTTGCTACCTTTCCAATAGGCTTAACCAGAAAGAGGAACAGAGTCAATGAGCTGTAGAAATGCTAATTCTGAAGGCCTGTTTCCTTACCTTGATTATGTACATGTGTTGCCTAATACAGCAATTTAAGGATGACATTTTCTGAACCATCTCATGCAATACATGACAACTGGCATGCTGAAAAGGAACTTGAGAGTCTGGAAGGGTTTGGTCCATATTTTATCATCTGCTAGTTGTATCTGTAAGAACATAGCAAATGCTCATCCACTTACTATCTTGAACTATTTCTCTGCAATGCAAATGGGATAACAGAAGATTGAATCAAGAATATCAAATAGATCCATGTGGCTATTGTAGGAACAATGACTTCATGCTGCCTGAAGACATAGTGGCATCTCCTTTCCTGGAGATATTAAAAACCCACCTGGACATGATCCTGTACAACCTGCTCTAGGTGAACCTGGTTTATCTGGGGGATTAGATTAGATGATATCCAGAGCTTCCTTCCCACTCCAGCCATTCTCTGTGATTCATGTGGGCTGAGTCAAAGGACTTTCACCAGAATTTTTTATTCATGTTTGTTTCCTCTGGCATCCGTTTGTGGAATAGTGATCAGATTGTTGTAATCCTTCATTGTAAATATGGCGATTCAGTAACAAATGCAGTGATTTAAGAAAGTAAATATTGATAGCTAGTTCATGATGGTTGGTACACTTCAGAGAGATAGAAAAGAAAATGCAGTACCTGAAACACTTTGAAAAACTCAAATCTGGTCTAAGTTTCAGTAAGTTAGAAACTGTCTGATCGCCAACACTTAAAAACACAAGAAAACCAAAAAACCTCAAACAGACAAAAAAGCAAACAAAAAACCCAACAAAAAACCAAACAACCAACAACAACAACAAAAACCCTCACAGTAGTGTAAACTTTTAAACAGGAATGAGAATCTTAGAAATCATTTAAAAAAGAGGGCTAAACCAGACTGAAAATTATCTATTTCTTCTCCTGACAGTTTAAAACAACTTTCAGAGACAATGTTTCCACAACTTCCCTACATGGCCAACTGCAGTCTCTGGCTATCTGCATTGTTAGCCATCTATATTGCTTTTTTCTTGATGTCTAGTCTAAACCTCCTTTGCTGCAATTTAAACTCAACACTTGCTCTTTTGTCACCAGTGGACACAGAAAAGCTTATTTCCTTTCTGGCTGAAGTGTCTTTTACATATTTGAAAACTGCTGACCTTGTTTAAGGGAGGGAAAAAAACCCAAAATATAATGCATCCATTGGCACTCAAGGTCAAATTTAATGCTTAGCAGTCCAAATCCTGGTATCCTTTTCAGGATCTGAAAGAGGCATGGCCAAGAAGATGTTGCCAGCCAAGGAGATGAAGGTGCTCTAGACTTGGCTACTGCCATACCAGGAACACACCTAGAAAAGCAGGAAGGAAAGACGACACAGGGAGCTCTGAAGATATCCTGCCAATTCTCCTAGAACAGGAGGAGTTCCTATCTCCAGTAGTACTTGAGGACAGACAGCAGTGACTGGGACAAGCATCCTGCTAGCACCTTCAGGGATGTGGCTAGCCTAAGCCCTTTAGTTCTGCTGCTCAGGGATAGCTCACAGGGCAGAATGAGGCTAAGAAGTAGGATGCATCTGAAGAGCTCCTCGAATTTTCAGAACCCAAGAGATGAATTCATTCAGGATGATTTAGATAAATTTCTGTGGCTCTAATCTAAACCTTTTATAGTTCATAATGTTGTTGATTTGCAAGGGTATGTTGGCATTCTTAAGACAGAGCTACATGTGATTACTAAAAATATTCCATTTTAAATATAAACAAACTTGTGGCATAATTTTTATTTTGTAGTGTTTAGATTGTATCTGTGGCCTCACAAGGAAAAGGATTCTTTTAACAAGCTTTAAACAAGAGCCAAAAAAAAAAAAAAAAAAAAAAAAAAAAAAAAAAAAAAAAAAAAGGGGTACNAAAAAAAAAAAAAAAAAAAAAGAAAAAAAAAGTGGTAGCCTAGTGCATTCTTGTTAACATTAAAATTAATTACCAGAGATGTACATTTTAAAAAACAGTTCTTAAAAAGTGATATAATAATTCTCCCTCAGAAAGCAAAGATAATTCCACAGTATTGCTGCACCAGCTTTGGTTTTGCTGTTCATATTCTAGGTGATATGAAGAATCACCCTAATTGTGACTGTTCATATATACTTAAGTCTACGTGAAAAGCTCCAGCACTAGGAAGGAACACCTAGCCTAGAGTGATAACTTAAGGCTACACACTTACATGGCTACTAGAGAGGAAAGCAGATCAGTTTCTTTTGCCATATGATTCTCCTCCCCCTCTTTTTTCCTTTCTTTTTTGGCTCCCTGGCTCTCTTTGATTTACGCTCTTTCTGGTCTACTGTTTTGAGAACCTGATGTTGTGGAATCTTTAAGTCATCTGTGACCTAGGTCACTACAGACAGGAGCAATTTAGTAAAAGTATTAATTGAAGCTCTCTGGCAAGCCCTACTTCTGCAGATGAAGTTACACATCAAACCTACACAGACTGCAACTACACTTCTGAACAGACTAAGATTTTCAATATCTCATAAACAGGCTCCTCAATCACCAGAATCTAATAAGACTATAATCATCATTGACACTATAATGATTAAAATGAATAAAACCCATTAAGAAAAGTCATGTTGAGTTATTAAAAGTTTCGCTCTGTGTGATATGTAATCTTTTATTCATTTTTTATGATGAAATCTGTAACCATCTATCCACAGAAGACCATTAATTTACTGCTTTGTGGATGTTACCATGCTCTTTAGTTTAACAGCTTATCATTGATTTCTTGAGGGAGATATTATATTTGGAGAAATACACATGGAACTAAAGCCAGTATGTTGCAGTAAATTCGCCACTGACAGGATGATCAAAGTATTTTGGTCTAGTCAAAGCAGAGGGCTGCTGAACAAGTTCAGAAGAGCCTATGGTCATATCCCTGCTGTTGGAAGCAGACCCTCAGGCAAGGCAGCAGATACATGTTTTCAAGAATCACAAACTCTTGTAAGAAAAGGTCATGTGCACTGCAGGGGGAAACACAATAAAATTTCCATTAACTAGAGCCTAGTTAACCGGCTTATTGGCATCTATTAGAAACAAATTGCAAACAAAACTGATCCTATTATAAACTTCCCCTTGTTCCCTCAGTAAAATAGTCACTGAATGACCCACAAAAGAGGAGGAACGCAGTTTGTCAGATGACTTGCTTTATTTTCGAGGGAAGTATTATGTTTCACACACTAAAGGGTCTAGAATATGACTGGCAGAAAATTACAGTTATGGGAAATACGTGAATCAGTGCATCAAAAGTAACCTGGAGAGGGGAGGCAATGTACTTCTGCTCACATTCTTTTAATAGGGACTTCTTTTCCTCCTAGGCAAACAGCTATTAAAAAATGTGAATGGAGGGATGTGTACACAAACTTTCTGTCTAAGTGGTGGGAGAGCACTCTTCCTGAAGTGTACATTTTCTCATAATAAACCCAGCTCCAATATCTTTATTGCTCATCTCCTTTTTAATCTTATCAACAATAAAGCCTAAAAATGTTTTGAAGAAGTCAAATAAAGGGTGTCCTCTTTTTGTTTTTTTTTTCCTGAACATTCTTTCCATTTACCTGGGATTACTAATAAAGTGTCTTTCCCAACATTTTTAATGCTGGGTCAAATCTTCAGATGATGGAAAGTCACTCAAAAGCAGTAAGGATATGACAATTATTACTTGCTGAGGATCGGACCCAATCTCTGTGTTTTCCATCTTTCTAGTTTTTTTCCTTCAGGTGCCTCTTAGCACTTCAGATTTAGCTATGAATCAGATATCCTCTTGGTTTATCTGAACATGCCACAAGCCAGTACCACAGAAATGTAAGTCCTTTTGCAAAAAGAATAAAACGAAAATATTTGCGTTCCAAATAAATACAGGCATGACAATTACAAAAGTCAAATATCACCTTCTTCTCAGCAAAAGAAAGTAGGGGATGGAGGATGCAGGAGCATGGAACATACCATAATGACTGTGGATGTTATTTTGGCATAGAATACAGCTATAGGGAAACTGCTCTGACGTCAGACACTCCATCCAGAGACAAAGGTGTGCCAAGGAATTCACAGAGAAGAGCTTGCTCTGGCTAGCCCTGCCTTTTCACATGCTCTGCCAATGCAGGATGCTATTTTTCTGAAAAACCCAATTTTCTCAGTAATGCTTTTGAAAGAATAATAGAAAGGCTTCAAGTAATTGTTGCAGTAGGAGTTTGGAAAACAATCCTAAAAGTTAAGTCTTTCTCTTTTGAGTAATAATTGACCCTTACTTTGAGGACCGTGACAAATACCTATCACGATCATCTAGTTCTGTACATCAGCTACATGCTCTACCACAACAACAACAACAACAACAACAAAGAAGGAGACCACCTACTCTGACCTGGTCAAGAGTCCTACCTGTAGTCTGGATCCTGGATTCACTGAGTGATCCATGCTGAATTCTACTGCAGCATTCTGTGGGTCCCTGTGATGCTATTTTTCTTCCCTTGCCAGTCTAAGCAAGAGATTAAAATTCTATTGCAGAAATCCCACAGAGCCTCTGGCCATGGGGCATCTTCCACATTGTGCAGACTGATGCTTTGCAGAGCACAATCCAGGCAGCTCAGTACAGTTGTCTACAGATTGAGTCCTATGACTCAGGTGAATCTGAAGTCTTTCAGTTCATTTGCAGTATGTTGATTGACTGCCATTAGTAGAAAATGGGTAGTCTGACGTATTTATGGTGAACTCTGCAATCATCTGTCCTTTGAAGAGCATTAATTTACTGCTCCACACATGTGACCACACTCTTTAATTTTACAGTTCATCTTGCTGGGGGCAGGGAATTTGCTAGTAACAGATTATTCTGACAGGTGACCTATAATCCACATTGCAAAAATTGAGGTTCCTGCCAAATCTTCCCTCACTCCAACTCTGGTCAATGGTTTGATTCCATGTAAATCATAACGCCCTGTATTGGGAAACGACTGAGAAAAGAGTCTCAGACTGCTGTGCCTTTCTGCCTACTATCCCCATCCCAGCTGTTGCCAGAGCATATGCCTAATCAGGAGGAAAGGAAACCAAATCCAAGTTCAAATTCCAGTTGCATACCAAAGTGCTGGTATTTCTTCATGATCCTTGCAACTAATTCACTAAAACCCTGAAGCATGCCTTGACTACAGTTATGTATTAATACAGAGCTTCAGGTATTATGAAAGCAAAGATTTCTCCCCTGGCTCTGGAGTAAAATATGGGAGGGAATAAATAGGAAAATTTGTGGCTTAACAGATGCTTGATTCCTTAACAAATACTGCAAACCCCAGTGAATGATGTCTGTTATCAAAAGAATTAAAGGGGAAAGTTATTAGGTAGATGAAAGCTTATTAAGGAGTATTCTATGGTAGTGAATGAGGTAAAACAGAGGAAACTGTCTCCATCCTTAAAGGAATATTTACTTTAATACACCACAGACAAAAGGCAAACTGATTGCTAAGATGTGTATAATTTTTAAGATATTAATTAATTTCATTTTATCTTCATATTATTAAAAAATATATGTCTTTCAGCAAGGCAGTGAAGAGTTTGTTGCACAAATGTTTTTCTGTTATTAATCTGAACTATAATTAATTATAATCTTTTGAGATGACTCTTACACTGATCATAAAAGTGAGGGAATTGTAAGGGAGTGCCATGCTTAGAGGAATGATGAGAAAACAAGTCACTTTGAGAGTTTTAGCAAATCTGTTCAATGGTAAGGGATGATTATGGACTCATGAGTCAGTTGTTCCACAATTACAGGCGGAGAGAACAATAAAATCATGCTGAGTTTGGCTATTGAAATTATGGTTTCATAAATAGTATAATATTGTTCTCAGCAGGTGAATGGTGTATTTTAAGGATGATCACTTTACCACATATAGAACTATTCAATGGCTGAAGGTCAACAGGCCACCTGCTAAATTATAGTATAAATCTATGTAATTACTTGATAGGAAAGTAATTGCTGAAGCTTTATTCTTGTTGTGAAATTACAGTTTACTGAATAGGCAATATTTTCATCATAAATATTTTCCTACAAATATATCAAGGGAGAGAGGGCAGAAGAAATTTTTGCCAGTGTGTGTCTCAACAAGGGGTACCACATCTTATAATAAAGAAGGCATAATGGTTGGTCTATTTTTCCTTCTAGCTGGTGCAGAAGAAGAACAAATTTCTTTTTCCTTTCTTCCTCAAACATTATGTCTAGAAATGTAACCTCAGCACTGTCTTTAAGTTGGTGAACAGGTCATGCAGCTACATATGCCCGGATGTGACTGCATCAGGAGAATGGGGCATTGAATTGCCTTATTTTCCTAAACAAGGAATGTCCTCCCTCAACAAAGCACAGTATATGAGGAATATGAGCTGGATTGTCCTTCTTTAGCCCCCTGTTATGTCTTGCAATTGTTCCTGGCTCTTGTCTGGTGGAAGCTCCTTCCTCCCTGCTCCCTGACTGTGTATTTGTAAGCAGAGGCGGATGAGAAGTTTCACAAACAGCCCAGTGAAGCTGGAGAAGTCACTCAGAGATCCGGCAGCACTGCATGGAGAATTGGAGTGCCAAAGTCCTGCCCAAGGTGGTGAAAAAAATCACTTCCTTCACAAAGCATTAAGCAGACTTTTGGACACCCCCTCAAGTGATAATCTCTCACCAGCCAGGCCCCAGACTTCATCCCTTTGAGTCTAAAAATCAGCCGAAATTTTCTGAGGATCGGTCTGCAAGATTGCTATTATTTCAGAGTAGTCTGAAAAGTTATCCACAGCTTTCATCAATCATCACACAAGTGAACTTTGCTCTGCAAGTCCAATGACATCTATCTTTTTTCTAAAATGTTCTTTTTATGCAATATTTTTTACAAAAGCATTTATAACTGTTACACAGGAGTATTCCTCATGCAGCAGGCTTATTTATACCCAGCATAATGCTAAGTGTTATAGTCGTCAAATTGCAAGTGTCTTACTCTCACAGGGGATGCAAATAAGGTCCAAAGAGTTCTCAACTGAACCCAGATATTGCAAAATTTAATGCAAATTACTGCCATGAAAAACTGTGCCGGTATTTTAAATGATTACACATACGGGTCTATAAAAAGTCATTTTGGAGGCTCATTTCCGCAGGTGTAAAGTGCCCAGGCTTTCAAAGGAACTATTAGGACTTGTCTAGGTATAATTAAAATTACATAATTCATAAATAATAAATCCCTTTTTTTCAATTACTCTTCTATCTAATTAGACATCAGTGCTTAATTGATATTTAGCTCTGTCACTACCTAGGTCTTTATGTAAAAGCAGAAAAAGTACTTTGGGTTGGAGTCCACTTAACCAGCATCTTACTTGCATTCAAATATTTTTCTCACACAAAATAAAATGACAGTGTAAATTGCCTGGATCACTATGTCAACAGTGAGAAGCAGGTATGTTTTAAGGCTTTTAAGGGAAACTTAGGCTAAGCAACAAGGTTTCATCCAGGACTCTCATTTCAGTTTGCTGTTAGGGATGGAAAAGGCCTTAAAATACAAGTCTATAGGGTGTAAGGAGAAGGAGTATCTCGAGAGTGATTATTGGTGTAGTCTGAGGCACTGCATAATAGAATAGTTTCCTGTATAGCTTTTCTGGAGATTAGTGTTATTTTTAAGTGGGTAAGTAACCAAGAATAATTTCTTAATGAGAAGACTTCTCTTGCATGGACAGCCATGCTGAGAAGCAATATTTGTCTCAGATCTCCATGGATAATTTGCAATCGCATTTGGCTATTCGGAAGTTGTATTACTGATTTCTTTCCTGTCTTCTAACATTTGCCATTAGTCTATATTTTAGCATAATATTAATGTGCCCACTGGCACATATATTATGTTGCCACTCTAAATTACAGTTGCAATGGCTGGATTCCTCCTGGGCTCTTAAACTGAAAGGTAATTTTTCTCAGGTTTGCCATCAAGTCTTGAATTTGACCTCTGAACTCTGCATGACTACTCATAGAGTCAATCAGATGGGAAAGTTACACCACTGACAAAATCTTCCATTATAGAAACTGCAAGGTCTCAACAATCTTGCAATAGGTAACCCACAGGCAAATCACATATCATTTAGTAGCAGTGATAGAATTGTACTAATTTACAAAGCTGTCACTGAATTTGCAGCAGTGCTTTATACTTAGAAGATAATTTGTTTTAATTTATCTGAAACTGTCTATCTCCACACATACTTTACTGATGTGAATATACATGTGCTTTATATTCACTGTGTTTAATACAGAAGATTCTTTTTCGTAGCTGTTTTACCTGCTACCCAGGTTAGGGAAAAGAATGACAAATATTCAGAAGCGTTATGTTTTTCATCTAATTTGTTCTATATCACATTTTCATCTGATTCAGTCTGTATCATGATGTAATACTTTCCCATTCATACTTAAACTTCAAAGTCCCACATCAATAAAACTTCTTTCCATGCTCTTTCACCTATCACATACTGTTCTCTACAGAATCAGTATAGGAGTCTACAGAGTAAAGTGTGCATCATCCCACTGAATCTCCAACACATTTGAATGGAAATGGGCCAAATTAATTTTTCATTACTCCAGGTCTGCAAAGACAGGTTCTCTGTGATGAGGAAGTAACATGTTTTTATCTTTCTTTCCACATAGTAAGGAGGAAAACATTCAGCAGCAACACATGAAGGTTTAACTTCTACACCTTTTTTTTAGTTTATCAACATTTTTTACTTTCATCTTTCAGTAAAAAAATTACAGAGGTATTACATAAGAAACCCTAGATAATATCTTTGTAGTACATTTGAGACAAACCACTGTTTCCAACTGTTTAAACAAAATCTGTTGTGGACATACTTCAACTTTGCTGGCTTTGAAGAACAAGTTTAAAATAAACATTGAGATAGAAATGCCATTATTGATAAAAACAACAACAGCAAGTTAATAATAAAAGTGTACTTGCTAGAACTTGCAGCACTATTATTGTAAATAATCCCAGAACCAAGGACATTTGTTTAGAAATCAGGGTATTTAAGAACAACTTAGAGTCTGAAGCTCCATTCTCCATGTTTGCCTTTCAGTTACAATTTCAAGTTTTCCTTCACAAAGAAGACATTTGGAAAGTAATTTTTTTTTTTAAGGAAAGCCAGGTCCTCTTGGTGCTAGGACTCACAGCTTCAAAGAAAAACCAGAACATTGCAGAATCATGGAATAGTCAGGAAATTTGTCAGCCCTATGACACAACACAGTTACATTCTAAAATACAACTTGCTAGCCCAGGCTTCACAAGGCCAAAGGGTTTTGCCGTAGAATAGGCCTGGTTATCAAGAAGAGTTACAGGCATCCGCACAACCTCATGCCAAAGCCTTCCCCTGCCATCCCTTGCATATGGAAAATGTTAGAGAACCCAAACAACTAAATCAGGCAAGAGAAACAAAAAGAGAGTAACAATGACTTTCATGTGTCCCATAAATATACCTTGGCAGTGAATCCATTTGCAAGCACAGCACACCAGACAATTAAGGGCAATTTTTCAAATGTGTTCTCTGAAATTTTAATGCAGTGTTGCTCGCCTGGTTTTCATAGGAAAACTCATGTTCTCATGTTGGGTTGCATGTGAAAGCTGGCATGCAACCATTCCTTGTGTAGTTTCAGAGGCTGGGAAGAAGGACTTCAGAAAGCTGAACCTGCTGGCTACCGTTCTAATGCAGAGATAAAATATTTTCTCTTTACCTTGATCTTGCAGGGTTTTCACAAGCTTCAAGTGAAAATAAGTGTTAATCCCTCTAAGTAATTTTTGCAAGATGTCTGTGGTAAATTACCCGCAAGATGTAAGTAGGTTCATCTGATAGCTGGAGACCCTTAAAGTGTCTATTAGAAAACTGTACTCATGAAAGACTTTCTTATTGATTGCAACCATTATTAGCTCAACTGGCCTGAGACAGAGAATAAACATGCATCATACCTCTTGAGAAAACAAGTTTCACAATTATACAGATTTTATTAGACAAACAAGATTTTAAAAAGCTTGTATGGTCAGTTCCTCTTTGGAGAGGCTTGTCCAGCTTGGAATCATTACAAGAGCTAACAGCAGTTCTCTATATTGCATGATTCATGTGTCCCTACAGATAACTCTATATATCACCGCAGAGTGTGCTGATTAGAAGGGATGTTACAAGGACCCAGAGGCCTAAATTGCTGCTTAAAACTGCATTAACATTTCACATTTATTAACTCAACATACAAACGATTGATCTGAAAATAAAATTAGTGGTTTCTCTGGCATAGTAGTGAAGAATAGCTCTTTGTAATGGAAGAAATTCTCATTCTTGATTGCATAACAGTAACCATTAAATTTCCTTATTATAAAGGCATCTAATTAGCAAAGATTTTCATTTTTTCCCAATACCACAGGGGGCCAATCACTATTCTGAGCACATATCACTTAGGTGCATAAAAATTTGCATTGTGCTGTTGGTTTTTCTTTTGAGAGAATGCCTGGGAATATAACAGAATATAGATATGATGCTACTATTTTCTATATAAAATTAAAATTCAGTTCAGCAGAAAGGAAATGCATTTGACAGTTCTGTTTCCTCTCTGTCTTCTCATTTTTGCCACTCCCTGAAAACTTTGTCATATTGTTGCCACAAAAAGAAAATGGTTTTGTTCTTTGATATAAAATATAAAACACACAGAGGTTTTCAGTAGGGCCCTGCTTCTTCTGAATATCCTCTTGCCTCACGTAGACTACAGCTGCCATTTAAAACCATAGCTTGCATTTCCAAGGGTGCTCCAACTGGGCTTATTTCAACTCTCCTCCACGAAATCCAGTGCTGTGAAAGTGAAATGAAAACTTAGAAATACACCAGTGTACACAGACATGGAGTGAATGACTTTGATATTTGCATCCCGAATGCCTCCCTGCGCTGTGTCCGTGTTCCCGCTGGAGCTGTGGGGCTTGGCAGGTGGATCGTCAAGGCTGGCTCGTCAGTCTGATGTGCAGGGGCTGCAATCAGCACCTCATTGCCCCTTTATGCTTAGGCCAGCAGGTCCGCTAAGTGCAGCAGATGCACTGGAAGGGAGCAAACTCTTTTGAAACATGATAATGCGGTGTTGTCTCAGAGATCCTGCACCAAACTTAGAGTTGTTTTGAGTGATGTAAAAGTACATGTGGTGTGTGGTGAGCATGAACGCACATGCCTAGTCACGCTGTGTGGGAGAGTGATGGGAAATATTCGTATCCTGGGTGGGTCCCAAACATTTTTATCTGAATGCAAATCAGTGGCAATCCTCGGAAGAGAGTTTTTCTGACATGTTGACAATGCCCATAATGTAGCAACTGCAATTTTGAAAGTGTGGTACCGCTAGGGGTGTTAGGATTATTTGGTTGGGGGTGGGGGGTCCTGGTAAGGTACACTTTTCTATCTCTATAACTATGTTAAGTTTGTATAAAGCAAGTAAAATTGATTTTTAAATGCTTATATGGTGATGGAATATGTGTCATAGTCAGAAGATAGGAATTTTAGCTCTGGACTCAAAGTATCTTGGCTATATATGCCTGCTTTATGGAATGGCTGAATGGAATGAAAGAGCATGGTGAACACAAGCAAAAATACCTAATTATTTTGATCGGAGAAAAGGGGAAAGAGAAGAAGGAGAAATACAATTTAGCCTGTACATTATTCTTTCAGTCATGATTTTCAAAGGCTGCAACAGATGCACGGAGCCACAATCCTTCCCGTTGCTCTCTGCAGCTACATTGATGTCAAGTAAGAGTTCAGCATTATTTGGGATGAGGAAAAAAAATTAAAATCATCACAATGAAATATTTCCTTTCCCAACTAGAACCGCTGATTCGACTCAACACCCAGCTACTGAAGAGAGTGTTTGAAAGTTGATTTCGACTCCTTACAGGCAGCCTCTGGATCATCTCTTTCTACTTGTGTATTTCTTACTGTTTCTGGCCTCTCTTTGGAGAGCTGTGGAAATGAGCAAGTTTTTTCTCCATGTTTTTGTGTAGCAAACCCATACCCAAAATTAAGAAAGGGTCAAACTGGTGGTTAGATATATTGTCTTTCATTCCAGGGCTTCTTATAAAAGTGCGGCTAAAACAGCTGTGGTGGAATCAGACTGCCAAGAATGCCTTATAACACAAGGGTATACCCAACTGGTTTATATAGCCTTAATTCAAGCAGCACAACTAATGATAATGATATGTTACAGTATTATTATGCCAGGAATGTATGAAATCAAGAGAGAACATTTCATTTTAAACTTTGCTGATTTTTCACATTTGCGTAGCATTTTCTCTAATGATTTCTTGTACTGTTTTTATGCTACCTCAGATAAAATGCCATCATACATGATATTTGCACCATTAGGCACAAAGTAAGTGTTAGTTATGATTAGAGGCAATGCTGTGAAGCATTTAAAAATGTAAAGGAAATGGTTTTCAAGCATACTCTCAAAGGCTCTGAAGCTTGAGTGTCATTTGCTTTCACCATGCCAGCTGGGTGATGTTCTGCATTTCAACAAAGCTAGCTACCATTTCCAAACAGATCCATACAAGGTTTTCAGCATTCATATTTGAGTGAGAGGTCCAGTAAAAAACACATTCACACAGAAATGCAGAGAGCAGAAATCCAATGAACCTATCTAGAGGGAATTAAGTGAAACAAAACACAGTGGTTACAATTAATCATCAGTGAACATTGTCACAATGACATTCTTTTCAAGGAAAGGAAACCATTTTCTGTCATAAGCTGCATCTTGTCAAACAACACCTCTAATATTTGGAGTTTATTGTGACTCTTGTCTTTGTGGAGCATAACAGTGATTTTGACTTGCTGCATAGATAAAGGGTGCATAATGTAATTAAGTTGAATTAATAAAATTCATGCTCTTGCACAATTCATATGGCAGTATGGGAATTTTTCTTAGCTATTTCCTAATGCTGAAATCTAATAGAGTAGAGTTCCACAGGATTAAGCCTCTACAATTATTCAGTTCCTCCTCTGGCTTGTGAAGAAAGAACAAGACCATTTTTGAGCTGTGTGAACTGTTCTTTCAGCATTTGGCTACATCAGTTAGAGTGCAGTAAGTAAAACACCTGAAAGAAATTATGGAACAAGCTAAGATCAGCTGAAATCAAGTCCCTTGGTGTACATGTAGTCCAGACTTTTTCATATTCTAGCCCCACAGAAATTATTATAATTTTTTCTTGGCATTTTCTTGATTTATTTACCCAGAAAGTCTGACCTAAGGTCCAGAATCTGGTTTTCTGGGGGTCGACTGTTTGCAGCACTAAAGTGACTCTTCTTGAACCATCAGAGATATAAAAGTCATTCAGATGATTTATTGGAGTGGATCTTGCTGCCAAATCTACCCTGGTGTGAATGATACGCATAATTCCATTGCATTTCATGAGCATTAACCCAATAGCACTCAAAGATGGAAGACAAAAATGTTGCTTGTGTAAAGTTTTTAAGATTGCATGTATCCACTTTCTCTCTGTATATGAGAGATTTGCCATGACTTCATATTTGTTCTTTAATTTTGATATTGATCATTTAAACAAAAAAAAAAAAAACCCTAAACATCTAGTTTAGAAAGTAACAACTTTCTGATGAAAACTACTGTTTATCCTCAAAATCATGGTGATTTCATAAGCCAGGATTGAAATATTGACTTAGACCAACATAAAATAAGTACACCTGTGCCAAAATCTTCTCACATAATGACTGAGGTTTGAAGGCACCTCAGAAATTTGTCTGGTCCAGCTCCCTGCTCAAGCAGGGCCACCCACTGCCACTTGCCCAGAACCATGTCCAGACAGCTTTCTAATATCTCCACGGACAGAGAATGCCACAACCTGCCTGGGCAAACCCTTACTCCTTTCCTCTCTTTCCTTGTTTCCATTGGACACAAGGAAGTGTAGAGTTCACAAGAGCTGTGCACTTCTGTGCTGCTGAGAGAAGGCAGTAGGAAGACAAGTCTATTTCGTTTCCTTGCAAGTGAACTCAAATATCCTTCACCTTCTAACACGTGCATTTCAATAATATATACTCTTCTGGAGCTATCAGAGAAATAATGATACAGGCTGCCAACACAGTAGAGGCCTCACTAAAACTACCAACGTGATACTTGCATGATACTTGATACAACATGATACTCCCGCTTGTTTGAGTTTCCTGACACAAAAAATTAATTTAAAAAAAACCAAAAACCTTTGCCCTGAAAGGAAGAGGCATTTCCCTGGTATACAACAAGGCCTAAGAAAATGAGGAAAAAATATCACCACAGGCAAAGAACAAATTATCTGGAATAGTTACTGCCTTCAATAAGGCAGGATGAAGCTATATCATCCAAAAAAAGGATCTACCCCATACTGTTCAGACTGAAGCTCACATGTTGACCTTCCTCCATTTGCAGTACTATCAGGCTAGCAAGGGGATGTTTTTGTTGTAATTTTCAACAGATCTTTTAATCAGTTGCTAACTGACAGAGAGATCAGAAAATGCTTGAATAGTTGTAGGGATTTTTTGGTATTGAAGAGGATAATAACAGAATAATGAAGAAACCTTAAACCTTAAACTTCTGGTACAATTAAAATTAATATACATCATCAGAACAGGCTACACTTGGAGGAAACTTGTTGTTATCAATTATAACATCAGCTGTTATGATTCCAGAAGGGACAATAACATCAGGTTAATATTTCATTATATTCTTGTGAATATGGCTGTTAAATACCAAAACCTGTCATTCTTCTCCTTACAAGAAGAGAGGTGTCTGAAAAAATGTCACTGCAAAACAGTTTAATCTATGTGGCACTGAAAGCACAAATCTGTCTTCCTCCTAACTTTCTGTTTTTCCATCATGTTACAGGTAAGAAAGGGCAGAGCTGCTATTACTTAGACCTGTATTTCCTCACCCTTATGTTCTTGCATTGCTTTGAAGCACAATTTAACCACGAATTTCCTGTGCCTGTAATGATCAGGGGGGTTTGTGATTACAGAATAACAGTGATGCTCTTCTATTATCAATGCATGTTCTTAAATGTCGTTGAATTCTGACATTTTTCGGCCCTGAGGGTCTAATCACAGAGAGGAAGTGTGGGATAAACAGAGATGGAGGGCTTTGTATGCATAACATATTAGCCTGAAGCTATTGTGACTTCCACAATATTCAGTGTGACTTCCACAATATTCCAGCATATTCAATTATCTGGATCTATATATTATTTAATGGGATTTGCTACTGTGACATGCTTTTGTCCTTCAATCTAGCCTATATTGGTGCTCAGCAGGAAAAGCTAAAATGCCCGTGTTTTCTTTGAGTCAGGCAGATAATGGATGGCAAAGGAACACAGGTTTTTCTTCAGGTTGTGGGGAAACACTGGCCTTTATAAAACTTCTCTGGTCATTAATGTACTAATCCTTCGGGTGGTCCTCTGAGAGGAAGGGAGCTGTGGAGGCACCACCCACAGCCTTTCCAAGGTAAAGATGAGCCATAAACCTCAAACCTGAAACGGCTACTCTGGATTTCAATGCAGATTAGGGATTAAGCAGTGGGGTGCTGTTTTACATGTGAATAGGCTGACAGCAGTACAAAGAGAAAGCCAGAGAGCTTGGTGTTAGCCACTTGGTTTTGAAGCACAAATGTAACATCCAAGGGGAAAATATGGACAGTTGCCAGTAAAATGGGTTCAGCTAAATCACACAAGGAATTTATCTTGTGGAAACAAATTCTTACACGTTATTTTATTTGAAACACTGAATTACTTGTAAAGTCTTGAAATTTATTCAGCTACTCTAAGTTTATCGGAATTCATTACAATATATTTCATTTTGACCCAGGAAATGTATTTTCTTTTTTAAAAGAGAAGATAAAAACATACCAACCCTCAATATTCTAAACACGGAATTAGTGTCAGATAAGTGTAGTCAAAATCATCCCCTATCTGAGAGTCTGGAATTAAATGTTCTTCAGGCTTTAAGAAGGCCTCAGCATCCCATGGCAAAGGGATAGCTGTGTGTTGATTTTTTTTTTCCTTCAGAAGAGCTCAGAAAAAAAAAAAAGTTGTCATAGGCAAAAGTAACAGCTGTGCCATATATCTTTCAGATCTACAAAACATTTGCATTAAATCACAAATGAACCTCTAAGAAATAACTTTAGAAAAGCCTGAATTCATCCCTTTCAGGATATGCAATCTAATCAGTACAGCACCAAGGGAGAGGAGGAATGGATTAGAAATAGCAGGCTCTGTTTATTTTTGTCTGGGAACTATGGAATGTACATTTATGGCTTTGTTTGAGAGCTCAGAATTTATAAATACAGTCCAAAACTCTGTACGTCCCAAATAACTTACTTTACCAAAAGAACCATTTAGAAGAGACTGGATGAAGCCAAATCTTCAACCCCAAATTCATCTTTGTTTTAGGGAGCAAACACATTTCATCTGCAAATATTCAGACATGCATCAACTAGTGCTCGGCAAGTTCTGATTTACATTTTTTTTGGTTCAGATTTAGCTGCCTCTAATGTCCTTCAGTATAAATGGACTTCGTGAGATTTCTTCTTTCTTCAAGCAGAAGTCTCAGAAATACACTGCAAAACTGAAATCGTACTTTAAACTTTGAATAAGCCGAGCTGCACAGTCTGTTTTCAAAGTTGTCCTGATACAAAAGTTCATTTAGTTGAACTCCTAGTAATGCAGCTGGTTGATCTCAACACTTTGGCCTACCTGAATAAATCAAACATATGGAATAGTTTCCTCTTCTCTGGTGTGAAGGGTGAAGAGGGAATATACCTGTTTGCTCATAAATCATATCAATTTTGGTGATGAACACCTAAAAGAATAGGGAGGTCTGTCAATGCCATGCACATGTGGCCAGAGGATGGGACTGGAGGCTGTCATCACTTCCTGTCTGTGCAGCTGTTCTTGAGCCTGTATGAGAACAGATCTCCTCAATCCAAAGATAGCTTTCCCTTTTTCACCTCCCTGCACTTTTTCTTCCTTTTCTTGCATTACTTACAGTCACACTCCATCTCTCTTGTTCCCTGTCCTTGCTTCTTTGCCTCTCAGGAAGTTCTTGCCATCATTTTTTTCCTACACTATTTGCTGCCACCACTTTTCTAGCTCTGTTCCTTATATAACCCAAAGCATCCAGTCCTTTCCCAAAGTCTCCCAGAAATTCCCACCCATTTTACCACACTGATGGAACACATGTTCCCATCTGGCAGTGCACTGCCCCACTCCCAGAGGGTGGGGGAAACACCATCCTTCCCTCACCTTCTCATCCTCCCTGTGCTTCCTCCCATTGTCCTCTGAGGGAGAGTGCAACAGACGAGGTCATGCTACCAAAGGGGAAACATGTAAAGGAAGGATTTTACTTGTGCTTTTTATGGGGAACATTTTCGGTTGAGTGGGGATAAACACCTTGACCAAACCTGTCTCCAGACACCAGGAAAGGAGGACAGCAAACAGCAGAGGCCAATGCAACAGCCCTACTCTCTGCAATTAATGCCAGAGCCCACAGAACAGGAGTGAGGCTGAGACTACTGAGAAATACACAACACCTCTGCCTTGTGGGCTGCAAGATTTGCCCTCGTGCCTTCTCACCTTTCAAGCAGGTTCTTCAGGTTCTTCCTCCTTCTCTGCTTTCTCTGCCAGCAGAGGCTGAGCCTTGGTCCTGTGGTTTCAGATCAGCTCCATCCCTGCCTAACAAACTTCCCCGATCCCTCTCATCATGCCATGCACGGACCATGTGAAAGGACAGTACCCCCAAGTACATACAACAAGAAGAGAAGATCACTCTCAAGGAGACCTCTGCATACAGAGAGTAATGATTTGACCTTTGGTTTGGGGACACAAATGCACTTTACTATGCACTGTACAAGTGCACTGTACACTTCCATTCATGTGGAGGATTCAGAGAACCATTTCCGAATGGTGAAGTTCTGTACCAGGGCCAAGATCATCTACCAAAGAGATCATGATAAAATGGCTGACTATTCCTGACCTCACCACTCTTTCCAGCAGCAGTGCTCTTCTTCCCACACAGCTTACCAGTGGAAAGTGTATTATTTTTGTACATCTCATGCAAAAATGCAGCTTTTATTTTGCTTAGAGAAAATTAACCAGGGCTAAAATCAGGCTTAAAATAGAAATTATCCCACAAATTGGATTAGATATACATTTAACTGACAAACTCTTGAATGCTCCTTTTTATATTTTTTAAAAATTCTCCAGAGATAACATTCAGTCCTATAGTGGCTGCAAGAAATGATGGGAAAAGCCTGATCAGATGTTGCTTGTCCACCAATCTCCATGAAACATGAGTCGTCTTTATCACTACAGAGAGCATTCTGGGGAGATTAAAGATTTGACATGGATGCCATTCATCCATGTGCATGGAGCCAGCACCCGGCCAATGCATGGTATGAATTCCACATAATCCCTCTTCTGCAGGCTTCAGGGGTACATTGGCTTTATCCAGACCATAGAGAACCAAGAATTTTACCCATGGGAAGTAAAATAAAAACAATTCAAGACAAACTGTGAGGAAAATATCACCAATAAAGGATTGCAGGAGCATGTTTGGAGAATGTCCCTACTTTGTTGAACACTGGGGAGTTGAAATGTCAGTACAGGGAAGATCTGGACCACTTAACAAATGTTGGGTCTGAGCCTGCAAACAATTATTTGTGTGAGTGCTTATCAGGACAAGTGATTCCATGAAACTCATGGATAAACATTTGCAAAAATGTCCAAATTTGGTTTTTTAGTCAGCAAATACAAGCATGTTCCCAGCACCATTTGAGGGCAGTAGGAGATATACACAGTCTGTGTAGGTATTTTTTAGTTTGTTTTGTTTAAAAGGCATTTTAAAACATGATGCTTTGGCAGTAGCAGAGGAAATAATAGGAGAGAAGGGAGAGTGTAGGAGAGGGTTCACGTTCAGAGAAATCTTTCATATAAATTTGCTGCTAATTGCTTCCTCCTTCTTAAGACACCAAATGATGCCATTGATCATCCACAAGTGCTGAGGACAGCACAAGGATGGTTAAATGTATCAGTAAAGAAACATTCTTAATGAGACAGAAAGCAGGGTAAATCTTGACCAGCAAATTTCACTACTTTTCAATTTAAAGGAATATTGACCTCATCATTAGTTTCACTTATTTTTTTACCTCAAAATTTGAAGGAAGAGTGAATATCAGGTAATCATAGGGAGCTGTGGGTTGCTGTCATTCATATATTTCAGTGGTCCTTAATATAATAGTTAAAATCCCAACCAGAAAAACAATTATCTACTTTTTCTTGCTGTTTCACAATCTCACACTGCCAAAGTTTAGTGAGATCATCACACAGTTACAGTTTTAATAAATGGTCATAACAACTAAAACAGATTTACTCCAGAAGCGTTGATTCAAATTTTTTAATTTCTGTTTTGTCGAGCTGTTTTAAACAGCCAATTCTTGTTGTAAGAATATGCTAATGTGTAATTAAACTGCACTCACATCATGCCATATGGTCCATTTGAAACATAAACCACTGTTCTATTATTTGGGGAGGGTCATTTGAAAAGGAAAGGAAAAGAAAAAGAGACAACCCAGGGGAAAAGACAGTTTATCTGTCCCCTCACATTCTATAAGCCAGTTTTAAGCATTAAGCACTGTTATTCTGGATGAGATTTGACAGTTTCGAGGTCAATGGATTCTTGATCTTTTATTAAAGAGAAGAACATGTGCTGATATGCAACAAAGACCATTTTATGGGTTGTGGGGTTTTTCCTTTAAATTAGACATAATTAAGGTTTTTTTGAAAATATCTTTACTGTGAAACTGTGAGCAGGTAAGCATGCACACGTGGGGGAAGTAAGCTTTGGAGCCAGTGTGAGTTTTGCTGTTGGCTTCTGTGGAAGCAGATCCTGGTTCTCTGCCATTTTCCAATCTGATATTAACATGCAAGTCAGGATGGGTGAAAGGGAGATACAAAGAAAGAAATGCTGGATTCAGAGAGAGAGTTTGGCAGTTAGGTGCTTAATTATATAGTGGCATGTGGACAGTGCGCAAGCTGGAGTGCAGACGCAGGCAAAAATGATTAATCTCTTGTTTTAATTATAGCTGATGGTTTGATTGTGTGGTCATTATTGAAAAGGACCTGGTATTTCATTTGGGAACTTCAGATTAGCAGGAAGGTGAGGAGATGCTGTAGTCTAAGGCATTAGCTTCTTACTAGTAGATGTTTGTATTTTAATGTGCTTGACAGGTCACAAGTGAGATGAGTGATGGGCTCAACCTAACCTTTGCCAGATAATCACCTACATTAAAAAACCCTGCATAATTTATTAAAATAATTCAAACACATTTCTCAGTAGAGCATTCATTGTCTACTTTTCTTTTTAATGATAACCATCCATGATGCCACCATCTGATGGCTATTCAAAGAAATGTACATTAAATTAGTTGGCCAGTGTTTTCAGCTTAGTTCCCAGAATCAAAGGTGCAAGTCCTCAGAGGTATTTTAGTTTCTAAAATAATTTAAAAAAAACCCCTCCTCTTCAGCACTCCTCTGGATTTGCATATATCTGCTCCCAAAATCCAACCTTCTTTGAATTTGATAGGTAGAAGAAAAGAGGCCAAAAACTCAACAGCATTCTGCCCGGTGGTGTGGTGAAAAACAAGCACCTCTTGAAGCAAACCCTTCAAGGAGGGATTGTGGCAAGAAGCCTGGGCTGCTATGTAGAGAATTTTCGTTTTCAGAATTGGCAGGCAGTAGAGTTTCAATGCAAGGTTATTGCACTCAGAACTATGTTTCTGGCCTCATGGGAAGGCCAGAACTCTACATAAAATTCTGCTGCAGCACAAAAAAGTTAAAAGGTTTCTTTCACATGATGTAACCTCTCAGGAAATCTAATCTGACAAACAACATAAAAATACCCTCTTCTCTCCTTCATTAACAAGAAGATAACCACTGTTAACCAACTGAGTGTAATATGTTTTACCTCAGCTCAGCAGACTACTTGCTTATCCTAAAGTGAGTTTCAAACCCCATTCCTATTCTGCAAGGCAAGAAAATAGGGTATGCAATTTAAAACATTTACAGCCATAATTTCACTTGAAAAATCAGTGCTAGCGAGAACCATGTGAAACTATTGATGGCATGAGGCCTCCACCATGGGCCCGTGAGAACTGAAGGGCAGAGGAAGGTCTGGGTGTTGTCTGGCCACCACTTCTCCTGTTTTTCATACATGCTCCGGTTAAACCCTTGACCCCACTGAAATAAGGGATGTTTTCAGTTACTTGCATGGGACCAGACCTTTGCCCACAGACTTTAAAGATGAAATTCATCTTGACTGGTCTATTATGACCCACCCAGGAATCCCTGTGTTAAGCTCAGAACTTCTGTCTGAACTAGGTACTTTAGGAACTTAACCAGCATTGGTTTAAAGGTTTTAAATAGAGAAGCATTCATTGTATACCTATTAAAGGTATTCCAAAGGCTATTTACTCTCACTCTTTAAAGACTGAATCTTACCTCCCATCCTAATTTGTATATATTCAGTTTCTAGATGTTGAATATCACCATATCTGACGGTCTAAAGCATTCATTTCTATTAAAATACCCATATCCATTTATAGATCACAATCAAAACAGCTCTCAATATTTTCTTCAATAAACTGAGGAAACTTAAATATACACAATTTTCAACAGGAGAAGAAGTTTATTGTCCAGCTATCGCAGAAAAATATTTTTCAATAGAAAAAGGAATAAATGGCAAATCTGGATCAGATTTGAATGCAGCCATACCAAAATGGGTTTATTTTAATATGTGTGTTAATATAATTGCATTATATATTTAAATGGGAGCCATTGCATTGTCCTGACAATAAGATGGCACAGAGTCTTACATTGCAGAATTAATTACTATTTTCAAAATGTAATAAAATAAAGTAAAAAAAATCTAAGACAGTAGCCCAGAGAAGACAGAATTCATAGACTGCTGGATCAGAAGAAATAAATGATCCTTCATAGAAAAAATAAAAGAACTTGAATGACAATAGAGAATGAGGAGTCTGGCAAGAGGAAGGTGTTTCCTGCGTTGGAAAATGTGTCAGAGCGCTTGCATTCACAAAGAAAGAAAAGTAAAGACGTTTTGGTCAAGTCCTTCTCTATTAACACCAGCTGCAATGGGAGAAATTGAGAAGAGTGTGAGATGAAACATGACTAATAGGGGATAGGGTGAAGTTTGAAATGTACTTGGGGTTTGAAAGGAAGACAATAGACAACAGAAAGAAGAAATGATTTGCCTGCTGCAGATTCCCAGAAGAAGATAATTGCCAGAAGAAGATGCTTTTAAAAGAATGGAGAAAAGAAAAAGACTAGTAAGGCTGAATGCAAAATTAACTAGGGGAGGAGAGGGTGAAAAACAGGTAGCTTTGGAAACAATTAGTAAGAAAGGAAGACTTCATAATGAGCAAGGGCTTAAGGACGTGGAGTGGTCATAAGGCTGCCTAGAGAAAGAGAACTTCTGGAGTAGAAAGTATCCACAGACAGCTGCAGCTATAGGTTCAGGAATAGTACTGTCCCCAAGCATGCTTGTGTCCTCAGGGAAAGGGAAATGGGAGAATGGGAACAGAAATCAAAGGAGATAGTGAAAGGGCAATAAGAGAAAATCCAAGAAAGATGGGTGCTTTTGAAGTTAGTAAGTTGAAAGGGGAAGGGGGGGCCAGAAAAAAATCAAGGAGTCAAAGAAATCCCCATTATATGGGAAATAAAAAACTTAGGTAAGATTACTTCCTTGCAGAAAAGCGGATTACAGTGTTAGTTGGAGGGGATTAACAGGAGAGAAGTTTATGTAGTTGGGAGGCTAAGGCTGGGTCTATTCACTGACTTTAAAATTGCCAACTTTTTAGCCAGAAAAAAAATTTCAGAGATAAAGGAAATTTAGTTATCCCATTTCTCCACCACACTCCTCTGTTTCACTGTCCAAAATGCAAGTCTATTAGGAAAGAGGACTGGAGTGAACTAACATATCTGCAAGACATTATTCCTTATCCTGCCAAGATTTCTGGAAATTTCAGACTTTATGAAGATAAGGATAATAATGCTCATATTTCTTTCAGGATGGTAAAAAACTTTGAAGCTTCTAAAAATTGAAATGAAAAGCTGTAAGAGGGAAGAAATTAATCTATTCAGTGATTAATTGGTTCAACTCTCTTATGGATTTTGTTACCAGTCTCATCTGAAGATATGGTATGACCTACCAACATAGAATAAATTAATAACAGCAGGTAAGGATATTCTTGGTGTTCTCTATAAGTGCATGCTATTTACAAATTATTAGATAGATCTACAGACAATATACTTATTCAATATGAACAATACAAACACTTTAATCTGGACATATGTTGAAGTGATAAACCCCAGAGATTTGTCGCCAGGGCTGGAAGTGTGTGTTCTTCTGGATCCTTTTTAACAAATTCCCATCCCATTGTCCAGATTTACCATAGAAAGCTGCTTCCCAGCTATAAGTGCTAAAAAATATCTCTTCCCTGCTTTTTTTAACTGTGAAATGCTATTAAGTCACAACAATATTATGTGCATGACCCAGTGGTTTTCATTCACTGTTACCCAAAACAGAATCACAGAGGATCACAAAACTGGTAAGGTTGGAAGGGACCACTGTGGGTCATCAGGTCCAAGCATCCTGCTTGAGCAGGGTCATCCCAGCCTTGCTGAAGTCAAGGTAGACAATACCCACTGCTCTCACCTCATGCACCCAGGTATTTGTTTCACTATAGAAGGCAGTCAGGTTGGTCAAGCATGATTTACCTTCAGTGAGTCCACGCTGACTACTCCTGATCATCCTCTTGTTGTTCATGTGGATAGAGATGGACTACAGGTTGAGGCATTCCACCACCTTTCCAAGGATTGAGGTTAGGCCGAGTGGCCAGTAATTTCCTGGGTTCTTCTTCTTGTCCTTTTTGAAGAGTGGAGTAACATTTGCTTTCTTCCAGCCCTCAGGAACCTCTTCTGATCATCATGACCTTTCAAAGATGACCATGAGCAGCCTAGCTATGGTGTGTGTCAACTCTCTCAACACTTCTGGATGCATCCTGTCAGGGCCCATGGACTCGTGGATGTCAAGTTCACCTTCTTGGCCAAGGGAAACAGAATACCAGACCCAAGAGCAAGAAAATTCAAAACCGAAATGGAGGGAGTAAATTAAGCTGTCTTGAAAGAAGACTGAAATGTGACTAAAGTGCAACAGATTTACTGTTCTACAAACAGTTTCCTTGATTTGAAGGATATATATTTTAGTGTAGTACTGCTTGGAAAGTTAGGTCACAGTTTTGGATTTATATTAACTTTGTATGAATATTGTGCTTTAGTTTTGTTCTTCCTTTGCATCTCCACATTTCATCTTGATTTCAGCTTCATTCTGAAATGCAGTTAGTTCATACCATAGTGCAGGTAAGTGGGAACACATTACTCTTAGCAGTCTGTGGGAGAATAAAGCTGTGTCTTGTAAAACATTGATGGTGAAACATTGCCAAAGGCCTCTCTCAGTGTGCCTTTTGTTCCTGAGGCTTCAAAGAAAGAAATAATTTCAGTTATAGAGATACATTATGTCCTTATTTAAGGGGAAGGGCTGAGTTCCTGATTACTCAAACACATCTGAAAAATGTAAACTCAAATACTATCAAATTGTCTTTGTATGGTGGGTGAAAATAAAAGCGATTTGTGTATACTGTGAAGCCAGATTTTGTGTGCCTGTCTAGGTGCTTTTGTTGAAATGTGTAATGAATGACTCATCACAAATTATTCTCCTGGGGAGATTGTGTGAGTTTGAGAGCCAGTAAGTCGTCCTAGAAATCCCAACCAATTCAGGAATTACTGCAAAGGGTTACTAAATGCTTTGTCTCATCTAGTTTTTAGTTGATTGGGCAATGACAGCCTTACAGCTTCCCCTGAGAGATCTTTTCATGTAACATCAATTCCACATTAAGTCATTTCTGTTTCTCATTCTGTTGCCCTATAAAACTTTCTGTGGGGCAAGGGAAAAATCAGCAACATGAATGAGAAAGGCCTGTGTCATGTTTAATTAAAAATATTTTTGCCCTTGGAATGAAAAGGTATGGTGATAACTGGAGTCACTGGGGAGTCCTGCCTAAAAAAGTGTTGGCATCATATCATATCACCTTATTTCAGTACAGATACAAAATTGAACAACATTTGCAATTATATCTTAAACAAAAATGTGATGCTAGACATCAAATGCATGTAGCTGAAGCAACATATGAACACATGGCATCTTTGCTAAGTAATTTGCTCTTAATTGTCAGCACATTTAGTACTGGCATTTTTAGATACATTTTTGGTTCATTCTCTAACAAATGACTCTACACTAATTGTTTCTCCCAGCAATTTACTGCACAGCTGGGAGACCAAGTTGCAGATTTGCACACACACTATCTTGTATTGAATTCATTTCTTGAAAATGCTTCAAATTCCATGAAGTAGTCAAGAATTATTTTAATTGCAGTGTCTACAATGAAAATATGGAATTAATTAACTGTCTTGCAGGTCAGGTAAGGTACGGCTTTCAAAACCTATAGCTTAGGAATGTTTCAACTGTAATAGTGTAAATCAAGATATCTTTTAGTAATGGGGATAAGTGTGACATTTCAGAGGATCTCTTAAAAGCTTATTTTTATTTAAAAGGTGAACATCTGCTAAGGTAGCAAACTCATCTGTATGCAAAAGAATTATCTTTCTGAGGATCTTTCCATTATGAAATACCTGTCATGATTCTCTTGTACAAATCTGTTAGGTCTCACAAATCTTTCTCTCATGTCTCTCCTAAAGTGCACTTATCTTCTCTGATGAGAGATAAATGTTCATAATTAAAAAAGAAAAAGGAAGTTTTAATCTTGAGCAGACCAAAGTCTAAAGGCTTACTAAGGAATATTAGCTGGAACAATATAAGTAGAGATGGATCTTTAGAAAATGGGTTGTCTACTGTATGTGGGATTAACTTTCAAGAAGCGCTGATGTCACATTTTAAGTTGAGAATAAATTGCTAAAAAGTCCTTCCCTCTTAGCTCATGAATCACACTTCTCTGATATGTCAAATCACATCAAGAGCAATCAGTTAAATTAACTGACATCATGAAGTGCTTAGCAAATTTTTTTTTCCGTAGGAGAATGATCTCATAGCTTTCCAACATTTACACTGTAAGCAAGATCTCAAGACACTGAGGAAAAAGTGGTTGTATGAAGTTGGAATATATTTTTAGTCTGAAGTGAGCAAATTCTTGATAAATTCTTCAGGGCTTCAGGTGTGGGGTTTTTTAATTATGGGGTGGGGGTTTGTTTGTTTGTTTGTTTGTTTGTTGTAGTTGGTTTTTGGTTTAGTTTGGGTTTGGTTGTTTGGTTTTGTCTTGGTTTGGTTTGGGCTTTTTTGGTTTTTAAAATTGAAAGTAGTTTGTAGTTTTAGTAATCTGTGAAATGTAAGTAGCCTACATTACTGCAGAGACTTAACACCACCTGTATACCTTTGCATACAGTGAGCCCCTTGAATTACTGACCTCATTTTGAGTACCTATTCTGCAAGCTGTAACTTCCCCATTAGCAGAAGGGCTTGGTGATAACAGGATGAATTCCCCCAGTCAGAATGCTTGACCCTGTGAAATGCTTGGGCTAGAAACCCCTGTCACTGGTAGCACAAGCCAATGCCTGCTGTAGACCCACAGCAAACACGAGGTCACAGAGGCTGAAGTTGGACTTGGAAAGATCCATATGGATTCACAGCAATGGCTGAGATGATGGATGAGGAAAGAGGGTAGCCTTCAGTATGGGTATAATCCACCACTGAAGAGACTCTGGTGATAATCAATATCATTAAAAAAATCTGCAAGAAGGTTAAGTCCTATTTACACATATAAAAAGAAATAGCTGGTTCAGGGCAGGGGAGTTTAGTGGTTTGTTTGGGTTTGGGAGTTTGCGGGGGGGAGGTTATGTTTTGAGTTTGGTTTGATTCTGTTTATTTCCCTGGATTTTTTCCTATATGTACCCAAATTCTTTGTACAGTTTCCAAGCTGATTGCATGCAGAAAGTATATATGCAAAAATCATAGCAAATCAAATATTTGCACATGCCATCTCCAATTGTAAAATTAGTGTAAACATGTGTGCAAACTCAGCATTTTTTAAAATTTTATATTATGTTCAATAATACAAAACTTTTTAAAATTCTCACTGTAATCAGTTAACTGAGCTCTTTCAAACTATTCAAAACCCTGAATATACCATTTCTTCCATTTGAACCACCTAAGGAAGTGATTAGCTAGTGTATTTTTACTGTTTGTTTGTCTACTCTGTGCAATCCCTTATTTTTTTACACAGGACATAAACATCCCCTTTGGTTTTAGCTATGAAGGACAGTCTAATAGAATAAATGCAGCCCAAGCTAAATTGGCATTGCTCTGTCAGTGTTACTGAGTGGTGTCTGCTTAACCTAGAGCTGAATTTCCATTGATTTCAATTGAAGAAGGGCTAAGGTCCTTAATGAAAAAGGAGTAGAACCAAATAGTTCTTAGCTAAACAGTTTTGAGGTTGTTTTTTTCCCTCATAAATTTGCAGGCTGAAATCCTAAATCGTGTAGATCGGTTATCAGATTGTATTATCTGCTGATGTTCAGCATCTGTTAGCTAAATCAACAACTCTGAACAGCAAGGCTGCAACTTTCTATAAATCACAGTTTAGTTAAAATAGCCTGTCTGTTACCTGCATGATACAGGGAGAGGCACAGCTCCTGAATAAGTGGAAGGGGAAGTGGAAGGGCTGGGAAGCCCAAGATGATGATCATGTTGTATGATGCTACTAGGGAGGGTCTAAATAGCCGTCCCCTACCCTGTTGTTCTATGCTTGCAGAGAACATAAAAATACCTAAACCATCTGATTTAATTTTTTTTGCAAATAGATTTTTGTAAAAATGCAGGGGTTTTCATCCATATCAGATGGTCCAGTTAAAAGACAATCTATCTCTACAAGCTTATCTCTTATCCTCAGGCCACCACTGCTAACTAAAATAATACAGGCAATGATGCAGCTGGCAAGTAGTGGTCAAATGCTTTATCATTCAGCTCATTTCAGCAAGCTACAAGTGATAGGCCAGGCTTATCACCCAAAGAGATAAAGTCTATGCTGAAGACCTTCACCCTCCTAGCATCCTGGCAAGAAACTTCCCACTATTTATACACCTGATACATTGGAATGGGGAATATGAGTAACTAAGGGCTTTTGTTTGCAATAACATGGAGAGGGGAAGCAAAAACTAGCAAATTTATTCTGACCTGCTCCTTGGAGAAACAGCTTAGAGTGGTTGCATTGTGAATGGTCATGTAAGGGTTGCTGAGGGAGAGGGGCAACCCTTGTGGTGCCTTTGACTATGTGTTATGGACCAGCCTGAGAGGTGCTGCCCACAGGCACTGTGAGTGGCTGAGTCAAGATTTGCCTTGAGATGTGTCTGGACTCTTATTTAAGTAGTCTTTCCCTAGGCTGCCGCGAAGACCATGTCTTCTGTGCACAGAGGCTGGAGACTGCTCCTGCTCACTCAGCAGCATCAGAGCCCTTGTACTCCTCACCATCAAAACCTGAGTCAACTTCAGCCCAGCCAAAAAAGCAGCAGTTGCAGCAGGGCCAGGACTTAACCCAGAGATTCTTATTAAATATATTTTCTTCTGGAAATTAGAGTGCAGTAGCCAGTATTTTAGTTAACCTTTGTGATGACATATTTATTCTGGTGCACACAATAATTTCTTATCACAAATTGTTTCCATATGGAAACTTTAGACATTTCTGTTTCCAGAAAAGGCCTCAAAAGGATTCTGTTCCCACTTTTCTGTAGAAATGTGATTATATTTGTAACAATTAAAAATGCAGTTCCCCTTGGGGAAATGTCAGTGGTAATTATCACACAGATGATTCAGAGAATGCTTCCTTCTACAACTGTCTCTTGATAAATTGCTGGTACTTGTTTGACACTCTCTGTTCTCTTGTTTGATTAAATAATCATTGGGAAAAAAATCATCACTTCCTAGTCAGATGTCAGTCTCCTTTCACGCTGAAGTGCATTGCTCTTGCTGCTAAAAATCACAATCACATCACAATATGAAAGCCAAAAAAGCCTCCAAGAGCCCATCTGTGTGGCTCATAGTCTGTGTCAGCAGTAACTAGAAGAGCTGTACACCTAAACTCATCTCCACATGAGTGGAAAGTTCAGGGATAAAATCTTTTACTTACTTAGCAGCAGTATGTACCAATAATTAAACTATTCATGGACCTGCTGGTGTTTCCTCAACTCTTATTCACAATTGTCTGGGTTTCACTGTGTATTAGGCTTGCATCTCCTGCTGACCACATTTATTACACCCTACACCACTGGGCGAAGGAACCAGTCGATAGCAACATTTCCACTGACTTCAGTGGGTGCTAGGTCAAACTTATCTCTTTGTGAAAATGTCTCATTTCTCCCTGTAGCCCCAAATTCAACATCTCACATCTTCACTTCTTTCCTTGAAATCCTGCTCACTCCACATTCCTCAGTTGATGTTCTCTGCCTTGATCTTCATAGCAGACACAACATGCAAATACTAAGGCTGACCAGCATCTTATCAGCATATCATGATGTGGTAAATCACGGCAAACCTCACTGCACCTTTCCTCTTCCTTTCATTACCAACACATTTCCAATTTTGTCTGACTGAGACCAAAACCATTTCAGATCACATTCTCAAAATAGTACATGTTGGAAAATAGTACCACTTTATCACAAATTCCAATCCTTTTGGGTTTTTTCTCTTCTTCTACCTTATTTTTAAGTTTACCTATTGCTAAAGATGTTGTTTCTAACAAACACATAAGAAATTTTCACATCCAAGCCAAAGCCTTCACAGTTGTTATTCTTAGGGAAGTTAGTTAGTTAGTTAGTTTGTTTTCTCAGCCATGGGCCTATTTGTATACTTGACAAGCAGTGAAGCATGTTGGTAGTTTTCTTACACTGCAATTCATTTTCACTACCTAAGTCCTTTCTGTCAATATGAGAAAAAATACACTGGTTCCTTTTTTTTTTTTCTTCTTTTTTTCTTTTTTTTTTTTTTTTTTTTTTTTTTCCCTGATCTCGCCCACTAAACAAACATATTCTCCCTTTAACCTCTGGCAAGGAACAGTCTTTCATGAAGCAGCGAATGGATCAGCTTTCCAAAAGTGGTTCAGCAGCAGTGATTCTGGGTTATGGCCTTCTTTGAACTCTTGATCCATCATATCTGATGTGCTGTCTAGCCCCTTGACTGATTTTCAAATTGGTCTCTAACTGCACAGAAGCTACCTATGCGTTTGGCCAGACAAATCACATGAGCAGATGTGAAGTGACCCAAACAAGGTACATAAATGATGTGTTTGGGATCAGATTCAGTTGCCCGCTGTGCTAAATACCACATACACACTAATTGAAAAGACAGTACACACTCCAAGAAGCTTCAATACAGCAACAGAGGAAGGAAATCAGCACCTAGAAAATGGGAACAACAGAAGACAAATGAAGCATAAAACAGTGTTTGGAAACTAAGAGAATTAAAGAATATTAAAGAAACACCTTTGAAGTTGGAAGGTCAAATAACTAAAGTTAGGAAACACAAAATATTAGACTGTTTCACTCTACCTTTTCTTATGTGATTAAGTGCTGGTTTTTTTTCAGCAGAAATATTTTGTCATTCTGGTAAAAGGTTGTTGACCTAAAGAGCAAGTACTTACTATTTTGTTTCTTTGCACTGGTCACCGTGTGCTCTCAGAGTGCGCTTACTGTATGGCATTCAAACCTTTGCCATGAAGAAGGAATTATTCATGAACTTTGCCATCATATTTCTCACTGCATGATCCACAGTTTGACAACAGCTGCAGCAGCCCATTATGATAATCCAGCAACGGTCTCTCATCTAGCCAGCTTCCTTGCAGCCCTTCTCACAGTGCTTACAAAAAAGTCTCTGTCACTTTTTGAGCTGGTGGTAGAAATCCATCATAGATATTAAGAAGAGCCTAGAGTGGGTCTTGCTAACATCTGGGATAGATCCCTGGTCATGAAGCAGTTGCCCTTCGAGAGCTTGGTTCAGCCCACTGCTGAGTCAGGGGAATGTTGACGACCCAGGAAACACATTCTTGCAATGTAAAAGACTGTCAGTCTTTCACTGAAGATGGCTTTGATGGAAGAGTGAAGTTGGTGTTCTGTGTCACAAAGGACTGAGTGGTAGAGGGGCCTACAAGATGGGAAAGCTGTCTAGTGTCAACTCCATGCAAGGAGAATCTTGAGGAAATTTACAGCCACATCCAAAGACTGTTTCTTGTAGTAAAAATTAGGCAGGACCTAAGCACAACCTCAAAACTCCATATCTTCTTTGGGTTTTTTATTGTAAAAATTCCCAGGTGCCATGAGTTGATTCTTCTATTCCTGTCAGCAGTTCTGAAAGGTTCATCACACGTCTGATTCCTACAGTAGAACAGGAACTGCTGTCTGTCTCCACATCCTCTAGGAGGCTCAGTCAGGAAAGTGTTGTAGCTGTATTCTGCCATCACCAAGAGGATCTGTCTCCATCTGAAATGTCATAATTCATTTCAAAATTTAGCTGTGAAATAAATGCCTACTTTCATATATCTATATCTATCTCTATATTTGTATCTATGTGCCTGTGCTTTACTTCCCTTGGTGGGCTTACACCCCTATCTCACACGTCTCAGTCTAATGTCCTTTTTCACAAACCGTGGAATGTTCTGAGGTAAAGGGACTTTCTTGTGTCACAGCCCAGGAAGAAGTCATGATTCAGTGGGTCAAAGATTGAGAACACAAGAGATGATGACTTTGTAGCCCACTTAGCCTTAAAGTACTCCTACAGACCTCTTGAGAACCATAATTATTCAATGACTTGCATGATGGTAAGTTTGGGATGCATCTCAAAGGGATGATAAAAGGTGCAACCTTGAACAAAGGCCAAAAAGTATTAAAGGCTGTTAGATTTCAAGATAGGGGAGAGATGACCTATGTTTTTCCAAACAAAAGGTCAGCAGAAATTTTTAGCATGGGAAGAACACCATGTTTTTCTTCATATTCCTTCTTAGAAGTGGCAGTTTATTTTCTGCATAAATATGTGTGTATATATAAATTCACTCGGCACCCAACATAGAAAATTTCTCTGGTGTTTGGCAAAGTTGAAAGTTACCCAAAGGAAGATAATGTCATGGGAAACATCAGGCAACCACAGTAACAGGCAGGGTGACCCATTCAGGCCACAACAAAATACATGGCTAGAGAGCATCATACACTGGCAGATTTTCTGTTTCACATCAGTGACCACATATTTCAGCAAGGAGCTAGTGAGAAAAAGTAATGTGGGAAAGGGGAATATGTAGCAGATCTCTGCTCCTTAGAAAATATATTGTACCACTACCTGCAAGAATATATGACCTGTGGGCCAGCAACTTGGTTTCCAAAAAGAAAGGAGCAATTTTTTTCCTGAGTGTAAGCTGTGAGCTGGGACAGGATCTGAAAAGTGGGAACAAACAATGTGGAATGGTTAGGTTTGCCTGTGTGCCTTATGCCTTTCTCATCTAGCCCTATGACCCTTCATTTAGTCCTATGACACAACAGGTGAAAGACTCCTTATAGTAAGGGGGAAGGAGAAGAGAAGGCTTAAACTCAGGTGCTTGCAAGATGATAAGACCAAGCTGAAATCCTATATAAAAGGTATGCAGATAAGCTGTTAAGTATTAAACAGGCAGTTGTGGAGAGCAGTTGTGCTTGCAAGGAGAACCACTGTTTCCACCAGGCTAGTTCAAGGGGGCAGGGTTGGTCTGTCAGGGACATGCTATAGCTGATGGCTGCTTGCAAAGCCTGCAGTCATTTAACTGCTCACAGTTTAGAGGAAAATATATTTAGGGCTTTATTGACACACACACAGATGGCAGCTCATTCAGTTATGAGCAGCAGAATGCCTCCAGCTCCAAAACTGCAGGTAAGTGTTGCATTGCTTGAGTGTCTCCAAGCTGGGCTGCATAATTTCCTTATAGGATTTCCCCAGATGGAAGTACCCCAAGCAAGTGTAGTTATAGCAATTCTTTCTGGTATAATTTTTCTTTGGGGTGAGAGTTTTGAGAACTGCAAATGTTCTTCCTCAACATTTGAAAGGTGTGTTTTATTTCTTTCACCAAAGTGATACAGTAGCTTTAAAATGGCTTGTCTGAACTTCTAACTCCTTATGAATTCTGCTGTTTAAAAAATCAGACTCTTCTACACAGAGACAATTTGGCTCCTGCTCTCAGAGATGTGCTGCATATGCACACACAACAGTCTTTAAATAAGTAATATCTGTAATGTTATATTTACTCTGATTAATGAAGAGAAAAACATTAGATCTCCTGAGTCCTTAAATGCTGTTCTGCAATTATACTAGCTGATCTTTATTGTTTGAGCTGATTATTTATCTCATTTTCTCATGATTGTCTGAAGTTGCTTCTTTAAAAATTGGGTCTTGCTATTAACAGCTATTATTAATTACCCTTATAGAAGGCCTGTGTCTGCAGGAGAAATGTTGCTCTTACAAGTTCTGTTTTATCCAATTTTGGTTTAAATTGTTTGCTGCTGCCATTTTTCTCCAAGATCTAAGGATGATCTGGAAGGTAGTGCATTTATCAATAATACCTCAGAATTTGTTATGTGTAATGCTGAGATTTGTAGATAGATGAATAAAAGCAAACCATTTAAAATGCAAGTGTTGTCAGAAACAGGAAGAAAGTTATACCAGACCCAAATGTTTGGCCTAAAAACTCAAGGCTTCCTCAAGGGAAATGAATGAATATTGCAGAGAACTGAATCTGATTAGGATGAAAAAATCATGACTAAGTTCTAAAGTATGTATCTACTGAGAAGGGCAGAAGAGTTGTTTCAAGGCATGTACCTCCTCACTACACTTCTGAAAAACCTACCTCAAGCATCTGACAGAACAAGGAGATCTAGTATGGTAGGCTTTGTTACAAATACTGATGGCATAGTAAACCTGCTGTAAAAAAAGGTAGCAGGAGATCTAGAAGTACCTCAGGCTCCAGCAGCGAATCCAGAAGCTGGCATCAGGCACTGGGACTTCCTCTCCCAGAGCACAGAGGAGAAGGCACAAGTGCAGAGAGCTATCCCCTCCTTCAGTGGAGCCTGCATCCTGGGACACAACTGCTGTGCAGTCATGTCTTCCCATTGGGGACCAGCTGGATTACACCACATACTATTCCTGCCTGTGTGTGAGGGTTTCCTTTAGGGGGAAAAAAAAATCATTTTTGCACAGCCTAGTCTTTCAAACTGTTTGGGATCCCTAGCTCATAGGCCTAGTTCCCTTGATTTTCTCTGTGTTAATGTTTGGAGTCTGGCAGCAGCCAAATAAAATGTTTCTGGAATTAGGCAATTGCTGGACAGGGCTTTTTTGGGGGATAGATACACTGGCTCTGCTAGAGTTAAGCCTGAGATACCTTAACTGATATATAGACAGGCCTACTGTGAGGGACAGAAGGGATTTCAATATTACACCATTGGAAATACAACAGGAGAGAGAAACAGTAGTGTTCCCTTACCTATAATGTTGTGTTACTGCAAAGAGAAGGAAGAAAGTTGCGAAACTAGTGCATGATTAGGAGCACAGAAAAGTTTAATGTAGGTATTTTAAGTGAAGTAGATAAAAGCAAGAGGAATTAGATGTGTTATACAAAGCATCAAAAAGAAGACCCATGAAAAAAACAGCTCTTTCAAGGAAATAAATTCTGTTTAGCAGAAACTACCTCCTTGTTGAAATGTCTGGAAATAAATTCTGTTTAGCAGAAACTACCTCCTTGTTGAAATGTCTGCCCTATTAAGTCATCAGTCTGTGTGGTAAAGCCAAATCACACTAATGTTAACAGACTAACAGACTAAACAAAACTATCTGTGACAAAATAAAGGATAACTAGGCCACCACAACTTTAATGCAAGAGACAAATTCAAAGTTGCAAAGGTATTTGAAACACAGCAGAAAGCATGTTTTCTTAATCCAAGTATCTAATAAGCACTGAAAGAATGAAGCATACAATTGGAAACACATGCCCAAACAATGTGTGACTGGAAGGGGAAGCATGGTGTAAAGATTGGCTGTGTTTCCAATACCCCTGGAGAGAACTGACACCATGCAAAGGTGTTGGCACCAGTCTCCAATAGGAAAATGCAGCTGGAGGATGAAGCTCTCTTAATGAAAGTTTTACTAAGTCTCTTAATTGAATCTACACTGGTATATTCTATAGCAGGTTGTCTTCTGACACTGCATAGAAATGGATAAAAAGTGAATTCCAAATAGACAGTGGAGCTGAATGCCACATAATCACAGCGAGCGCTGTGCCCAAAGTTAAAATTCAAAGCTCTGCACATTTCAAATAGCAAGATCAAAATGAGTCCATTTGGCAAAGCTGTTCTGGCCTGCCTGCTAACAGATAGAAGTGTTTGAAATTGTGGAATAGAAAGTCCCAAGTGTGCTTGATTGAAGAGCAGTCTGCAAACACAGATGATCAAATTGAGTAGATAACCTATATATGGAATTGAATTTTAGACTTCCTTTCAAAGAATGTCATGGAACATGGAAGAATGCAGGGTGCAATAAAGGCGTGT
>VWYP01010181.1:232599-242848 GCA_013400435.1 Pycnonotus jocosus
TTTGTTGGCAAAGATACCTGCAGACTCTTTTTCTGACTGACTCTGAATGCTTTAATTTAATCCAGATTCTGATATAAAAAGTTAACTATTTGAGTGTAACACTTATTTAATAAGTTGAAAGCCAGATAACTAATAGATCAACAGAAGAGACAGTCCTCACCTAAGGGAGAGCTATCACAGCTCCTCCAGCAGTTCTCCTATGAGTCACCACTGCTCATTAATTTTATCAATATTTTCAGGGGAAGAATTGCTGGAAAAGAATGTGAATTTCTTTGGACATAAATATATTTTAATGACTTGTCACTTTAACTAAATTACCTGCATCACATGGTAAATGGTTCCACTTCTGCTTCCATATTTGACTTTATCACAGGATATGGATCTGGAGTAGCAGATTGAAACGGCTGAAACCTCTGAAAGCTTGAGAATAACTGAACGTGAATTCCCAAGGTGATGTGGTAGCTCATAGTGGTAATTCAAATGGAGGTAACAAGCAGAGAGGATTTTTAACTATAAACATTTTAACATAAATCCATCATTAGAATTCAATCTTCACTTTGAAAAGGTTACAGACTTATTGGAACAATATTCAGAAAAGTGCTGGAATAACTATCCAGATTCAAAGACACAATTTAAGATTTATTTTAGTGAATCCATGTACCTTCACTTCTAATATGTCATCACTGAATGCTGCATTGGAAATCTCCATGGTGGCATAAAATGACATGAGATGACTGAAATCTCTAGGGAATGTAAAGTCACCAGAAAAGAACTGACATGAAATATAGTGACACCAACAAATCCCTAAGCTATTGACTAAGGGCTATGAGATATAGCTATCCTTTGCTAAATCAAATGCTTAATGCCATAGGCTTTCCAAAATGTGATATCAAACTGGATGCAGAGATAAAAATGCCACAATTGGTTATCTGTCAAGTTGCAAACAGGCAAAAAGACATTGAAGTGATCAAGATGATCAAGTTAAAAAATGAGAAGCAATGCACTGCATAAGCAGAAATTTTGTGAAATCATCCTGTGAATATCATCCTCTGATACCCACTGCAACTTGTGGTAGAGGGTTAAAGACTTTGGGGATTTGAGAAGGAAGCAAGAGGCATGGCTAGATGAATATCCATATCAACATTTTAGAGGCTCTTCCAACTTGTTACAAAGATTGTTCTCAGGACTTAACTTCTGGTCTGTAGTTGAACTTTTGCTTTAGTGGAAGAATGGAACATGTAGTAATAGGAGAGAAGTTGCATGAAGAGTGTGTCTTGTTCATGGGTAAGGAGAGTGGCTGGGAAGCAGATAGAGTGGCAAGAGGGTTTTGGCAGTACAGTGACTCCAAGGAAGACAGCTGCAAGATAACAAACATGTTTCCAGTTGCAAATATGATACAATAAACAACAAAGTTTGAATCAATGTACAAAGAATATGAAGAAATTTAATTCTTTGGATTTTTTTACAAAAATGGCAAGGTGTATGGATAGCACAGTCAGGGAAGAGGAAAGTTTTTTATTAGTGAGAAGATAGTCATCAACACTAGCACCTGGTGGGTAGTAGTCATGTGAACAGTGAAAGGAAGCAGGGAATACCAGCTTGGTAATTATAACTTAAAACCAACTGGTCTCAAAAGAATATGGATTGATGTACTAACTAAGAAAGACCAGGGTGCTGACAGGTGTGTGCCAAAAACTGCAAAATTAAACCCAAGAATGGGATGCATTACCTCTTAAACTTTTGTCTGCAATATCTAGCCATAAAAATAGTAGCATCTGGACAAACTCAGTTCAGCATATGTGCAACTTTATCTCATGCAGCTAGCAATAAACCACCACTGATAGTTTCTAAAAGTCATGGGCAAATCCACATCTTGGAAGGCATGATGTCCAGCATGGGAAAAAAAATTAATTTTTGGATCTTGTTATAGTGTATTAATTTTTAGACTGGAAACTGGTGGGCGGCTGGGGGCCGGAAATACATTGCATACGAGAAATATCGACATGCAGGGCAAGTTTCTGGCTCCAGAACAGTCCTCAGAGACGGTGAAATGAAGGCAAAAACCTGAAGTAAAAAATTGCCATACAGCATGCAGAGGGAATTGTATTACATAGCAATTAGCCTACATTGCATGTTACAAAACACAGCAAGCTGACAAGGAAATCTACAGACAACAGGAAAAATATGGGAGTAATATGCAGTAAAAGGGGTAAAAAGCAGTGAAAACTCTAAAGGATAGCAAACACAAAAGAAATCCTCTCAACAGTGTGGATCTAATGTCAGTTGCAAGTGCAAAATCAGTGTTTCAATCTTCAGCTGAAAATCAGTGTTGTAATCTTAACAAAAGAGGAAGATTTAAAACTTTTTAAAATATTATTAACTAAAGAAGATATTAAACAATGCCTACTGGGTTAGAGAAGTAATCAGTGAATTTGGAAATTCTTTAAAAAAAGAAAATAACAGTGAAACTGACAAAATAAGAATTTAATAACTGGCATTCCTCTCCCAAATATGTCAATCAACATTGTTTTCATGAAAAAATATGTCTTGGCATGGCTCATTTGATTTATTTTAATGAGATTATGGGATTAGTTTAAAAATTATAGTCTCATCCTAGGCTTCTGTAAGGAATTTGCCCCTAGACATTCTCATCTCAACAAGTTATATGTTATCCCTACAGTATCCTCAATCGGTAGGTGCCAGCAACTATTTAAAGCAAGTTAAAAATGGGCTAATTTGAAGAACATAAAAGAGTGTCAGTGGTATAGGCATCATGATGAAATGGGATTATAGCTAACAGGATTCTACACAGACTGGGATGTTCAGCACTACTGGCTGTTGTAATCAGGTGATCAGAAATATGTACACACTTAAGGTTAATCAAATTTGTGTCAAAGATGCACTTGCCATGTTGTGTATGTGGCACTTGCATACCTCCATAGCTACCACCACGTCTATGGAAGACTGTTCATACAGATGGCCTTTATTTTATTAGTAATCCCTTTTATTTTCCTCTAGTAAATCTTTTTTTCTGGGTATCAGGTCAGTCCTGCAGCTAAGGTGCATGAATGTCACAGAGAAATTTGAGCTGACAAAAAAAATCCCTATTCTAAATATTGCAAAATACAAAATAAGGCATTTAGGAGCCCAGTCCTTACATATAGAGGGACACATCTGAGAAGACAGAGGTGGAGAAAAGCAGTGCTATAGTGAAAAAATATGTGAACATGCAGAACTCTGTCAGTGCTGCAGAACTGCATTTAAGCTTCTGCAGTCCTTGGTTGCCTGGTCAAGAAATATTGAATAGAAATAAAAAGACAGGCTGCTGGTAGAACAAATGCAAAATACCCTGATACTGTGTAGATGGTTATGGCTTTCATGCTTTGAGAGAGGAGGCTGTAAAATTGGTGACAGTATAAGAGAAAACCCTCGCTCAGAGCTCAGTGACTAAAGAAAGTGCCTCACACAAATTTCAGGTTTGCTTAGGTTGTCAGAGCAAAGATAAAAAAGGTACTTTACTACCATATGTAAACTTCTTTAATGGAAAATGCTGGATAATAAAAGTTCAGTAACTTAGCTGAGAAGAACAGAAGAATAAATTACTGAACAATTTTTATTAGAAATAAAGAAACATGGAGGCTTTTTATTTTTTCTGGTCTATTCTGTTTGCTTTAACCAATGAATCATGGCTGGCATATACTATCAAGATTCTTCATAAGCTGATATGTCAGGTCACATCAAGCACCTGTTTTGAAAGTCAAATATATCATATTGCACTCAGTAAAAATTAACTGGAAAAAATATAATGGTCTGTGAGATACAGATCAAGCCTTAGATTCCTCTAGATTTAACCTATCAGTTTATAAAGTGAAAGTTTAACAAGTCTAGGAAATACCTAATTGTACACTTACAATATGATGATGTAACAGCAACACTCTGATTTCTACTGGTGTGCCAGATTACAGGAAACACCAAGCACCATCCCTTGGTGAAGGGGACGTTATGACAAACTGAAATGAAATGCACACAGATGCTCTAATTTACAGCCACTTTTTCAAGGAAAGGCTGTTGTGAGAATTATGCTCCTGCATAAAAAAGTGATTGGGGCTATCAGGGCAGATGATTTTGCCCTTGGTGGAGTTATATACCAATGATATGTTGTTGCCATAGCACCATGAAGCTGTGCATTCCAGTGTAGAAGTGTCACTCTAATTGCATAGCAGAGCTGTGAGAAATTTAAAGTCAGACCTTGGAATATCCTCCTTTTGGCTGAAGAGTGAGGCTGTCACTGAAGACAAAGTAAACACAAAAATTGGCCTTGGCTGTAGGAGTTGCTTAAGTTTTGGATAACACTAAAACTTTGTGATATGGCTGATCACTACTTGCTCCAAATCTCTGGTGACTGCCCCTTTGTGGTGTTAAGTGCAATTTGGGTTTGGCTGGGGAATGTTGATTTGAGGAATACCCTCTGGGGCAATGCCAGAGAAAACAGCAGTGGGAGCCAGCATAGAGAGTGCTAGCATCTCTAATTCTTGCATCTGCATCTGCATCTGCATCTGCATCTGGAGAACCCACAGCAAACTCTCACTAGTGAACATGGCTTTCTTTTTTCTGTGGAGTAGTATCAGAAAATGGAGGCCATGATGTCCTTTATCCTGTCTTGCACTATTATTTTATAAATGCTTGCACACAGCCCTTGATGTACAAGTGGCAACTGGAATATAATACAAAAAATTAGTAGATGGGTCAAACACATGGATAACAACTGACCTCAAAAGAAGAAATTAGTGACGCTACAGCTTTTTTTTTTTTTTTTCTTGGAGGACTTGGTGTCATGATCTGAAGTTTGATTAGATTAAATGGGAACTAAATGAATGCAGGAATAACTCTCTGCTTACCATCAACACACGATTCAGTTGCTCAATGTTTCAGTATAGCTCTTTTGTAAAAACCTGCCTCTGTGACCCAAATGACACACAGGCTTTCAGGTGGGAAGCTGTGACTGCCAAAGCAGAGGGAGATGTGGTATAAGGTCATGTAACCTCTATTTTCTTGTACCTCGAGAGCCAGAGTTAACGGGCAGTAATGCACTGCTTTGGGCTGAGAATAGCTCAGACGTCCAAACTTGTCCATTTGCCTAAATCCACATCTCTGCTAAAACAGGAGCAGGGTTAGTACATCATTCAGAGCCAAACCAGCACCGGCCAACAGTCTGAGTGCTCTCCTGCCTCCAGAATAGATTCCACTCCACATTTTAGTTGGCTGAAAGGGAAGCATAAACATTGGCAAAGTTAGGAGTTCCTCCCCTTAGGGTTTCCTTCTTCTCTTTCCTGCATGATTTTCTGCTTCATTTTTAGTTGTGAGAGGAGGCAAGACTGTGCTACTACATGGCTACTATATAGTAAATCAGATCCTGTGAGTTTGGATTAAATTTTACTTCAGGTCATTTATAGAAAGGGATTTTGGAACCTATGACTCAGTGCCTCCACATTAGAGAAAACTTCCCTCCCTGAAGCACATAGGCTTGAGTAAACGTTAGAATAATTGTAGGATAATTCCCAGGAGTGATTCATATTAATTGTGTGGATTTAGTAATAGTAGTTGCTTTATTTGTTCTGAAACTCATCTTTGATCCTGCACTGCAACAGCAGTAAGCAAACTTCCCCTCTGCAGGCAAAAATGCATTTTGGGACAAGTTAGGACCTTCAAAATTTAGTGCCAGGCAAGAAAGACAAAGAGAGTAAAATGTTTGTTTAATAAAATTTAGCAAGAGGAAATTGAGCTATTGAGAAAACTGGATGACCAGAGTGTTAGGGTCTTTTCCCTTGAATAAGAAATGTAGAGTACCCATCCCGGTGCAAATTAAGGGCTCCCTGTAAGAAGTGGGGAAGTGGGAATTTTCAGGCTGTGATTTTTGGTGGCACTACACGACCCACATACACTCAGCGTCTGGGGACTGCACATAGAAGACGCCTCTAATGTAATCCTGTATCACTGCTCGGAAAGAATGTGGTGAAATGACAATATTTTAACACTGAAAACACAATTGCAGGAGAGCAAGTAAAATCGTTTAGCTTACAAACATCGATCAGAGATGCTTTCTTGTAAAAATTCTGGTGGTTTATTTTTGAGGTGTACCCGGGTACTAGGGATTGATGGCTCCCGAAACAGCCTCGAACTGTTTGCCTTCCCCAGAGACGCCTCTGCTAACAGCGAGTTTGAGAAGTCAGCATCCTTTCCGTTCTGCCAAATTGATTTCCTTATTAATCAAAAAAATCTCGTCTTCCTCTGGCTTCAGGTGATTTTTTTTTCTTAAAAAGTTTTCTGACTTAACGAAGAAAAAGTTTTGTTTTGTTTTAAGAAAAAAGAGAAAATAGAACAAAACCAGAATTACTTCAAGGTGAGCTTCCAATCACTTCTTGCTCCTTTTGACGGTTCTTGTCAACTACGAACTTTCCCCCTTCTCTCTCTCTCTCTCTCTCTCTCTCTCTCTCGGAGCACCCTCTGATCTCAGAAATGTATTTTATTCATTTGATGAAGCGATCAATTTCTCTTTCAACCGAATGGTTTTGGTTTAGAATAAATTGGCGAAGTGTTTTCCTCCCTCCCTGTGAGAGTGTTTGCTTTGTTTCCTCTTCCTCCTCCCCCAAGGTAAATCTAGACCGCTGTAATGGCATCTATACATACAATTGGTGTCACTCAAATAGGACGTTTTATCAAGCGTCTTCAAATCTGCAGTCAGCCTCATTTAACCTCTAAAATTACGCTTAACAGGCGACCTTCATTAGCCAAATTGGAAGGAACGTGCAGTATGTGTTAAGCAGCGTCGTTTCCACTCCGGTGACCCCCACTCCGCAGCAGGCGGGAAGGGGGGCGTCGATCGCCGGGGCCAGGATAAATGTGGGAGCAGCTACACCCCACGCCCCTCCCCGCCCGGGCACAGGGATGTCCGTGGGCACGGGGCTTCGCGGGGCGATTTGCGAGCAGCTGCCCTCGGGTTTGCTTGGTCGTTTCACCGCTCCTGTTCGGAGGGAGAGGGATGCCGGATTTCGTACCGCCCGGCCGCATTATTTATCTGTTACCTTGCGAGCGGGCGGACAGGGCTTGCCGAGAGAGCTCTCGCCGCCTCAGCTCCCGGGTTGCCTGTCCCAGAGGACACCAATTAAAGGCACTAATTGGACAGCGATACATCAAAGTCTGTCGCTGAGACCGGCTCCTTGGAGCTCTGAGGGTCCTGTAGGCAGGCTTTTGTTTTAGGCATTGCTCCAGGTTCCCGTGTCGGGCTGCACGCCTCCTCTGGCCCGCTCTGCTGCCCGAAATCCTCGCGATGCCCCACCCCAGCAGAGCCCGTGGCGGGGTGCACCACACGCTCTGCTTTCCAGTGGGGAAAAAACTACATGGATGAGAGTCTCCCGGTTCACTGGGAGGATCTCTCACACCGTGTTGACCCACCTGTGCTGATTCTCTCACACCTCCACCAATGAAACCCACCCCTCTCTGCGGTCAGACTATGGTGGCTCCCAGGGGCTCTTGGGTGACCTCAGGAGTGGAAAGGGGTCGGAGGACCTGCGCTGCCCAGCGGTCTTGGGAGCCCGTCCTTCAGGGTCCCTTGGATAGATGACGTGGGGCCGGGTTCTACCCCAGGTCTTCCCTTTGCACTGTATCCCTGTGCGCTGGGGAAGCCTCTTTGGGGCAGCAGGTGTTTCTCCGAGCGCCGAATCACCCCTCGAGTCTGGGCAGGAGCCTGCAACTGCTGCCCCAGACAGGGCTTCAGTGCCAGCGGGGATGAGGGCTCCAGGTACATGGAAGATATTTGGAGAAAGGATGAGAAGCGGGAGGAGGCAGTTATACACCGGCACCCTGACAAACAAAGTATGGTGTCTTCACTGCTTTCCACCCCTCTTTCGAGCAATGAAACAATTCTCCCCGTTACGAAGGTGGTTTATTTCAACTTTTGGAGAGTCTTTATTAACCCTGAGTTATTCGGGACCTCGGGTTTTCCCAAGTGAGGCTGGTCCAAGCCCGAAAGAGCCGGCGCTTCCAGGAGGGGTGCGATGATTCTCCGCCGGCTTCATCCCGAGCCGGGCGAGCACCGCGCCAGGGGGAGGCGGGTTGTGTGCAAGGCTGGGCCGGGGCATTAGCAGGGCTCGGCCTAAAACAGGGCTGCTGGTACACATATATTTATACATTTCGAGTAGGAGCCGACCAGAGGCAGAAAATGACAGATCGCCCGGCAGGAGATCTTGGCATCCCCGGGCTGAGCAGCGGCGCGGTTTGTTTATTCTTGCGTGGTTAAAAGCTGCTTTTTAACGTGTCCTTTCCGCGGCCATCGCCCTCAGGAGCAAAGCACGGTCCCGCAGAGACTAGACTGGATGGCCCATGAAGTAGCGCGGGTGATTGTGCTGAAGAGCATAAGAGCCGATACGGCAGGGATGGAGTTTGGTGATGGTCTCCTTTATTCCCCACCTGCAGCTCCCTTCCTTTCCTGAGGCCGGGGACGATGTGCCCGGGGAGTGAGGAAGTGTTTGATCATTTACTGCCCACGGAGGCATTTGTTTTTCATTTTGCAAACGCTTCTCTCTAAGTAATTGTTCCTGTTAAGAGCGTATACCTTTCACTGGGCTTCACCGCGCTATAAATAATCTCGATGAAGATGCAAGGATATGACTTTCACAAGATTGGACAATTGATTAAATCTGTGACCTGCAATTGCGAATAATCTTGGAAGGCTATTTAAACAGATGAAGGCCTAAATTGTCTTGCTTGTATCTGAATTAATTTCTCATTCATCATCATTATGGAGTGATTGGTTCTATTCAGGCTTTGCAGCCTGCTGGAACGAAACTGGATTTAAATGAGACTGTAACACAATTTAAATGCTCCCCAGATTTAACGAGGCCAATCGAGCAGCTGCAATAAACACAAATATTTTTCTAAACAGCCTTGTTTTAAATAATTACTTAATACTTTCATGTGATGTTCTTAAGTGGCAATTTCTGTCTCTGAAGTCCCAGGCACTCCTTTGCAGAGAGGGCAGCTGGGAAAATCACTTTATGTGTTTGCTTTGCGTGTATATGTGCGTGCAATACACCGATGGAGATTCTTTAAAATGAGGTTTGTAAATATTAGTGTAAACCTGCACTAAATACACTCAGTTTAACTGATTGGGGAAAGAAAAAAAAAAGTGGGGGGCGGAAGGGGAGGCAAACGGTGAATTAGAGGGCAGAGGTTGTGATCTATTTGTTTTCTTGTTAGAAGATCTTGAACTAGCTTTCTCTTCTTCCTCCTACCTGAGAGAGAGAAGAAAAACTTCCTAAAACATGGACCAGTTCCTGCGGGGATCTACCCTAACCTATCCGCAACCCTTCCTCAGTACCAGCTCTCCAGGTCTCCAAGGACGCTCCCGCCTTACAAAAGGAAAAGCGAGAAGATCTGAATGAAGCAAGCAACATATAAGGGTCCCCGGGTAGAAGGATGAAGCAAAAAGCGCGTGGGACTGGTTTCTCTCTTTTTACATCCACCCAGGAACCTGATGCGCCTAAATGAAGCCATTAGTGTTAAAGAGACTTCAGCTCACCCTGACGTGGGCTTTACCCCAGGGTGACACTATTGTAAGAGGCAGGACAGCGAGCCTTGGGGTGACATATGGTGGAGGGTGTTGTCAGGGGGCTAAACTCGGTAGTAAAATAAAGTAGCCAGGCGAGAAGGAGAATAATAGATAACAAAAGGATCTTTCAAATAGACAAGCCAAAAAGCTAAAGGAGCCGCATGCTTTTCTGCAGGTGCCGGCAAATGACCGAACAACCCAGCAGAAAACGTGAAATATGGAGAGACGATTTGCCAATGATTTAGGCGCTGAAGTAAAGCATAGTGCTGGGAAAGCAGATCCGATCCAGTTTAATCATACAACCTTAATAAAAACATATAGTCTGAGACGGGAAAGGAAGCGTCAGTCTCATTGCTATTTCATTTAATGGTACAGGAGGTGACAGATAAAACACAACAAAGATAGGCTGAGTGATTTGATAGTAAAGGAGCAATTTAATGCGCGAGTTACAGCGCTGCTCTCCGGGATTGTTTAGGCTTAACCCGCTCTCTAGAGCTCATCTTCTTCCTCTTCTGGCCCTTTTTTTATTAGTAGTATTATTATTCAGTTGTTTAAAATGAGCATTATCCCAAACATATGCAGTGCAATCAGCTCGGTCACACTTACAAGAACACGCTTTAATAAGGCAATCAATCAAATGCT
>VWYP01010181.1:244767-273237 GCA_013400435.1 Pycnonotus jocosus
TTTTTTTTTTTTTTTTTTTAACAAGCACGATAAAAATGTGGGTGAGAGGTTGTTAAAACGTGTCGTTATTATCGGGTTTGGTGTTATTTCTGTTGCTATTAAGTTTTATTCCGACATGGTAGCAAATCATGGCAGTGTATTTTTTTGGGCTATTTTGAAACAAAATGAAATAAATAATGTCGATTTTGAAAGAAACCACTACCCAGTTCCGTGCCTGTGTTTTTTAAATCTTGGGTTACAGAAACCCAAGCAAAAGCAATGATGCTACCTTCCTCCGAAATACCTTCTGGATAGGAGACGGGTGGGTGAGTTTGTGAAAGAAATACTCCTAAGAAGGAAGAGTGATCAGTGTGAAGGACACACACATATGCAAAGATTAGGGATGGAGATAGAAACACAAAACCCAACAAATTAAATAATTACTTAAAAACATAATTAAAAATAATTTTAAAAAGACACAACAAGGAAAAGGCAATGAGAGAACTGAAGGCTGAAGTACAAAGGAAGGGAAATCGCCTTTGCTCCAATTTACAGACTGGTGATTGTCTGAAGGAGTTGTGCTCCCTGTCACCTCTAATCTCTTCCCTTGGCGGCTTGTTAGCGTTTGGCACGGGGTCTTTGCTCACAGAGCATTGTACATTCGATATTCAAAAACCCTCTTTACATATAGATCACTTGCTAATTTCTTCAGTGTGTGCACATTTCAGCGACTGATAATAGAACATTGTTATTTAAAGGACAAATAGCTCTGACCCATAAAGACGCAGGACCTCGTATTTTTCCCCTGCCAGTTCCAGTCTGCCTCTAAAAATAAAAGTTGGAATGAAAGAGGAAATGAAATGCTGGATTTCTGCTCACAACGAAGGACGAGACAAGGGAGGGTAAAGAACGCAATTAAACTACGAAAGTAATGTACAGAATGACAGGTTTTCTTTATGGCAAAGCATTGCTATTTTCCATAGAGACAACTGGATAATACTGCCGAGTTGCAAACCGGAAACCTTTTGGGTTGTTTTTGCTGCTTGTTTTTTGTTTTTATTTTCTGAACACTGAGAAATTACATCTTTGCTTTCTTCATGCGCACAAGCCATTTCGTTATCAAGACAGTGTTTCTTTCAAGTATTTCAAATTTTCCTTCTCCGTCTCATAGGTTTGTGCATAAGGTTTGTTGTGATCCGCAGATGCCCCAGCCCTCGAGAAGAAGTCTGTCCACGGAAAAGAAAGTCCCAGCACATTTCTATAGGTAGCTGGTAGGAGCATATTTCATTCGAGTTGATTTTTCTTCCTCCTTCGTGCCTAAATTTCTTCTTAGAGATAAACCACTAGTAATTTCTTTCCTTCTTTCTTTTATTTTTCCCCCTTGGAATGTAAATCCTTTCAAGACTGAGCTATTTTTAGTCTTTTGTCCTTTATCTTTTTTTTTTAATTATTTTCTCTTTTTTTTTCTTTTTTTTTTTTTNNNNTTTTTTTTTTTTTTTTTTTTTTTTTTTCTTTTTGTCTGTGGGTGTCCACGGCTGAGAAGAGGGCACGTTTAAATAAACACGGGCTGTAGGTACATTAACTCGAAGAGAAGTCCGGGAAAGGGACGAGTGTTTAATAACCCTGAGACAAAGGTTTATCTCGTTAAAGGTACTTCTTCTCTCTGGTCCATGGAAACTGAGGTGGCTTTGCTCAACACAGAGGGCGTGAAAGTCAGAAAGGAGTCAGTCCTGGTTGTGGCCGAACAGGTAAAGTCTGATCCGGAGGGTCTCTGCGCCAGCCCGTTGGACTGGCCGCTGTGGCACGCCAGGCAGGAGCAGGGGTTGCCCCCGGCGCTGCTGAGTCCATGAGTTGGGGCGGGGTAGAGAGAGGGATGTCTGAAGGCGCACAGCAGTTCTGGTCTCGGATATGGGTGGGAGAGGACCCTGAAGGTGTCCAGAGGCCTCAGGGGGGTACTGAAGGGAGTGGCGGCAGAGGCCGATGTGGCGCCGATGCCCATGTGGGAGTAGTAGGGCAGCGGCAGGTGGGACGGGAATGGGTACGGCAGGTTCCCGGTGGCTGCTGCGTGGCTCATCATGTACGTATAAAACGCCGGGTCGGCCGGGTGAGGCCAGGTCATGGCCAGGCGCTGCCGCTTGTCCTTCATCCTGCGGTTCTGGAACCAAACCTGCGGACAGAGGAGGGGCAAGAGCCGTCACACGCCGCCGCCCCGCTTCGCCTGGCCGCCGGCCCCGGCCCTGCTCCCAGGGCCTGGGGCGGACGCGGGCCTGCCGGAGAGCGGAGACCGGCGCCAGCTTTCCCTCCTGGTGGGACTTGTCATCACGTACTGAGGGATAAGTTAAGCTCCTATAAAAATCTATCGGGAGACCCAGAGGATCAGCCCTTTTAGGGTGCTTGTTTTCCTTTTTGCTTGTTAGGGCTTGTCCTGCTGTCCCTCCCACCCAGCCCCGTCCCTGGGTCCCGGCCAGCCGGGCGGCTCTGCCTCGTTGCTGCCCTTTCGCATCCAGAGCTACCTGGGATTGTTTGCTATCGGATTTCTTTTCATGTGCGAATGTTTTGGAAAAGGCAAAGCAAAGTGAGATCGAAACAAGATCTGCTACTGGCTTTCTCTCCCCTCCCCCAAGAGCTGAGCGAGATCTGGAATGAACTGAAGGGAGGATTAAAAATAATCTGCTAGGGAGAGAGCAGATTAGCGGGGCTGGCCGGGATGGCTCCGGGAGCCGTGTCCCGTCTCCCGCATTGCTGCAGGGTGCGGGCAGGGCCAGGAAAGGGGCGGGAGGCGGGGGAGCTGAGAGGCAGGGTTATGCTGGCGAAGTGCTTTTCCGAGTTTTGCAAGGAAGTTTGGCCATACAGATTTATATCGTGCTAATTGGAAACATGTCCGAGCTGCGTGTACCTTGATGGTGGTTTCTGGCAGATTTAGAGCAGCCGCCAGCTCACATCTCCGGGGCCTGGACACGTAATTCTCCCGGTAAAACTCCTTCTCCAGTCGGGCGATCTGCTCGCGGGTGAAGGCGGTACGGTAGCGGCGCATCTGGTCGCTGGCGCTGCAGGCCAGCGAGCCCTGGGAGCCGCCGCTGCCTCCGCTGCCCTTGGGGTGATCCCCCGCGCCGCTGGGGCTGCCGGCCAACGCCTCGGAGCACGGCCCTGCGTGGGGACCCGGGAGCAACGACACACGCTCGGAGGCGGGCGGGCACGGAGAGATGCTCGCCGTCCTCCTCCCCAGAGAACCCACTTCGGCCCCCCATTTTCCACCCCATTCGGCGTTTTCGTGCCTGCCCCGGTGTGCTGAGGGTATTGGAGCACTGACAGCCAAGAAGGACCCGGGAGGAGGGCAGGGAGAAGGGGGGTGAAACACCGCCTAAGGGTTTGAGGGGTGCCCATTCACTCTGGCTGGGAGGTTACCTGTCCCCCACCCTCCCCGGCACACACCCCCCCGCAATGGCGATGTCTGCTCGCTGAGCCTCCCACTCGCTTCCCGCACTGGGAAACGGGAGCGCAGCAGCATCCCCCGACTCTGAGCGTCTGGAAAAAGCAGGTGTGCTCCCCGTCCATGTAGCACGGCTCCGCTGCCCCTTCCTCCAGGCCAGCAAGGACCCAGGAGTGGAGCAGCCAACAGAGACTGTTCTCTCTGAGGGGAAGGTGAGGCCTTAGGGATCTCCGCTCGGCCTCCAAAGAACAGGATGAAATCTTTTCAACGAGCGTCTAAGGGACAAGGGAGGACAGACAGGGCTCTCTACGTTTCCCGGTTTCCTGAAATGATTGAGGAACGGGGAGGGGTGAGAAGTGAGTTGTTGTCAGGGTAGGGACGTCTCTGCCGGGCTGGCAAGGTGGGAATAGGGTGTGAGAAGTGGGGGCAGGGGGAAAGGGGGCCTGTCCGCTGCCTTTGCTTTCAAATGCAACTCTCCCTCATTGTGCCCGAGACCAAAGGCAATTAATTCATTGGGACCATTTCCGAGCTGGCGCCACCGAGACATAGAAGTGACAAGATAATTTGGACCTGTCCTTTTTTAAATTTTTTTTTTCTCACTCCCCTTTTTTTTTTTTAACCCAACGTGCAAACAAGGCCCTCACTACCGCACTTGAGACTAGCATGAGTCGGCGAGCGATTTTACGGTCTTTATGGGCGCTTCCGCACTCGCCCGGGCACATTTCACCCTGCAAAACCACAAACAGCTCTCGGCCAGAAAACCCCTTTGATCTTAGCCCCCCACACACACACATACAAAAAAACCCCGCCGGTGTGGAGGATCGTAAGGGATTTCCTGAAGTATGCACTGTCTAGGCGATGGGGAAGAATAAAAATAAAATAGGACAGATTGAGAAGGAGAGCGCGTGGCCAAAAAGATCCTATGGGACAAGCTGCAGACCTGACACATCCACGACGGGAAGCCTGGCTCCCCTCCAGGGACGCGGGGACTGCCCGGTGTCGTGTCCTCTGACTCCCAAACAAGTCTCCCGGTGGCAGGGAGGTGAGCAGTCAGTCAGGAAAGAGATCACACGCGCAGACACACACACACACACCCGATTTCGTTGTCCCTCGCTCAGCTGGCGAGGGGAAAACTCCCTCCGGCAGCACCCCCCCCGCCCCACCAGTGCTGCCACCCAGCCCCGGAGCAGGCGTGGGGCTGGAGGCATGGGAAGGAGTTGGGTACCTTTGCTGTGCTGGTACTCGGCGCTCCCCGTGGCGCAGTCCGGGGTGCAGCTCACCTCGATTTCCTCATAGAAATCCGACTCGGTGTCCGAGCTGCTCTGCTGTCCTTTGCTGGAGGGGAGCTCCGGGGCGGGGGGCTGCTGTCCGGCCGAAAGCAGTGCTGCTGCCGCCGAGCGGCTCTCCGGCACCGTCCCTGTCCCTGGCAGCACCTCCACCTCCTCTTCGTCTTCTCCTCCGCCACCTCCTCCTCCTCCTCCTCTCTCCCGGGACGACAAGGGGCCAGGTCTGGGGCTGATGCAGTTCCGATGGATCATCTTCTCCTGCGGCTCCGCAGCGGGGCTCCCCACTGCTTCGGACAAATTAGGTACCCTCTTGCCAACTAGAGCGCCAAGAGTAGTCCCCTCCAGAAACATCACCATGTCCTTCCTGGTTTCCATTGTGGCTTTGCTTAAGGGAGGGGAGAAAAAAAATCCAGATCTCTTCCCCCTCTCCCTCCTGCTCCCGCCCCAGCCTTGTACAAACCCAGCAACCCTCTCCTGCCAATGCAGAGGAGTCAGCGGTGAGATAGGGTGACCTTGTGATGCGAGCGCTACACTCTGCCGTGCTGCTCTGGGAGGGATCACCATTGCCCTCTTCTTTCTAAGCTGTCATCCTCAATGGTGCAGTCGTCATTACAGTACCACCGGTGACGCCACACATTGATTGCCAGTGGATAAATAGAAACGTCTGCCATTGGGAAGATGAAAGGAAGAGCCGGAGCGAATGGGCTAAATGCGTGATGCACCAGGTGTAGGAGCCCGAGATGGAGAGGGAAGTGTGAAAAAGAGATGCATATGGAGCTGCAAAGGTGTTGTAACATGCGGAGAGAGTTCCGCGGGGGGAAGCCTTGCCTGACAATTAAATAGCCCTTTGACTGCTTTAAGCCACAACCTTGATGTAGAATTGAGGCGAAGATCCTTAGCTGCATCCTGGAAGTGAGAAGATACGTACTCAAGCCTCTTCCTTGGATGCATTATTTATTGCTGGCAATCAGCTTCCGCCTAACTGCATATATAAGGCTTCTAAGAACCCTTTGCAAACTCGAGGATAAAGAAATGCGCTGCTGACATTTGAATGTAAAAATAGCTTTGATTTCTTGCTCTGGGTCAATATCTGTTCCTATTGGTATAATTGTCATTGCTTTCTGTTTACTGAGATTAAAATGTTAGTTTACCATTTGGAAATGCGGTTATATATTTATTGCTTTTTATATTTGAAAAGATACATCTACTTCACTTTGTAACTGTAGTTATACTGGCTATCTGCCGTTTATCCTTTGTTCTTATTTTTTTCCTTTGCTTTTTCCATTTTTCCACGATTCTTGCGCTTTTATGAGTGTTTTATTTCTCCTCTCCTTTCTTCTTTTTAACTAATTGTTTCGCGTAAATTGTTATTTTCTTTCGGGGTGGGGGCTGGGGGGATGCAAGAAGAAGGTCTGCCAAGAATAATTCAGGCTCAGAAAAATGCGAGTTCTCAAGGCCAGAGCTTATGCTAGCTAGCAGATGTTGTTAAAACAGACATGACAAGGGCAACAATTTGGACAGCACTTGTCTGAAAATAAGGGACCTTGTACCAGAAATACAGCGGCACGTGTAATCTTTTTTGGCGTATTATGATATTTCTAATGAATGCGGTAAGGATCTCATCTTTAGTTAATATTGCCTCACACGTGTAGTGTCAAGTCATTTTTCGCCATCTGTCGTAACTAGGTTGTTCTAAATTTTTTTCTCGGCGTGTTATTGGCTAGTCAGGATACAGAAAACATTCAACCAATTACAGTCCCAACCCGGTAAGGAATTTACTGGCATATCTGAGGTGACGTTGCTTCGGTGGGGAACAGTCAGCGCAATAGGAAACATGCTGTGATTTTCCGTTTAGCCCTGCGAACAGGATGTAGAGAGACAAACAAACAAACAAGCAAACGAGATTCCCGGTCTGCTGGATGCATGGATTAAGGAGTGCTCCTAGCAATAAGTATACTGATTTCAGGGTGATAAACCACTAATTTTTACCGGGCTGTGGCCACCATTCTCCGTTTTTCTCTGTATATACAGCACACATTTTTCCGTGCAATTCACAGCATGCAGCTAACACACTCTGGACTGTGCTGCTTTCCACCACACGTTGTGAAGCGTGCACTGCTCCAAAGCTTGCAAAATTCTTGAAAATTCATTATCAATTGCCCTTTCCCTTCTCTCCCCTGCCAGCCTCTAGACTGACGCGTGCCCTGTGAGGACCCGCCGCCCATCCCTGCTGCAGCCAGGCTCGGCCCTGCGGGCTGTGAGAGCACGGAGCCGGGGAAGCAGGACCAGGTCCGAGTGGGTGGAAGGATGGATGGATGGATGGATGAGGCAGTCCACCTTCGGTGCTGAGCAGAGCAGAAGGGCAGCGCTGATCCCACTGAACGGAGCAGTGCGGACTGGAGCTGTGGGGCAAGGCCAGACAAGGCGAGGCAGGGGTGCTGGGGTGCCCTTTCCGTGTCGCGCTGGTGCAGCTTCCCACGGCTGGTGGCGTCGGTTTTGCGCTTTGTTGGAGTAAGCAGGGGAGCCGCGTTCGTGTTCCTGACACCTCCGGGGGAAGTGTGGAGGTTCGGCCTCCCCCCGAGCCCACGGTAGCCCCAGCTTACCGAGGAAGCTCACCTCCCACCTAGCTCGGCCAAGCAGCCCTGTGGGAAGAAGCTGACCGGTATCTGCGGCGGACAGAGAGGATTTCCGCATCACAACGAGTTTGGTGGTAGAAAGAAGAGGGATATTCATGTCTGTTTCTAAATAAGACCATAATCAGGAGCTGAGTTCTGAGCGCAAGGGAGCGCTCCCAGAGTGGGCGATGCAAACGATTGTAGGGAAGTTAATGGGAAATTCTCTCTCTGGCAGACTGAAGCCCTGGGGATGATTCCTGTGGATAATGCTGGTGGATCCCCAGGAATTTTATAATTTTTCTTTACGAGTCACCTCTGCCTCCTTCCTCACCCCATTCCTGATGCGTTCCCACCAAGAAGCCCCCCGTCTTGTAACCCGGGTCGCAGGTTTTGTTGAGCCCGAGACGATAGTCATTGCCTCGGAAGGCTTGACGCAGCCCACAGCAGCACAGGCTGCGGAACACCCCCACACGGACAGACACACGCCCCACACACATATACATGCTTTAATTTGCCAAGAGTAAACACAGAAAGTTAAAGGCCCGAGTGGAATCTAAGAATGGAAAAAAAAAAAAGTATTGGAAGTTTTTGGGTCAGTTTAGATTGGATTACTAAAGGCTTCTTACAATGTCTGTTTTTGCATCCCCCAGGAAGAGTATCGCCGACAGAGCCCCTCACACAGCAACTAGCGGGTGACGCGGCGTGGTGCAGCGAGGAGCCCCGTCCCGCTCTCTGCCGCCGCAGAGTTTTGCCTCACCGGGAATGCGGGGTCCGGCGAACTGCCTTCTGTCTAGTATTTCTCTCAGATCTGTCATGCTCGATTTGGAAGGAGACTCTTTCATTTGGGATTAATTTCCAGGCAGATTGGAAAGTGTATCCCTATGGATGTGGGTGGGGTTTTTTCCCTGCATGTTCCAGACCGAGATTTAAAACCTAGTCTCTCTCGCTCGCTGGGTCACAGCCAGGATGCCATAAATATGCTCAAAACTTTTCAAACCTATTTATTTCTCCGAGTTTGCAGCTTTCCTTTGCTGATATATGGCCAAGGCGGGATCAGGACACCGAATCCCCCCTTAAGGCTGTCTGAGATGTAGCCCCATATACGAAAAACAAACGAAACACACACACACCCTTCCCAAAATGAGAAAGTAATAGAGGGGCATCAAAACATTGCTAGAGTGATATGCTCAGCATTTTCATTGAAAGTGCGAAGCCTGCAGAAGGAAAGGCACCACACACCCTCCTTCCCTGCGGGATATTTATTTTTCTTAACAGGTCAACATGGTGTCAATAACTTTTGACCGATACTGTCCAGTTAGGACTGTGAGCCCATGATCAGTTTCTTTTAAAAAAACCCTGAAGTCTTTTTGTCTTTAAAAAAGGAAGAAAATCTTGACATACCGCGGAACGATTTAGTGCCGCAAAAAGTGATACCTGGTTCAAATAGGTGACCAAAGAAGAAAACCTATTTTAAATTTTTTAATGGGTAGTGTTAACAATAATGGCGTAATTATCACTGTTTTATTAAGGCTATTTTTTACGACATGATTAGAGGTGGAAGCTTTGGAGAGAAGAGAATAATAGGCGCATTATTCTTGTGTGTAAAGACAAGCCGGTACAATGACAGCACGTAACACGTAAGTGGCGTTGAGGAGAGGACAGAGCCGTGAGTGGGAAGTGCCACTGTAATGTAACGATATTTACAGAATCCGATTCAGGACATATTTCTACCTCCCTGTGCCTCTGAACGCCGGATCCTGGCACCTCTGCGGAGGGCATCAGTCTGTTCTGGATGGATTCTTTTGAGGGTTTGTTTTTACCTGTTGGCTGTCCGAAGCAACGCCTCATTGTCACCGCATGAGGTTCTGGAGATATTTACCTTGTTAGCCTAAAACCTAGGAGAAGAGGGAGTGGGAGGCGGGTCAGTGCACGATTCCCTCTCATAGGACGTTCAGCACAAGTTTGACCGTGGAAACTAAATCTACTGCTTTACTGATGACAGTAAGTAAATCTTGAGGAATTTGGGCTTTCGATTTTAATTCCTATCTCTCCCAGAGAGAGAGCCATAAAACTGTGACAATCTTTTAATGTTAGAATGAGCAGTAGAAACACGATCTGCATGGCAAACTCCTTGATTTGAAAACAAAAAGGTATTTATGGAGTGAATTTAATTCGGAGGAAGGCACAGGTAAATGAAAATCGACAGTATTTCAGTGGTTCTCGCGACTAGACTTTTTTCTTAACGATATCATTTAACGAAAACTGAGCTAGCAGCCCTTCGTGCTGTGCATTTTTTCGATTCTCCCCCGCCGGTGGCGTTGTCGCCTGAGACCTGATGTGCCGAAGCATCTCTTACAGAAACACTGAGGAGTTTCAGGGGGTGCTCAAAGGAAGAGGCATAAGGGGGGGGGCGGAATGTGGCATTATCAGGAGAAAACCGCAAAATGCCAGAGGCGAAGTCACATCCTTTCATCACATTTAGTATTTTGGTGTCCTGTTTTATTTTTTAAAAAACCTGGAGGCCCAGAAGGGGCCGAGGGGAGCAGTGCTGCCCGCCCTCCCGTCAGAGCACCGCTCCGGCCCCACTGCCGGCTACACGGCAGGACACCTGGCTATTTCTCCTTTTGTCGCCCCCAGGTAGGCGACAATGTCCCGGAGACACGGCGCCCTGGTCCTTGCCTGAAGGAAATGCTTGTAACAAGGGGCGTTTGCAATGCGCTGTGTCTTGCTGTAAGCAAGAGGCGCACTGCCAGAACCAGCGATTCTCTGCGCCCTCTTGCAGCCCTGTCGCTTTCCATCCTTAGGCCTGGTTCTGCTCCAGATAGGCCAAACCCTGGTATTTTTGCTATGATGAAGATGTTTTTATATGGAGCCTCATGAACAAGTGCGGAGAGGAATGTAGGTGTGGTTCAGAGCACTGGAGATGGACGCTAAGAGGTGGAAATTCTGCCTGGAGAAAATGGTTGAAAAAGTCCTAGCTCGTATACTAGATGCTGAGGACCGATTCCACCCCTGGGGAGAGTGTGAGAAATCCCTAAGGAAAATTCCTTTGGAGATAAGGGTGTCCAAGGGGTACAGGATCAGCTGAGACCTCTAGCCATTAGGGAAATTCCAGAAGTGGGTATCTTACTCCAGAGACTCAGTAGTGTGTCTCTTGTAATGAAAGGGTGATTTCCTCATAGATTTGAAAAGGAGCAGATTTGACCCCATGGGAACAGGCATGCTGCCTCTTGTTTTCTCTTTACACACGTCATGAGACTCTGTTTAGAATGACAAGGAACAGAAAGTTGTGTTTGAGACAAACAAGTGATAAGGAGGAAAAGAAGAACAAAAAGGGAAGGAATGGGATGGGAACATAAAGAGAAGGGAAAGAAAAAGGAGAAGGAAAGGGGAAGGAAGGGGGGAAGAGGTAGAGGCAGGGGAAGGGACGAGGAAAGAAAAAGGAAAGCCCAGCCACCTAGAACAGCCATCTCAATGGAAATTCTCTCCCTCCTCACTCAATCCGAGTGTCCTTAAAAATAGCACTTGCACTGTTGCAAAATGCTGGTTCAGTTACTGAACATCACTGTCTCATTCAAACTCTCTCCAAAACAAACACATATTAAGCCTCAAATAGGGGCATGGAAGACATGCTGAATGAAAATTTTACATAGTTTTAAGAGTGGAAGAGTGGAATGTTGACCCCTTAACTTCCAGTGCCACTTTCAAAAATCTTCAGCTAGCCAAGCTGAGATGGCATCATCTGTTCTCACCGTGCATCCTTAACAGCAGGTTTGGCCTCCTAGTTTATTTTTGGCTTGTATTTCTGTGCATGGCCCCCAGGGATGAGGATGTGAATCCACAGGCTGGATTTGTTCCACAGAAAGAAAATCTCCACCCTGACTCTCTGAGCAGTGGCCAAGTGCTTCAGCGCCACTGCCTGACAGAGATACCCAGTTTTACACTCTGGGTACTGGATCCCCAGTGCCTGACCACTTTCTGTGTGACCCCCATCTGTGAAATCCGTGGTCTCCTGGACAAGGACTGAGATAAGGTGAGCATGGAGTAGCAGGCAATGTGCACTGAGCAAAGTCAATGCCCTCAATGAGCTGTGCTGATGGGCATCCTTCTCCTTTGGCCCGTTGTTCCTTTCTGTGCTCTCAGAGCACAGCTCTAGGCACACCAAGCATATCATGTGAGACAGAAATTACAGCAAAAGCAAAGATGTAGAAAACTTTCACAGAAAGTCATGGGCTTCTGCCAGAGACTTCTGCCCAGGAACATGTAGGAAATTCTGAGTTTGTCTAAAAAACTTATACCAAAGCAAATAAAATCCTTGGAACCAGATTAATTTAGGATCCTTTTCCCCCACTTCTTGATGTATATTTAAGAAGAACACAGAAATTTTGCCGGAACTTCTGACCACCTTCTGATCCCATTTATGGGTATCAATAGTTTCCAATAAACATTTCAGCGGAGCTATTTGGTCATTGAGGACCATAAAGGTGAAAGGGGTAAGTGGGCATTGAAGCAACCTGAATTACCCACTGCTGTAACAGAACAGCACTAACCCCTTGGTATACGTATAGCAGCAATGCCGAATGTCACCTCGCCTGTCTTCTACACCCAGGCACAGAGCCAGAGTGCCGGAGGGTGTTCGCACTCTGCCTAAGAGGGATTGTCTTTCAGGCCTCCTGCTTGCAAGGCTGAGGTGAAGGAGGAAAAATCTTCCTTCATACGAATCCCGAGGCGAGCCCAGCCTTGACCATGTTGCTTCCAGAATTGCAGAGAAAATTGCAGCCCGCATGGGCGCCCAGTGTGATGGATTTCTGCCCAGGTGGTCGCACGGGATGCCCGGCATGCAGGGTGGGTGTGATGCTCAGCGGAAAAAGGCACTGCAGCCGCAGGGAGGCTGAGAGAGCATCATGATTCTCCTGGGAACAGGGGGCGTATCGGTATTGCCTGGAGAGAAAAATCTGGCCATGTTCGTGTGACTGCCTGTTGTTTTGCTTGAGAACTGGCGTGAGAAAATATAATGTTAGAAGCGAAGCCCAAGTGTCCGGGTTTAGCTGTTTCCAAAAGAGGAAACCAGTGCGTACTGGGAAGCCTCGGCAGAGAAAGGCAGGAGCTTGTTTGTCATGCAGGGCAGCAGTGCTCAGAGCCCAGGATAAGTCCCGTGAAGGCTGCAGCAGGTACCCATGGCACACACACAGCGCCAGCTGCTCACTCCAGGGCTTCCCTGCGCTGCTGGCCCCGCACTCTATGGCTCTATTTCTCTGCCGCCTTGTTGCACGCTCCTTTAGGAGCTGATCTCGAAGTCCCAGGCAAGCCTCATGGACAAAGAAGACGAGAAGGGAGCACGACACAGCCTTGGGGGAGTGGGGGCTCGGGGGAGAACTGCGTCCCTGCCTTTCCCAGCCGGCTCAGGCCTGCGCCCCGTTCCCGCCCGCGCCGCCGGCCGCATCCGTCCTCCCCGCAACGCCAGTCGCGGCATCTCCCCTCCCTCCCACCCTCCCAGACGGCGGTCCCTGGCTATGATCACCGCGGCCCTACACTAACTGCTGTCTTCTTGCGCCCCCCACTGCTGATGGGCCGCAGAGATGAAAGGAGACAAGCCAGACCGCTCGCCCTCTCGCCTCCGGTTTTTTTTCTTCCCTATTTTTTTTTTTCCTTGTGCCAGGAATGAGTTAACGAGAAGGAGCAAGAAGACCAGGCATCTCTTCCGACGACTCCTGCCAGGGGTTCCGAGACGCGGGAGGTTACCCCCGCCTTCCTCCCGCGGGCAGGGAGGAACCCACCGTAGCCGCGGCCTCCCAGGCGGCCGGGTGGCATCAGCACCGCCCCGCTGTTACCCTGCCGGGGGCACGGCTCCGCAGCCCGCGGCTAATTCGCTGATTCTTTCAGAAATTACGTCATCCTCACTATCAGCGTCCCTCGAGGTCAAGAACATTTTGCCCAGACTAACTTAAAACTCGGAAAACACGCCCAGAGAGAGAAAGCTCTGCTGAAGGTATAACAGGCGAGGAGCTCAAACAGGTCCTTCTGGGGCGGTACCCGGGGAAGTCACAGCACATGGCAGCAGCCTGGCCAGAGCAGCTTAGTACTCTCTGCTGCTCTCGGAGGGTCTCCCGGAAACCAACCTTTGCTACAAGCAGTCAAGGGTTTAGATGTCTGGAACCAGAATGCAACAAAATAAATATCCCTCTTTGCTTTAGTCGCGTTTGTCGACTTCTTCTAGGGCATGATATGCTCTCCCCGTTCAGATCCGTGGTACGTGCCATATGGCACATCTTATCCCGTATGTACATACATAGATATACACGAACACATATTTATGGCATATCTGCTTGTGTTCTTCCCGCTCTCGTTCTTCCATTAAAATGCAGTTTCGAAAAAAAATGCTCGAATCCAGAAAGACTACATCTATGCGCCAGTGTATACATGCCTTTTACTATGGATACACGGTAACCTGTAGGGGTTTGTCATTCTCAGTCGACAAAACTCGTTTTGAATGCTTTTGGTCTTGCTGCCAACCAGCATAAAAAAAAGAAAAGAAAAGAAAAAAAAAGTATAATTGATAATCAAAGCATGTGGAAGAAATCCCACGGGCTGCTCCTTTCTCCTTTAGCACCTTTCTTACCATATTTCCAGCCCCGTAGGAAACACGAATGACTTTGCTGGATTAACGTCCTTCCTTGGGCAGCACTCTGACGGGATGATTCCGTATGGGAAAACTTTGAAACACCTTTGTATTTGAGGGTTATTCTCCCCCTATAGCTTTTCCCTCTAGAAGAGGACCACCTAGATTCAGCCCCCATCCATATTTTGGGAGAATGAACGGCAAACCCGGAGCCCTCAGGAAGCGGGGCACTACCCCGGGTGCTGGGAGCGATCCAAGGGCGGAAGGGCGATGGGACTCGCCGTCGCCAACGCCCACCCGCGGGGGTGGGGGTAACATTTCAGGCACTGCTGTTCTTCAGCAAAAGCCCAACTTGTCCTATGGAATCGGTGTTTTTCTTGAGAAAAGGGCAAAAGGGCAAAAAGGCACAAAATAGGCAAAAAAAGCAAAAAGGAGAAGAGGGAGAGGGAGAGGGAGAGGGAGAGGGAAGAAAAGAAAAGAAAAGAAAAGAAAAGAAAAGAAAAGAAAAGAAAAGAAAAGAAAAGAAAAGAAAAGAAAAGAAAAGAAAAGAAAACCCAAAAAGCCCGCACAACTGGGATAGAAGAAGCAGAACAAAATGTTGCAAAGCAAACGTTTCCTGGCATCCAGGCTGGGTGCAGGAAAGTCACTGGAAATCGGATTAAAATCGAGAGCGTCCGCTCCAAATCACCCCGCAGCGCGGGGAAGGAACATGCCTGGGGGCTATGGAGACGAGAATTGAGAGGTGGGAGCTCGCAGTTTGCCCCTTCACGGGCGCTCTCATCCCACCGCGCGCGGATTTTGGACTAAGACTTCAAACTGCAAACGCATTTTGACCGAGCAGCAACGAGCTCCAGGCAGAGTGGGCTGAGCTCTCTGCTCGCGGTGCTCCGCAGGAAAACCTCTCCCCGAGCAGCGGGAGGGAGCCGCCCGGCTTTGCGGGAGACAGGCTAATGTTAATTGCGTGGAGGTTATTATCTCCCACATTCCCTCAGCAGAGACAACCGGATCGTTCGGATCCTGCCCCCGGCCCCGAAACTGGCAGTGTGTAGGCAGGAGGTTGCAATTAAGCCCCTGCGTTTTTGTTGGTTTTTTGGTTTGGTTTGGTTTTGTTTTGTTTTGTTTTTTTTACCCCGGGCGCAAAACGAAGCGCCCTGGGAAAGCGACTCTGGCAGGCGAGGAGGGCTGAAGGAAGCGCTGCTGGCCCCGGCCAGGAAGGAGCGGGTGAGGCGGAGCCCACAGCGCGTCCTGGCCTTTTCCTCCCCGGCTTCGGGCACAGGGCTGCAGGGTGATCCATCGCCTCTGAACCCGGGGCCTCATCCTCTGTTAGGGGCACTCTTGCAAGGAAGGAAGTGAACCAACTTTGCAGTGGCCTTTGGATGGGGAATGGTAAGGAGAAATTTCTCTCCTCAACCCTTGCCCCCTCTCACCCAGCTGGTTCTGGAGCTATTTCCTGCACCAGGCCCCTATCCTGGCATCCAGGGGGTGGTGTTTCTGGCTGCCCAGGGCCATATCTGTCCAGGTATCTTGTAACTCCCAGTGCAGAAAAAATATGTTGTAAATACAAAGAAACTTGTGAGGGTCCATTCCTCTACAGCTATGGGAGAAACTCTGGGCAGGTAGACAGGATTGAAAACCTTCCATCTCCCTTCATTGAGATGCATGGCCTGCTTGGCAGGTCAGCAGCATCCTCTTGGCCCAAGGGCATTAGTCCAAGGCCTAGGCTGTGCAGCTGGTCCCAGTACCCATTTGCCCAGAGTCTGGCCTATGTCGTCTCCATGAGATTTGGGTGTAGCAGCAGAAATTACTTCTCTCTCCCACAGGTCCTTTCCCAAATGTCAAAGATACCAGGCCAGAACTGTTTTGCTTTACACTGCCCAAGCAAAAGCTGATTTCCAGAACACTGGTGGGGCTGGAAAAATTTCTGCCCTTGGGCTGGCGTTCCTGAGCAGAGCACAGAGTGGAGGCACCAAACCATGTGTCTGAGGTGGCTGCCACACGCAGCACACAGCAGAACCACCATCCTCCCATTTAATTTTTTTTTTAATGACAACATCACCATGTGCTTGTATAAATCCTCAGTGATTTCACAGCTCCCCATGGTAATATCACCAGGCTGACTCTTATGATTTCCTCCACGCCTGCACAGTTTTAGATTTATTGGTCTCTTACATTGGTCTCTTACTCATTCACAGAAATAAAAAGGGTGGGAGTGGAGAAGACTTGATTTCTGGCTGCTGTCTGAGGTTTCCATGCCAGATCCGTGCAAGATTGAGGGCTTTGGAAATGTGGGTTTGTAAAACAACTCCTTAAATTACTGCACGCAGGTTAGGGAGTTAGGCACACATTCACACGCACACATGCACATACAAAGTAATGTCTTATGAAGGGTTAAAATCTATTAAAGTGAATGCTGGGGGGGNAACCCTGAACACTCTTGAAAGAATCTTTGCATGCCAGATGCATTAATCCCATCTAATAACCACTCCAGAGCCTCATGGTCAAAATTCTTCCAGCTCTAAGAAATTCTAATTTTGTGTGGATTAGGATGAAATCAAATGGGTATATCAGCATGAAAACTGGACATGGAAGAGCATCTGCTGAAAGGACCAAAGAGTCTGATTTTACAAAGGTTAGGTCATAATCCGGCCATCAGGAGCTGAAAGGAAACCAAGGCATATCATCATGATGACAGAGAATCAGGAAAGAAGTACCCTCAATTTGATAGTTCTTTGAGTAGAGGCAATTCCTCAGCTCATCTCCTTCCATAGGTATGGTACTTACTCTCTCTACTCCTTAGCTGTGTCTATGTGAAGTATTTTCCTGCTGATAGAACAACACTTAGAGATAACCTGTCTCTACCTCCTCCACAAGAAATGTCTCTGAAACAGATCTCCATGGGGTTAATGCTCAAAAAGGTATCAAGTGGGTCTTCTTCAGACCTCTGATAGATAAAGGGAGGTCTGCATGTGTGCTGGTGAAAGCAATCCAGAACACAAGCCAGTTCCTCCTTTCTGAGACAGGAGCATATGTATGAGATAGGGATGTTCCAAATGAAAATGTGGTATCTTCCAAGTCCTGCAGGGAGATGAGAGGAACCAACGTTACGTGAATGGCAGATGCACTGTCCACAGGCTGTATTTTCCATGGCATCAAGCCTTCAAACCAGTAAAAGATTGTTCCTAAAGCCCAGTAATCTCCTATCAACACTGCAGAACTGAAGTTTCCAGTATGTAAGTATGAGACTTCAGATGCACTTTGGGTGCACTAATTAAAGGATTAAGTTTTCTTTCTCTCTCTGAATCCTATCTGGAAATTTTTGCACACCCTTAGTAGAGTAGAAGTTAATCAAAGCAATTCATTATTTGTACACCTCACAGTGGACACAGTGGGCATTCGTATTGGGCTAACAAAGGGTTTGCATATATAATGACTCCAGAGCAAGCATTGGTTGTCAGGTGTCTACTTATGACAAAACAGAGAAGGTCAATCTGACCTGTGAACCAGGCAAGTTCACAGAGTAATTTGTACTTTGAAATATGTGGAAGGTGGATGACAGGGCCCAGCATACAGACTGTTCTGGATGACTGGAGGGTAAAGTCTTGTTCACACATGGAAATACTTAAGAATGTCCACACAGAACTCGTCATTTCACCTCAGATCCACACCCCATCTCAGCCCAAGGTGAATTTCCTTGTTAAACAAACCTGAGCTGCCAATGGAGATAAGGAAGAACACAGGAACTGGTTCAGAACAAGAATGTTCAGGTTTGGAGGTACTCTGGGAGGGCCATTGTATTTCACCCTCAGACCCTATAATAATTTGCATGAGCTTTCACGAGTAGATGCTCATTAGCATGGTGTGAGCCTTTCAATAACTTCCTACTATAGTGTGAGGGAGTAACTTCTGTTGGTTTGCACTAAATTAATCTAATCTAAATCTAAATGTAATTAAATGAAACTAAGCTGGGCTTGAAGGGCTACCATAAATCTACATGTAGATTCTCATCTCAAATCTCAACCCAGACCACTTCTGCACAGAGTTTGGATATAAAGAGACGAAACTAATTTCTCTTGCAATCGAGGAAGCTTCACCTGAGCAGGAAAGAGCAAGTCACCCTCAGTGTTCCTGACAGGAAGTTTCAGCAATGATGATGTGCTCAGCTGTAAGTTACCACCTCTCAGTTATGACAGCACAACTGATGGACACAGCACCTCTTGGTCCGCCACAATGATATGGAAAGTAGGATTATAGAAACTGCTGTTGGAACTCACTAATTAGTCTCTCTAATTCCTGAGCTCTGACAGCTTTGCTGACAAGGCGGAAGAGCTAGCTACCTTCAGCTGCTTCACTCACAGCTACTGTTATTAATTAACCTAACATGATTTCAGTTTAAATTAACACACCAGGCTGAGGAATGGGCATCCCTCTTTTTTTACAGCTGGAATGAAAACAGCAGTAACCTACTACAATATGTATATCAGCAAACTCCAAGACAAATTATCAATCACATCCCTCAGTGAAATGCTGCATTTTGTGGATACTCTTGCTCATGTACTCATGTGCACTTATGTATGTCATTTCTATATAAACAGGTTTTTAATCTAATAAATATACTGGGTTTATAATGGCCGAGGAATGGGCATGTCACATACTGAATGGTTTAACCAGCCATTACTTGTCATTTTACCTATGAAGTTGGATGGGCAATACCTTAGTTGAAGTGACAGGGGGTTTTGCTTTAGTCAAGTCAGGGATCCCTTGATCCAAAATCCCTTTCCATGTTGTGCAGGCTCTGGCAGCCCTCGTTCTCCCACCATTTCTGACTTGCACGATCCCACCGTGCAGCTCTTCCATGTATCCCGTCCTGGTCAGTTCAGGGGGTAGAGGCTGTGGCCACTATCCCATTGCATCCTGTTATGCAGGGTATTGCAAAGCTGCTCTAAAACATGCCAAATCACATTCTATCAGTGCCTGATTCTGTAGAGAGTATTTTTGGGTGCAACTTCATGACTTATTTTAACCATTTGAAAAATGGGTATTTTTTATCTTGGTGAAAAAAGTCCACTGTTTTGATGTCATTGGAGTGTGGATGATAAATTCAGGAGGAGAGTGGGAGTCAGGAAATCTGGAGTTTTATTCTTGCCTGTCTGCTAGCTCTGTGGCCTTGGGCAAGTCCTAATCTTTCTGACTCCACTTCCTAGCCTGTAAAATTGGTCTAATATTAGTTACTTCATGGTGATGACTGCAGTAGTGATCAGTTATCAGGTTTTTCATGGAAAAACCCCCAACTTTGAATGTTATTGCCTGTAGTATTTTAAAGAAGAACTATGTCTTTGTTATTCATATTGATATTTGAGGATTACAAGAACCACCCACCCCTTTATCCTGTTCATCAGGATTGCTTTACAGTACTCCTCCAAGAGTCTCTCCCTGGAAGAGGGACAAATCCAACCTGTAATCCAAATCACCTGCTTAGGGGCATCCCAGGCACTATAAAGCTGCTATACAACATCTGAAATGAAAACAACCCAGTTCTCATTACAGCAGATTTTAACTGGAAAAACAGATAATTATTTAAGGCCAAGCTTCATGTTTTTCTCTTGCACTTCTATTTAGTAGCAATTTCTTTTTCTCCCCTGTTTTGCTCTTGTTGAAACTTCTTCTTTCTCCCTGTCAGGAACATCAAAATTAAAATTCCAAATCATTGCAGCTTAAACACCTATTTAAGCTTTTCTCATGGAAAAGCCTTGCTGTCAGCTCTGTTCCAATCCACCTGTGCCCTCAAGCAGATGCTGTTCAGGTAAGCCACTATCTTGTATTTCCAAGTCTTTCAGTGTTCACCTAGCTCTTCTTTTCCTACACATAACTGGAAAACTCTCCAGGGCAGGGGAGGCATCTTGGTGGTCTCTGCTTTATCCACACTCCACATAGTCCTGTTTACAATACTAAGAAGCGACAGCAATAATAAAGATGAAATGATACGATTAAGTGATCATTAGCCCTAATAATCCTCAACACTGGAGGAGTGACTGTAAGCCTCCTACTATCAGCCTGCACAAAACCAGTCTGGATTTGCCTGATTCATATAGAGGATCAGGGTCAGTGCAGGCATTCCTGGCCACCCTACTTCTGGTATTTTGCACAGTTGGGTGGGAATCTGAATTAAAGGGCTCAGCCATAGTTCTGATTCTAGAGGCAGCAAATATTTTCTGTCTGCAACAGCACTGCTTGGCTCTGTAACGCTAAGTTAGCCTAAAATATAACCCAAACTCTCTATAAAAGTAATGTAAACCTCCAAGATCTATAACCAATGCTTTGCACTGTCTAATGTTCTGTGGTAGATTTTATTGCAAGGCTTCATAGAAAGCCATTTACCTACACCCACATCCTGGGTAGGACAGTGTTGTCTGACAAGTGTCTGTCTGGGGGAAGCCACAGCAAAGCTATCAAAACCAACATTTTATGGAAAACAGTCTTTCTTGTTAATTCTGTAGTCTCTGGTTACTCCCATTCAGTTTTCCTGATTCCAAGCCTTCCCTGTCACTGCTGCCATGGTGCCCCTCTGCACTAGCCAAGAGGCTGTTACAGAGCTTGCATATCTCATGTAACAAGGAACTTCATGACAAGGAATGATACAGCCCAAGACTTTTTCTAGCTTTCCCATAGAACTCCTGACACTGGTTTCACTGTACCACAAGCATGGAAGGTCTGGCCCTGCAATGCCCAGTCAAAAAACATCCCATTTTACACAAATGCAAGCAGGTCACTGCGGAGGGGCTGGCTTGGAAGGCAACATATAACTAGTTTGGAAAAAGCATTGCAACGTTGGGATGTGACACACTGATATGTCTCCACCAGCTGGGAAAAGGAACCTTTCCAGGGACAGGAGATGGGTGCAGAAAGGTGTTCAAGCCTTTGGTCATGACCCGTCTGGTGTTACAGGCTGTGGGCAAACATGCAATTCATCCATCATCTCTATGACTGTGGTGGATCAGGGTTGCCAGGTTTGGGTTTTTAACAAGGCACACGCATGAGCTGAATATAAAATTGAGGCAGGAGAAGAGACAGGCAGCTGCTGGAGCCGATGACCACTGATCCTTTCCATGTGAGGGGGTAACCTTTGGTAACCCTGGCCCCATGTCATGTGACAGGGCCAGGAAATAAACCCTGGGCTCTTACCAGCACTCCTGTGCATTACACCTTTATTGCAGTGATGACAGGTTGATGGCTACACTGAAAGGTTCTTTTCCTTTGGGGAGTCCTGTCCAGTGTTCAGCTTTATCCGTCCATAAATGCTAAGTAGTGTAGGGTCGCTGGGAAAGGCTCCTGCTCCCCCTTCAACCCCCGCATCTGAAGTCTGTGACTGGGAAAGGGGCCCCTCACCTGCCTGTCAAAAACCACTAATTCACTGCCATCATGGTGGTTTTCTCCTGCCTGGAAGTGTAGAGAACTTACCTCTGTGGAAGTCTTTCAGAAGGATCTGCCTTCTTTCTCTCCCTTTCGTATCTCATCCCAGCCCAGTGTAGTAAAATACCAGTTAGTTTCTCTGGGATTTCCTTGGATGTCAGGATATGGCACAGATGCTCTCATTTAAAATAACTCCTCTGGAAAATTGGAGAATATTGTAAGAGTTTCTCTCCTTAACAGTTTTGATAATTACATTAATAAAGGCTCTCAATGTGCTGCAGGGTTACAGACAGAGCTGATGCCAAGACATTGGAAAAAGAGGAAATCAGAAGTTATCTGAAGAAAGAAATAAAATAGGAAGAATGCTAATCACAACTCGTGAGCTCACAATTTTTCGAATGCTATTATTCCTTCTTTTACTCCACCCCTCACAGCCCCTAGCTCTCTTTTAATTACCACTCGTGGGAAAGGTAAGCTGACCGGTTTGATAATTCTCAGCACCACGACAAGTGGTACAAACAAGTTTAAACTGGAGATCCTAAAAGCTTTCTCTTTGTATAAGACAAATTTATAGCTTGGAAACTAAATATTTGTCCAAAGAACTGTTGAAGGTCTTCGAGCACACAGGAGAGATGAAATGGCAGATTAAATATTTCATTTACATGCGATATGCATAGCATTAAGCCCTATCTTAATTCTTCACCTGTTTTCTGAAATCCCTTGACATTTCACCTCCCTCTTGTTATTTTGAGTGGCTTTCAGGATTATTTAACTATTTGGTGTTGCTGTGTGGAAGTATCCAAGGAAGGGTGCAGACTCCAGTCCCTAACAGGAGTGCCACAAGCTGCAGGAAGGTTGACTCTTTCTTTAGCAGACATTTCCAAAATGTTACTACTGAATAAGGATGCAACTTCACCCAGGAAACCAGATCTGACTCCAGCGGGCATGCAGATGCTCTGTGGATAAGCTCCATATGAATGTTTATAAATAGAACAAACAAAAAAACAAACAAGGCAATGGCCCTCCCTACCATAGAAACTCAACAAAATTTCTTTGGTGGGAAGAGGGTTCAGCAATTTTTCGGACTTCTAGGTGCTCGGTGCAGTGTTTGCTTTTGCACAACGAGCCATATGACACAGGCTTTATCGGAGCCATTTCCACCTCCGGGGTTTTTGGTGGGGTTTTTTGGCAACTCGCTGAGCTACCATGAGACTGTGACCTACAGCTCACTCAATCAAAGCTGCACAACAGGGTGGCAGAGATCCCTCTTGCACACACGCTTGTGCACAGAGACACACACATGCACACCGTTTGCACTTTCCCCTTCGTATCAGTGCTTTAGAAGATGAGAGAGCACTTCTGTGGGGATGGTGGTCTGATAATTTCCCACAGTCTGCTTTCAGGAGAAATCCATATATTTATTCATAGATTCGGGTGATTATTTTGGCTTACAAACTACAGGTAAACATGCGGATTTGTACTTCATCCATAGTTTATTAGAACAAAAGTTATTCCTTACTTCTACTTCTAATAGAAAAGATTAAAACAGTACCAAATGTGAGCATTAGTGACTTTAAAAAGGGGTTTTTATGCTTTATGCCCTAAATGTCTAAACCTAACATTTTGACGTAGCACACAAGCTGTGATCATAAAACGAGTTTTACTGGGAAGCCATGTTTTCTTCTTGTGTATCAGACTTATTTTAATTCATTCTGGGTATGTTCCAAGCACTGTGTTAGAGATTAAAGGCAACTGTGCACCCCAATTAGCAGCCAGGCATTTCTAAGTAAAAATATTTCTGAGGGGCGAGATGAAAGTGGAATAATTTCTCTTCATTAGCACTAGAGAGCTGGGGCGAGTTATTTTTCACTAAACGGTTATACCTTGATTTTGAGCACCTCAAGATTTAAAATGGGTGACCACGTGAAAATGAAACCCAGTGCAAGAATACCCCTCCAGGAATCGCTTTCGATAGAGCAGTTGAGCTCCGCGGTAAAAAGCACACTGACTAGTAAAACGGTCGCGACTGCTCACGACTCCAAGCTCTCTGGCAGAAAATCTAGCTCTGGGGCACTAATCTCTCTGTCTTTCATGCTAAACTATTCAGCTGCAGTCGCGGTGCAGGCCGTAAAAACTATTGCTTTCCTTGAACCAAAGCAGCAGAAAATTCACGCTGTTCCAGGGGGACAGTCGGGCTTGTTCCGCGAGGCTGAAAAAGGTCGCTTTCGGAAAGACTTTACCACCTCTTTCAGCGTATGATTCCTCTGGCGAGTGCAAATCCTGCCTTGTGCGCTCTGTAAGCTAGAGTAGTTTTTCCCTTTGGAGTAATATGGCGTTTACCAACTAAAAACTGAGCAAATAAATCACGAAGCTGTATTTCAGGGGTGTACTTTACACCTGAAAGGCTTGTTTTAATTTTCACATTTTCACGGAGGCCTATAAATCTTACTTTTCACCCGCTTAACCTTCTGAAGAAAAAACCAAACAAATAAATAAATTTAAAAAACAAATTAAAAGTAAGGAAAAAGAAAGAAAAAAAGAAGAAAATAAAAGAGCAGCGTCAGCCACAGTTAAACAGCCGGGTGAACACAGCCCGCCCAGCCCTGACTCGGCGGCGATGGGCCAGGAGAGCCCCGCGGTGCTGCCCGTGCTCCAAGCGGGCAGGAGCGGGATGGACGCTGCCGGCCCGGTGCCCACGGGCATTCCGGCCACACGTAGCCTCGCTTGAAACACAGCTCTCCTAAAAGCAGAGCTCTCCCCGGTTCCTCGGCCTTGCCCATCCTGTTCCCCCTCCGCAACTCTGGGATAAATTACCGACGCCTCCTCTTAACTTTCTAACGAGCAGGATCGGGGAAGAAGAATCACCCACTCGGGTTAAACCACCCCAGGATCCCGACAGGGACCTCGATGACTGATTTATTCTCTGCCATTATTTTACTGGACAACATTCACTTCCCGAGAAACCGGGCGTCTCGGCTTCACATTATTTGGAAATATCTCTGAAAATACCCCATCTGCCCCTCGTTTCGCCAATCGTAACACCTCTTTGATTTGAAGGGGGGAAAGCTTAGATCCTGCTTTTTATTGAAACCAGCGGAGGACCTTGGGAGGAGTGGGCAGGAGGGAGGAGAAAATGGGAGAGGGAGCAGGGCTGGGGGCAGCCGTCAGTCGGCATCAATCACATATCCACTTTGTCAGGAGGAGACAGTGCCGATGCGTGCGGCACACGTTTGGGCGGCCGCGGTCCCTGCCTCACCTGCGGCCGGCAGCGGGGCCCTGCGCGGGGAGCGGCGGAGCTGCCGCCACCTGAGCGGCTCCGCGTCCCGACCATGGCCGGAGTCGGGTAACACGCGGGATTACAGACCAGGATGAGCCTGTAGATGCAGGTTTACCTCCTGCTCGCCGGGGCGGCTCCTTGCTCGGGCAGCCAAGAGAAAGTACAGGCATGCAGACTGGTTTCTGGGCGGAAAGCCTCTCTTGTAGAGTTGAAACTTCAACATTTCCCTGGAAACACTTCTTCATAAGACATCTTTTCAAAGACACACAGAACCCCTGTCGTCTACAAACACATCTGTCGGTGTATAGGCGTGTTGGCTTGTACACGTAAATTCGATAATATGCACATCTCTTCCTCGTGTAAGTGAACTTCCTGCTAACCAGATTTCCCTTCTTCAGTTTGCCCTTCTCCTTGATATGCCAGGCTCTGCCTTTAATATCAGCCACGACAGAGTTTTTTTGGGGCAAACTCCGCGGGAGAAGAATTTATTCATTTGAGGTAGTCCCTTCCCCTCTACACTGAAAATAACACAACGTAATAATTGCAGGACTGTGGCTTCAGTACAAATCCGAGCTCAGAGCACAGCCCACATCCTGGTCCCTGTTCCGGTGCCCCGTGAATCGGGCGTTTGTGTTGGCCTATGTGAGTCCTAGTTATTCCGGGCTGGACAAAAGTCTCCATCATCTCCTGAAGGAATGACACGGGTGGGAGCAATGAAAACGCTTCCTTGTGGGCTCCCTCGCTACTAGCATGAAGGGAAAATTGTCTAACGTAGTGAGTCACCTTCGCCGGGAAGCGGACAGAAAGACGGGAAGCATGGGCAGGAGACACGGGAGCAAGGATCTCGGGTGGGACCCCTCGCAGCGGATATCCCACTGCTCCCTGTGGGTGCACACACGCACACACCAGATAATCCGAGCTGTAGTGCCCGCTCCCAAACCCTAGGAGTGGGATTACCTCGGGGTCGGCTGGCAGGGTTGTCCTCGCCACCCCAGTCCGGTGCTCAGCGGGATGAGTGCATCTCCCTGCCAGCGAAGCTTTGTCCTGCCCCGCTTCCCCACCTCAAGGGTGCAGCTAAAGTGGGAGAGGGGAAACTACCCCATACAGCTAGCATAGAAACTAGCAGGTATATAGATGTGTGTGTGTATATATATATATATATGTATATGTATATATACATATTTTTTTCTTCCCGGGGTGTTGGGATGAGGCAGAAATGTCGCGCTCTTTGGTTTTCCGAGCTTTCTCTTTTTTCAGTACTCTGTCTGTGACGGTGTGATCCGTCTTACCCTGACATAGAGAAAATAACACTAAATTGCGTCTCTTTTCACAGCTTTTCGAATATCTGTCCTTCTCGCAGATTAAACGAGGGGCTGCTGGAAGAAAAAAAAATCCCAATACTGTGGAAGGAATAAAACTCTTAAGTCCATAAAGATGAAATGTAACAAGTATGTTGAATACATAACGCTGCTATATAACAGTTTCAATTAGTTGAGTAAGTCCTCTGTAACGTCTTGTAAAGGTGTAAGGACACGTTTACAGTAAAAGCAACATAATGTTCTCAACTGTACGAGTTAATTATTTCCAGATTCTTTTTTTTTTTTTTTTCTTTTCACAAGTAAAGGCTCTGTCCGGATATAAAACAAGTGGTGCATTTTTCGAGCATTAAACGTTCTTTTCTAATGAAAAGTGGAAGAGAGAATGGACAGTCAAATAATTAGACTCAGCGATTTCAGAGGTGGGGGGGAAAGAAAAAAAAAAGAATAAAACAAAGGAACAACCTTTCGTCTTTCGGGGAGCGGCGATTATGGCTACTGTGTCTCCTTCCCTCCTATTTATTTCTATTCAATAACAACAGTACATAAGGCAATAACGCCGCCTGGCACGGGCAGTCACGGAAGACAGTTGTGTGTAACCAGCGGCCGGGAGGGAGCGGGGAGCAGAGACTTCCTCCCCTACAATTCACGAAATCCCCAGAACTTTTGCGAAAATGCTCGTGTCGAACTCAACGCTTTCAAACTTCTGGAAATAGTCAGGGTAAAGTCTCAGGAGTATCACAAGGCCCGTGCACGATCCTGGATCTCCGCGCCAGCAGCCTTGCCCCTCTGCACCCCTCGGCGCCCCGCACTCTGCCGTTCCTCCCGCGGGGAGCCCTTGGAAAGGTGGCACCTCCGCCGTCACAGGGCTGGGGTAGACCCCGGGAGGAAAATGTTTCGGTTCGGTTCCCTCCTGCCGTTCCCCCAGGGCTGCCAGTCCATTCACCCGCAAGTTTTTTATGCTATAAAGGTCGCGATTACTTTGTTCACGAGGAATTGAACTTGCTCCGGCTCCCGTGTGCAGCCGAAATCTCACCTCTTCCCCCGTGATACTCTGCTCCCTAGCTGGACTCGTGTGCTTCTAAACATCCCCCTCAAAACGAACTGCACCAACCCACCTCCCTCCTGCTAATTTTCCCTTAAAATTTAACCCGTATTTAACCATATTTTTATTTTCCTAGGTGTGGGTGTGAAGTCTCAGCCACTCAAAGCGGACATGAAAGGGAATGACAAAGGCGGGTGGGATTTCTCATGCTTAGGCCATTCCTGTGACTGAGTTCAGGACCTAAAACTCCATGTGAAAGGTTTGACTTTAGGTCCCTGCGTTCCACAGCTTCCGAGACAAGCGTAAAATGAGGCTGACCAGAGATCCCTCGGTAAAAATCAAGGCGAAACTTAGTTGTCACTAATTTTTATTGACAATAAAAAGGCCCACAAATTTCTGTCTTTTGTACGTGTTCACTCAAATTTACCTGTTTTAAAACCAGGTGCTAGTAGCAAACAAATGTTCCAGATTTCTCTTGAAGATACTTACATCATTTGTTAGAATATCTTGTTCATGCTGAACCAAATTCACTTTGGGTTCTCACACCACATTGAGACCAAAGAAAAAGTCTGCAGATTACTTTAATTTTTTAAAAGCAATCTATTACAGCATCATTGTTTGCAGAAAGACAACATACGTGCAAACATATATACATATATTAAAAACCTTGTCTAAATTCTTGCACAGCACGTTATGCACACACATATTCCAGGAGAGCTAGAGTGGTGCTTAAGAGCTTTCCCAGTCCTGTGGGAAGGAGCCTTGATTTTTTGGTCTGGTTTTCCTTTTATATATATATATATATATATAAGGTAACAGGAGAGATGGGTTTCTGATCTCTGTAGGTAAAGTATATTTGCGCTTCTAAGGATGAGAAAACTAGAAACGTCTCTCTGACCTGTGACTGGGATCCCAGAACACACTGTTCTAAGTAGAAATGTCAAAGTAAAGTAATTTACCACCTGGATGTCCTTGACTTAGGATGATTAAAGTTCAATCCGAGGTGTGTGCACAGTTTTACCATGTTATTTAAACGCATCAAAGGTCATAAAAGGATTCCAATAACATGAATCGCAGACCAGAGAGCTTCCTCTGTGGAGAAATCCGTATTTTATTCTAGCCAAAACTCCAGGACACTCTTGAAAGAAAAAAAAATAAAGAAACAAAGAGGAGGAAAAAATCTCGGAATGGTGGGGGGGATGGAGATTTCATTTCTCAAGGGGTTAGCAGACTCGAAAGAGGCTGGAGGGTCGGGCTCTGGAGGATACACCCGGGAAAGGACAGAGCTTTCTCCTATCATTAGCTGTGCAGACATCTAGTGGGAAAGCCTCGCCATTGCAGTCCAACCCCTCCGCCCCGCGGGAAGGCGCTTACCCCGGCTGCTCGGACTCACCGCCGCCCTCCTCTCCGCTCCTCTCCCGTCCTCGGGCCGCCGCCGAGCGTTGCAGCCGCGGCCCCGCCGGGCCCCGCACCGGAGCGCCGAGCGGCGATGGCGG
>VWYP01010181.1:344710-356960 GCA_013400435.1 Pycnonotus jocosus
AAAAACCCCACACAAAAAAAAAAAAAAAAAAAAAGAAAGAAACCAAACCTGAAAAAAATAATAATAATAAAAAAGGAATCTCAAATCCAAGCCAAAACTTACCGAGACTACCAAACCCCCCTCCCCCAAGCCTTTCCTAAGAGGGGCTGGAGGGGGGAAACTTGTTGAGCGTTTATCCAAACCAGAAACAAAACCAAACAGGACTGAGAATAACGGTCCTGGTCGCTGGTAGCTGCAATGAGACACGAAGGCTCCGAGGGGCTGCTGAGAATCTAAATCATGTACTTTTCTCTTCCAGACAACATAGGGGGACCAGAAGGGAAAAGGGCTCGGACTGCTTACACCCGCTATCAGACCTTGGAGCTCGAAAAGGAATTTCACTTCAATAGATACCTGACCCGCAGAAGAAGGATTGAAATAGCACATGCTCTTTGCCTCTCAGAGAGACAAATAAAGATCTGGTTCCAAAACAGGAGAATGAAATGGAAAAAGGATAATAAGCTGAAAAGTATGAGCATGGCAGCTGCAGGAGGGGCATTCCGTCCCTAAACGCTTGATCAATTAAAAGTACTGAGCAGTATTAGCTGACCCTGCTTCGTCTCATGTCAGTACTAAGTTGACTTTCTAAAACTTCCTTGTGTTACTTCTGTGAAGAAACCCTGTTCTTGTCGCCCTTATTCATCTTTTAATCATGAGCCTGTTTATTACCATTCTCTCGCGTGTATAAGTAGATCTGCTTTTATCGTACATTTCTTTGTCTTGAATGGCTTTGTCTTGAAAAAAATAATAGATGTTTTAACTTATTTATATGAAGCGAGCTGTGTTACTTGAAGTAACTGTTAAAACAAAACAAAACTAAACAAAAAAGAACAAAAAGAAAAAAAAAAGAGAAGTAAAAAAAAAAAAAAGGAGAGAGAGAAAGGAAACCCTCCCCCGGTTTAGTACAAATGTTATGTGTTGCACTCAACCTGCTTAACTGTGCATGTGTGGTCAAGTGTTAATGTCTGTATAGCTCCAAGCTGTTAAAAATATTTTTATTCAAACTACCTATATAATTCCTGTGTAATTAATGCTGTTGTAGAGGTGAAATGATGAAATCAACTGAACTTGTCCTACGTGTAGTGAATAGTGAATCTGTGACGAAAACTGTGATTCCAAGCAGTATGTCCTTGCTGTGCCTTTGTATATGACTCTTTGCACGAACTCTTAGAAGTGGCTCTTATTAAGCGCAGCTTCTGTGATGTATGTTTTTTGTGAAAAAAGTTACAAATATAGTCAAAGTCTGGCTGTTTGAGCAAACTGTGATCAGCTTTTTTTTTTTAATTATTATTATTATTTGTTTTTAAAAAAAAATGACTGGAAATCAACAAAAAAATAAACTTTCTATTGTAAAGTTTTTGTGATCTGATTTCTGCAAAGCAAGAAGTTGTGCTTCCTGATTTGCCTCTGAAAAAGAAAAAAAAATTGCCCGTGCAGAGTTTGTTATAATATTTTACCTGGCCTCTGCTGCACGTTGCATATGGTGGATGCTGCAATTGTCCGCTACCAGTATTTTTAATTGAAAGTTTGACCATAAGTTCTTCCTTACTTGTTTCTCGCTAGGTGGAAAGCTGCATCGCAGGACCACAATCAACACCCTTTGTGGCTGAATCAACTGTTAATTGTTTGCTGATGGTTCAAACTTAAAAAAAAAACCCAACCAAACAAACAAACAAAGAAAAAAACCAAAACCCCCCCCCCCCCCGACCCAAACCCCAAAACATGTGCTTTGTTAAAATACGCTGCGAACTCCAGGGTATGTTTGCATCGCTCTAGAATTTCTTCTGTGGTTTCCTTAAGTATATTTTAGGACAGCCATGTCCAAGCCCTCTGCGTCTATTAGTAACCCTCTCTAGCCACATTCCCTCTCTTCACCCTCTAAAGATTTTTGGTTTTCTTCGCCACAATTAGTTTGCTATAAACGTAATGCTACTTACCCCATCAGAGCTTGAATGGTTAACTCTTCTGAGCTTCTAAGAGCAACTAAAGATTTGCACATTTACTGACTGGTTACATTGATGCCTTCCCTTAAAAGTTATAAAACAGTAAACTTTATAAGCCCCAGTTCCGGCTATATGACATTTGGGTGCCAAATGAATAGGGTTTTGTCTATGAATTAGATCGTAAAATCATCCATAGCACAGACAGATAGGCTCACTGGCTATAAAAAGTCACGTGGTGCCATTAAAGTAAGTTTTATGGTTTTGGGGAGTTGACATCCAACATTATATACCACATAACATATAATCTCACTGACGCTGGACTTCATTTGACTCTTTTGCAGGCTACGTGTGCCTCCTGGCCATTCAAATTGTCAGGTTTAGGGACAGAAGTATCCAAACTACAAGTTCTCAGTACTATGTGAAAAATGGCTCCTTGCAAGTCAAAGGTAAGTTTTGTGCACAAGTTCCTTAAAGTTTATTTGTACAGTGGGGAAGCCGAGGCTCCTGCTCGCTCTCGCTGCCTCTCGCCTCTCTTTCTTTCTCTTTCTCTTTCCCTTCCTCTCCGCCTGGAGGTTTTCAGGACAGTCCCACCGAGCCCGAGAGGCAGGATCAAGCACTAATGATCCAGGTTGCGATGCAAATACCTCCCCCTCATCCCTTCACTCGCAGCAGCTAGCTCTCTATTTTAACGATCAAATCAAAGTAAACCACAATAAGCGACTTTGGCAGAGATGGATTTTGGGGCCTAGCTTTAATCACTTTGACTACCGCAGAAGATAATTACTTCCTTTGCTCCAATAGACTCTCCAAGTTTGGAGAGGTTTTGTTTAGCAAAGAGTAGTTACTGCAGGCAATTAAAATAGGGGGCAACAAAATAGATTGGGCTTGATATTATCTGGGCAGTATCTTATGTAGGCATGATAAAGTTGGAGGCGTGATGATGTGGTAATAATCTTTGGAATGATGAAATATGTTGCACATCAGATCCAGCATTAAAATGGCACAGACTGTACTGGAGTGCTTAGATATGTATTTTCCTCATTGGGTTGTGCAGAAAGCTTTAGCTATGTGTAAATGTACATCTGCGAGTGTGTGGCGTGTTTTGGGGAGGCACATTTATAACGTTGCTGTAACTTTTTCCTGATTCTATACGCAATTGCATAAATATAAATATATTTAAATTATTTGCATGTGTGCTTGCATGTACAAGTCAGTTTGAACATCTGTGTAAAGCCGTGCAGATGCATATATGTGTCTCATATTGGTGTATTCATGTGCACAAAGGGTGTGTACGTGTGTACACATATATGTTCCTGTGACTTCTTTTTTGCTTTTTTTTTTTTTTTAAGCGAACCAATTGACTGTAACTTGTAGCATTAATACAAGAGACTACAGGTCATTAGAGTGCTGCAAATTATGAAATACGGGCTTGGTTTATTGAAGATTGTAAATATCCCTCTAGCTCTGCTCTCTCCCTTTCTGCCTTATATTGCTGGCTGCCATTGTGGGGTAGGCCCCAGCTGCGTGTTTACTTCAACATTCTTTTTATTTAAGTGGACTGTTCTCACTAGAGTGTGATTACTCAGCAATAAACTTTATGGCCGGATTTAACTTCAGTCTTTGAATTTCCAGGACTTGAATGAAAGGGTGAAAGGAACTCTATCTTTCTCTGAGTAAGATTAAGGCCTGATCCTTATCCTCAGAGCTGTTACTTTGGCGAGTGATCTCGGGGGGTAGAAACAGACTAGTCAGGGGCTAGGGTAGAATTTTGAGAATTGCCTGTTATCTATCTATCTATCTATCGCTCCAAAACAGCTGTGGTTATCTCTTTCTCTGCACAGGTTTGGAGTAACATTGATTCAGCAGATTGCATTGTTTTCCTTTATGTGTCATAAAGTCGGGTTTGCAAAAGAATGGAGTGGTTTGATGTGAGAGATGGGCTTTGTTTTGTTTCGCTAGTGCTATGCCATTTGAATGTTGTGGTTTAGGCTGGTTTGGCTACTGTGAGCAAAAATGAGAGAAATGCTCAGGGTTTTAGGAGGGGAAGGTTGTGTACCTCTGCAGGGTTTGCATATTGCTGACTGATTCCTATTTTTCATTTATTTGTCTTTAACTTTAAAGAAATGGTAGTATCTAAGGTATGTTCATCTCAAAGAGCTCAGTTTTAAAAACATTTAATATTTAAAGTCAACCCTTGTGGAAGATAGAGTCTGATGCCTTTGCGTCTGTCGGTCATTCCTATCAGCACTAAACAAACACATCTGCATATATTTCATATTAAAAAACCAAGAAAGACTTTAAAGGAGCATATCCAAATGCACATTTGAAAATAATTTCCTTATAAACAGCTGGAGATTTTATAGTACTCTAGTTGACACATTTTCGTCAATAGGAATATCAGAAAGTTGTATACGATAGGCGTATATTATATCATACTATATGCCATAAAATTTTATAGTTTGAGGCAAGGCATGAAAAACCCTTAAAAGTTTGGCCTTAATTTATGTGTGGGTCCTTTTCCAAGGAAAACCCTTTGCTTGTAGACGCGAATTATATGAGACACAAACAGCTCATGATTGCTCAGTATTCAACAATACTGCGCTATTTGAATTAACTGGCTAATATACAAGCACACACGGACCCCGGTTGGACTAATATTTTAGGATCCTGGATATCATCCTGGATTGTAATTTTTCATCTACTAGAGTGAAAAGATTTGCTACTATGTATTTTCCACATTTTTTAATGTGTCTTCTGGACCATATCCCACACAAAACAATGTACAGAGGTTCAAGAACTACGGAAAAGAAAAATATCCGTAAGTCCAGAGGCATATAAACCCGCCTGTACTTCAAGAAACACTAGCAACAAAAGAAAGTTAGCTAGAAATGACAACTTCACCATGTTTCTGGCCCTGCCCTGTCCTTAGCATTGCAATTGAAACCGTTCAAACCCAGAAATGCATTAAGATTTTCTATTACGCTTTGAAATTTGAAATTCAAACGAGCCCAGACTGTCGAACTCTGTGAAAATAGTCCCAGGTCCGAATTGTTTTCCGAGGGAAAATGTCATGGGAAATCATTGCTGGGAATCAGGAGAGAGGTTTTATCTGCACACATTATTTTTCTGATGAGTTTGGGGGATTAATAAATGCGAGTTTTTTCTATTTTAGGAATGGCAAGTTGCGTTCTGCGATTTGAATTGGTTTACTCAAGCCTTTGAAAGAAATATTTGCGTGTAGTGTCTGATGTCTAAGTGTAAAACCAATTAAAGGTCAGGCAGCTCTCTTAATGTGTGGAACTGGTGACTTTGCAAGACATAACTTTCTCTAAACCAGAAGTATAACAATCCAATGGAAAGTCATCCGTAAATTACAGATCTGCAGCCTTGTCTAAACCGTGCAAACGCCCTAATTTCGGAACATTACGGGGACATTATTATTCTGCCATTTCCTTACATTTAGTAAGTGTGTATCTGTGGAAGGGTGACAATAGAGGAGTTTGCAATTTGCTCCATGGGAAATTGAATGGAACTGATCATGAGAGGGGGGGATCAGGAGGTTTCGATTTCAAACACTGAATACAGGAGCAATGCCTTTTCCCTTGCCGCAAATACAGATTTAACGCATTTAATGCAGACACAAGTAAATCTCCTGACCAAGTTAAGATGTCGTTGGCTTTCTTAGTCCTTTCTCTTTCTGCCCTCAAAATCGCCCCGATTTGAGGCTAGGGTTACTAGCTAGAGCGGAAAACCACAGTTCCCACAGTCGTCTGGTAATCTTTGAAAATATTATCCCTTTCAAATTAAAGCATCTTCACTAATGTCTCTCTGTAAGGCAAATACTCATGGACCACCCCAGTCACATGTTCCTGTAGCTACGCGCACAAACAATTTCAAATCTGACACAGAGAGCGTGTAAAATTTGCATGGATTTTGCCTTATAACACGCAAAAGGAATCTTTTCTACATCCCCTCCCCCCCAAAAATGTCTTTTCAATAATAATATTTGCTATGAAGGTTATTGGGTAATTATTGCAATTTTGTGGAACAGTCCTTGCTTGAGGTGAAGTCTGTCTCCGGATAATAAATGGCAGCCCGTGCAGTTCACTGCCAGGTTAAGTAAATGCAGAAAAGATAAATCTGCACACCCTAGGAATCACCAGCAGAGCTCGCTTTAGACCAAGTTCACAGTCAACTCGTTTGCCTAGACAAGGCTTCGCAAACAATTAGACTTGTTTCTTTATGTTTAAATCAAGGAGAAATGACTAAAACCCTTCAGCAGAGAGCTGCAGCTTTTCCCCCAACGCTCGTCGCTCCACTCCTTCCAACCTCACGCCCAGAACTTACCCAGCTTTTCACCTGCAATTGTAACCATATAGCGCCTTTGAGTAACAGGCTTCCCTCCAACGCTGCCGAAAGGCTGTGCAAACTGATCTAACAGCATTTTACAAAGCTGCGAGATTAAGAAAAAGAAAAAAAAAATTAAAAATGTAAAAGTATCCGATTTCTCAGCAGCAAGAAGAAGGAAAAAAAAAAAGCGCCCTTAGAAAGCTGGGGGAAACAGCAGAAGTATTGAAACAAACAGTGCGAGTCTCTTACTCCTAAAAGAAGCTGCATAGCTTTTGTATATCTTTGTGGTTAAGGGCGTTACAACTGCAGGTCAAAAAGTTGAGGGTCAAAAGTTTACGTTTTGCACCACTCTTAGTCATTCGCCCAGACAGAGTTTGATGTCAATGTTATAGCCGAGATCTTGACTATCAGCACAAAAGATAAAATAGCTTTGAGTTACGTGTGTATCACAGTATGGACTCCAGGTGAACCCTACTGGCTGAATGACCTCAATTACCAAGGAAAGGATAGAAAATTCCTCTTTTCAAGAGCAATACACGTTGTATTTCATCTTGAATTATCAGCCACATTTGTGTCTGAATATCTCAGGTTCAGCCGCGGCAGGTAAACACACGTGTTACTCCTACAGAAGCCACTGGTGTTGTCTCCTCCAAAAGCCAGGTAGCAAAATGCCTCACCCTTGTTTATTATATAATAACCTGCTCTAAGAGGTTTGATGTTAAGCCTTCTCACCTCGCAAAATGGCAGGAAGATAAGATAGGAGCGAAGCTATTAACACGTAAATCGATCCTAGCCGTGTCTTTGTTTTTGCTCTCATTTCTGTAGCGACCGCTAAACTGTGCTTAAACAGGACATGCCGGAGATAATACGGGCTATATGTTTGGTCCGAAGGAGCTCGTTTAAAATGCGGAGTGGTGGAGCCGTGTTGCGATACCCATGGAAAATATTACGGAGAAGCTGGCGCCCCGCGCCTCTCCGTGATTTGGAGGGTTCTCACAGCCTTCTGGAATTACCCGAGGCGGTAGTTCCCAGCGAAACTGGGAGTAGGGCGCGTTGTTTTTCCTCTCGCCACCCACCCCTCTTCACCCTTCCAAGAAAAAGTTTAGTGGAATTTCTTAGCGCAGAGAGATTCCCACACTGCTGAGATTTTTTTGTTCCCAGTGCCGCCTCTGAGTAAAAGCTTTAGCTCCTTGGTTAGACGTGTCTGCAGGGAGAACTAGCCAATATTGCTCAAGCAACCTCATTTTGGAGGACATCATCGCAGACGGGATTCAACTTGAAATTTTAAGGCTGAGGGGTCGGTGGAAGGGGGAAAGGATATTCCCAAATAGACACAATCAGACCTGAAAGGTGTGGAGGAGGGGACAGTGTGACAAGCAGATCCGAGAAAGACCGCACCTCACCCCCAACCACGCATTGCTGCCTTTCCATCCCCAAGGCAGCAGCCTACACCGGCCTCTGTGTAGCTGGTACGCGTGAATTATTTGCCAGAGACACAGCTGGATCGTGGCAGGCGAGGGCTGTATCTTGGGAACAAGTACGCGAGAGGTTAGATATCAGATTAGCCAAAGTGATTATCGGAGATTGTGCCTAAAGTACCTGCTGAAGCCCGGAAAGTGTGTAATGCAAGTGTTTGCTCGGCGTGTAGACGCTGTTCACAAGTTGTTGCTGCTGCTCACTTGTAGCGAGCCCTGGCACCGCACGTTTAGGGAGCCTGTCCGCTCTGGAGATAGTATATAACCTTTCACATCCAGACTATTTATTTGGTGTAAGAGCGAAGTCTGATAACAAGCTAAAAACCGTAGCCAAATATCTATTTTGTTAGAGAATAGCAGGCGGATTGTTTCCAAGAATAACAATGCGTCTTTGATATACCCAGAATGAAAGCTGTTACTATAACCGGCTTACTCAAGAGTAGGTGACAGAAATCCATTTACTTCCTCACTAAAACAATTAGTGGTCCGGATTCCATATTTTAAATCTGGTTTAGAATAAAAATATCAGTGAGAATAATTTCAAAGAAGTTGAAACCGCGACTTCCATAAATATTGACTCTTTTCAATTACTGTTTAAATTGTGTAAACGCCTCCCCCCCCCCAAAAAAAAAAGAGAAAAAAAACTTAAAAAAAAAAAAAGGCCACAGACTAGAACAGAGCAGTTAATAATTTGAGACGAACTCTTTCTGTCCTTTCACTCTCTGCATTCAGCACCCTGCTCTCTGGCGTGGAAGGTCTGCTCAAAAGACCATTCATTTAAAATCCAGGCACAAATCACATTTTACGTGTGTTTATTTAAGCGCACCAGGACAGAGTGAGCAAACCCCGCCAACTATCCCGTTGTTAAGAAAAGCCACAGTGCCAGGGAAACCATCGCTTTTACCAAATGCTGAACTTGGGGCAAAAATGCCAACATTGCCTCGGCAGCGCCCATCGGGAAGGACGCTCGCATCCGCGGAGGCAGGAGCAGCCTCGGGGCTGTATCATTCCCAGGAACAAAGAAAGGAATACAGTCGATACATTCCATAACGTTTACATTTTCCCTCGATTTTTTTCTTATTTTTCCCTTAGAAGTAGTGACCTGGGCAAAGCACCCTGCTATCTAAAAGACACTGTTATAGACCTTTTAGAAAAACTAAGTCCAAGGCCGAGGTGAACTTCAGGTCACCGCGTCTAACAAATATGAAAATGTCGCCTGGTGAAGGGCACGCCTTGTTATTTAACAAAGACTGTCAATGTGTAAGATTAATAAGAAACAAAATGCACACGGTGTCACTTTTCGGTCACTTTGAAACTTGGGACAGCCTCGCATTCAAGAGGGGAAAGCTGGGACTAAATATATTCAAAATGGTTCAAATCAAAGTCAAGCCAGGCTGCTAGTGCGATTCTTCCTCCTCCTACCGCTCTGGGTGGAGGACACCCGGCACGGCGAGAGGTTGACTTGAATAATAATAATAATTATTATTATTATTACTGCTATTACTACTACTACTACTACACTACTATTATTATTATTGCTCTTGTTATTATTCTTGTATCTTTCGTGGTAATTACGTATAAGCTGCGTATGCGGAGGGTAACAGGAATGCTTGTCTGTTTCACAAGAAAAAGGGGGATCCCCTTTCCCCCCTCTTTCGGTATGTATTGAGTTGCCTCTTCTTGGTGCATGAAAATTTACTCTCTCCCTCTCAACTTAATTCCAGTGCTGTCCTCATCCGATTCTCGGCCAGCCTCGGCCAGGAAACTCTCGCTTCTTTATTAATTGATTGAAGTCTCCTTCTCCAGTGAAATCGAGCCTTTAGTCCTTCTGGAAAAAATAAGGGAGCTGGCCTATTTTATCCTATCCTTTTCTTTCTTTGAGAACTTAGGGTGATGGTACAAGTTTGTTAAAGGGAAGGACTGGGGAGAAAAAGGGTTTGAGATTGTTTATTACAGCCATAAATCTTGCAGTAAAATGTCGAAATGGCCGTGTGCAAGATAACACTTGGTGGTCTTGGCTGGGTTCTTGTTTATGATAACAAAACCAGAAAGACACGGAACAGGCCTTTTGGAGGTCTTGCCTCAGCACATCTTCACAGACTAAGAGAATCACATGAAAAAAACAGACTTGAGCTGAGCAGCTCAGGTCACCTTGCAGATTTACACTCGTATACAAAATTGAGTCCTTCTCTCTGTAACCGAGCGCCAGAGCCCTACTGTAGAAAGGGGCACGGTGAAACTTTGAGATCTAATCACAGTAAATAATATGAAGCAGAGCCCAGTCAACTCTCCCAATATAGCGCTGGTCTTACAAACCGAGAGAACACTTTTCGTTGTGTTTTACTGTGTCGTGGGAACACGGCAGCCCGCTGTAGTGCTCCGGCCATGGTGCCTCAGGACTTATGCCGAGGATGATATTTACGATACCCCGGTGCAATTCATCTGGTGCTAGCCGGCAGGTATTTGTATGTATGCGTCTCTATGTGTGCGTGTATCTCTTTATACCGGGAAAATGCTGTCGTGGTGGACTTCAATCTTTTCTTTTTTTACAGTCGTGCAGATGGGAGTTTTCTTTCATTTAGGAAATGGGTTAGTGTTGTTTTGTTGTTGTTTTGAATATAAATAAAACAATCTCCCCTTTTCTGTCAAATACGTGCTGTTGAACTGTTGCGGCTGTCTCTGTGTGTAACCGCGTGTGTGTAACCGCATTTCCTCTCCGCGCAGAGTAAATAGAGAAACTTATCTATTACTCCAGTTAGAGTTCCATAGATGTGCTGTTGGAAATGAGTAAGTAAATGTGTTTTAACTCTCTTTACAAATTAGACATTCGATAGTAGGAGGAAATGAGTGATTGTTTAGATAAGTACCCCAGTATACCCAAGTGCTGGAAATGCTCTAACATATTACAAGCCGCATGCAACGTGCATGCCTATATGTCTGTGGATAAAATATAAATCGATACGATGTGTGTCTTGTTAGATAGAATATATATTCAAATAGAATTTTATTGCATGTATCCATTATCTATTAAACTGCAAAAGACAATAATCAGAATTTAAACCAGGGTAACTGTTAATGTAATATCTTTAGGAGGGCAAGATCTAAACTGTATCGTATTTATGCTTGATATATTAGAAGTATTTTCCCATACCAGCAGAGGAGATTTAGCCAGTCAGCAATTATATTCTCTAAGGGTGTGGTAAATATTTCTATGTGTTTATATACTTTCCTGTACGCATGAAAAAAAATAATCTGAAAAGGTTTGCGCCTACTCCAAATGTGGCAGACTAGCTGACGTTCAAATAAGTATTTTTTTTCCCCTTAGAATAAGAGCGTAATTAGTTTAACCATCAAATTTCAATTACCTAAGGTCAGGGCTGTTGCCTCGTTTCCCCCTGAGCTGCAAGTACCGTTAATAGTCTCAGTTTTAGCAACGTAGACGTGCCCGAGTGCCCTCTCCCTCCTACACCAGGGTTTGCGAGCTACTTCTGCGAAGGCGCTAGCGATTTCTCATGGAAGTGAAAATTAAGAAATAAACCCAAGACGAGGCACACCAAACCAACGGACTTAAAATTCGTGGTTCAGAAAGCTCTCCTCCGCGGGGAGGGATGCTCACAGTGAGCCTTGTAATCGCCCGTAGGAAGTGTTTGATACCGTCGTGTCCGTCTTCCCCTCTCCCTTCCCCCTCTGTTCCCCGTTATTTTCAGGCTCGCTCTGTGCCTCACACGCCGCAAATCCCTCGAGGACTCTCCTCGGCCTCCCCGCGACCTTCGTTCTAACTTTTGCCTCTATTCCTCCAATTAGCCCAGCTTCAGAGGGGCAAAAGGCTATCCCTGGAGCTCGCTGCAGCCCGTGGTCCGCGGTGACGGGGCGCTGGGGACAGACCCTGGAGGGTGGCGGGCCGGTGGCCTGTGCCCGACAGCCGCTGCCGCCCTCTGCCTGCGCGCAGCCCCGGCGTTCGGAGATGGGCTTGTTTAAAAGGATTGTGCAACGCCTTGTGCAATGCCTGCCTCCCCCTGGATCACGCAGCTGGGCTGCGCTCCGCTTCCTCGCCCCGCTTCCTACACTCTCCCACGGGAGAACGAAGACACAAAAAGTGCTGGGGCGGGCCGGGTGGGTGGGAGACTGTCAAAGCCGGATTAGTTCTATCTCGCTTGACACCGCGACTGCTGGACGCAGCCCGGGTCGGCGGGCGGGAGGAGCCGGGGATGCTGGCGAGGAGCGGACGCAGGGCGCTCCCTCGCCAGGCAGCCGCCGCCCGCAGGAGGAGGCGCGGTCCCCGCGGAGGGTCCGCGGGCGCGGAGCTGCCCTGCGGCCGCTCGTCCCTCTTCCATTTCCTGATCCGGGGTCCGCGGCCCCGCGCGGTAATTGGCGCTGGCGGTCAGGTGGTGGCGGGGCGGCGGGGGGTGCGGGTGTGTGTGTGCGCGGGTGTGTGTTTGTGTG